>BSBN01001312.1:4200000-4683197 GCA_027924645.1 Cunninghamia lanceolata
TACCGCATGCTGCTTGGCTTGAGCAATTATCCAACATTCATTCCAACACGGAGTGAGTGAGTGATTTAAAAAGTTCAATACACACCATAAGCTTTGTGAATTGGGAAAGAGGCTCAAGGGTGAAAAGCCAAATAGTTTAGTTTCTCGCACTAGCTATTCATCCCCCATAATAGCAAATGCTTCATGCTGTTGAGAATAATATAAAATCGTTGTTCGCCTTGTACTGCTTTGGTTTAATTAAATATTAAAAATGTTGACTTAAAAAGACTACCACACTCTTCTTGGCTTGAGCAATTATCCAACATTCATTATAGCATGGAGTGAGTGGGCGATTTAAAAAATTCAATAGATAGCATAATATTTGTGAATTGGGAAAGAGGCTTGAGGGTGAAAAGCCTAAAATAGTTTAGTTTCTCGCACTGGGTATTCCTCCCCCATAATAGCAAATGCTTCATGGTGTTGAGAACAATATAAAATCATTGTTTGCCTTGTACTATTCTGGTTTAATTAAATATTAAAAATGTTGAATTAAAAAGACTACCTCACGCTGCTTGGCTTGAGCAATTATCCAACATTCATACCAGCACGGAGTGAGTGGGTGATTTAAAAAGTTCAATTCACACCATAAGCTTTTTGAATTGGGAAAGAGGCTCAAGGGTGAAAAGCTTGAAATAGTTTAGTTTCTCACACTGGCCATTCCTCCTCCATAATAGTAAATGCTTCAAGGTGTTGAGAATAATATAAAATCATTGTTCATCTTGTATTGCTTTGATTTAATTAAATACTAAAAATGTTGAATTAAAAAGACTACTGCACGCTGCTTGTGTTGAGCAATTATCCAACATTCATTCCAACATGGAGTGAGTGGGTGATTTAAAAAGTTCAATACACACCATAAGCTTTGTGAATTGGGAAAAAGGCTCGAGGGTGAAAATCTTGAAATAGTTTAGTTTCTTGCACTGGCTATTCCTCCCCCATAATAGCAAATGCTCCATGGTGTTGAGAGTAATATAAAAGTTGCATATGTATTGTCATTGATGTCAACAGTGTGATGGTTAGTGATGGATAGTTGAGATGATCAGATATAGTGATGTCTAAGGGGGATTGTTGTAGATTGTTGTGAGATAGAGAAACTAAGTAATGAGTAGAGAAGAAGACAAAGGAGTAATGAAGAGATAGAGCAGAGAAGTTGTGAAGAAAAAGGAAAGTTGATGAATGCCATGTACTATGTATACTGATTGGATCAGTATCATTTGTACACAGTTGCACCCTATTTTTTGAAGTTCATTGACAAAGTTTGTGCTAACATGAAGATTCTTGTTTTGATAAAAAGAGTTGTGATTGTTGTTGTATAATGTTTGTGTATAGAGTCTCTAGTATGGTGAATGTTGTATTCATTGTTTCCTGATGAAAAGTATTGCTTAAATCTTGAGAGAAAGATTCATGAAGTCTACGGTACTGGAAGTTGCACACCGAAGAAGTGTAATGTGCCAAATTAATATATTTTGAAAACATACAACAATCTGAAAATAAATTTTCAATTTCAACCTCACTCAGATTGTGTTTTTGAAAATCTAGTGAAAACTCGCAAAAACTGCCAACATCAAATGAAGTCCAAATTTACTGGAAACACCACCAAACTGAATTTATTGGATTTTCTGATGGAAATAATAGATAATCAGGTCTAAAACACTGATTATCATAGTACACAAACATGCAATACAAATTACCAAAACCCACAACAAACTATGTTGAGTACAAGCTGTGTATTTCAACAATGCAAAGCCAAATCATAACCAAACCTCCCAAGCTTGCAAGATCAAATCCTGACACTTGGAATAGATGCACAAAAGAAACCTACAATAGCACACATGAAAATATAACAACGGCAACACTGGAAATACCTTGAGAACACCAAAACTGCAACACTGGACAATCCTGCACACTAACTACAAACACTGCCAAATCTTCTAACTTCTTCAGCACAAATGCAAACTTTGGATGAGATTGCTCCCTGTGAGCAAAGGGTTTTCATCCTCTGATCACTTGAAACTCGTGGGTTTTTGTCCACAAGCCTCCGAATCCAATGGGTTTTCATCCACTGAAGAAAAAGTATAAGCACAAGTGCTCATACAATGCAAATTGAGAGATAAAATGACATAAAGATTTTTTTTGTATGAAAAATGACCAATATTTATAGACTCTTGATCATCTGGAAACTTATACCAACACTAGATTCATGTCCAAATATTCTTCCCCAAATTTAGGCACTTACAGAAGTCATAAAATGCATTATAACATCTCTAAAATTAGCCTTTCATATTGTACCACTTAAAAGGCATCTTTTGATAGCTCAAAATGCATTTTTCAAGGCACCGACATGAGATTAAAGTGCCAACTCAAAAAATCACAATTCAAATGGGAAAGATTCTCTTGCATGAAGTGCATGTAACCTCTAATGCCAAGTGTCCACTAATTTCTTCCATTCCCAATGCACTGTGCCACTTGTTCTGGCTTGTCACAGCCACTAAATGCCAAAAATCGGCAATTTGAGGATCCCACACCCAAGTAGGGAAAATAATTAAATATAAACATATTTGGTGTTTAAATAATATTCTAATCTCAACCAAGTCACCAAATTTATTATTATTTCCCAAACTGTCAATTCATGCTCATAGAGGTGAGGTAGGGGAAGCTTTTGCTAACCAAATTGATGAGAAATTCCAAGCTCTTCTATTTCTCTGCCAGTCGATGATGATGATGTAGCTGCTAACAATTATGTGATACATGAATTGAATGTCACTATGGATACTTAATTTTCTATGCTCTTTCTATATTACTGTATCGTCTATGTATCGTTGAGTATACTATATTTTGTTTTTTTGAAGTAGGGAAAATAATTAAATATAAACATATTTAGTGTTTAAAAAATATTCTAATCTCAACCAAGTCACCAAATTTATTATTATTTCCCAAACTGTCAATTGATCTTGATTTGCTATTTTGGGACCGCCGACTTACTATTTATACTAAGTTTCTTTTTTTAGAAATTTTTGGAAAAGGGACATGACAAGTCCTCCCTTCCCAAAATTGCTTGTCCTTAAGCAATTGCAACAATGATGCTCCAAAATCCTGATGCCCAAAATAACCAGACATTTCATACTGCATAACAAATTGTGATCCTGTACCTTTGAATTGTTGTATCTTCCTTTCAAACATCTTAATATTTTCTTGAAATATGTACTTGTGCTCTATAATTTATGGAGATGATGTTCAATGTGCCACCTCTTACTCCATATTGCTTGAGATTATGTAGTACTTCTTCCATCTTTTTCAATCAATAACCTCCTTGTTTCAACTCCTTTCTAGAGATGTGTAGGGTGTATGCACAAAGATGGGGGACCAAAAAGTCACCACCATGGGACTTTTTGGTCCAAAAAAATATAAGGAGTTTGTATGTAGAAAAAATAGAGAACAAAGTATGAATGCGTTCAAGGAAAGTCTCTTCAAGCAAGTGCAAGAGAGAAATTGACATTTTCACGATGCCACCTCACCGAACCTACTACTAAAGATGTCGTGAAGCAAATTTGGAGGGTCTAGTAGCCGAAGAAGGTAGGATTTGATTAATTTTTGTTAGTTTGAGAAGAATTTTTGACTTTTGCAATGTTTAATTAGTTTTTTATTTGCATTTACAGTTAATGAGGCAAGAGAAAACACAAATCTAGTTGAGGAGGGTCAAAACAACCCCCAAAACCCTCCAAACCCTCAAAACCCACCTTCATGTCCTCACAATGTAAGGGATACTCAAGAAAACTACCTAGGGCAAATAGAAGAAAACAAAAGACATCTGCAAACTCTTACTGAAATGCTAAACAATTCAAGTGCAAACATGGATTGTAGGAGAGCACTTGCGAAGTCATTAGAGGAGATTGTTTCCCACATTGAATCGGTGACAAAATAAATCACTGAATTTCAATACTATAGGGAGAGGTGTTGGCAATACTAAAGCGTATCACTACCCGAGCACACTGCTCACAAGAGGCCCACTACCTACAGGAGACACACTGTCTACATAATGATAAATATTACATACTTGAATTGAAGAATATCATCTTCACCATGCTTGAGTCAGTTCCATTTAAGCCCAATACTTCTGCTCTGCCTTTCACTTTCCTCCTCTCTACCACGCTCTAATCTCCACCAAGATGCATTTGAAATGACTTCACAACTTCTTATTTATACAAGACATTGACTTGGGATAATCATCCAAGTAGGCATATTTACAGAGAAAATACATAAATACAACTTGACTAATTACAAAAGACTTCATGCAGATCACCACACTGTCGGCCACACAGATTTGAGACTTTAATCTTTTTGAGGAACACGCCATGCTTCATAGAACATCTTCAAAATCATCCGCAAGATGTGTAAATCATCTAGTCGGCCAAGTTTAGGAAGAACATCATCATCTAGAAGTAATTCTTCAATTACGAGCTCAATCTTCAATGCGGACCACCAACACGAACTGGACACAATCCAAAGACCTCCACAAGCTTGCCTGAATCACCAAGAACATCCACACTACTTCTGCTTATTGAAATCATTCTCTCTTTCATCCAGAACCTCAAGAACACAGTCTGTCATCACTGTCATATTGGAATAGATGCTTGCTGACCTCCAGACCATGAACTAATTGAGTTGTCAATTCACATTGACTTCCTAAATACTCCACCAAATCCGCAGAACAAGATATTGCATTTCTGGATCTCACCGGACCTATCTGTGTCACTCTGTCACCTCTGAACGTCTACCAGAACTGGTTTTACTCAAGTGGTCATAACTTCTTCAAATCTTCATGCGGACCTCTCAAATCTTTACTGGATCACCTTTGGACACATATCTACAAACCCTTTGATGCGCATCCTCTAATCTTCATCTTAGCTGGGATCTTGTCTTCACTATTCTTCTCTATTCCTGATAGGACTAATTTTCTCAATATCCTCAGCATACAACTCATCCAATCCTTGACATCAATGCAACAGGAGTATGTTGACATCAATAACAACACCGGTTAGGCCCATACTTGCAACAATCTCCCCCTTTGTCATTGATGGCAACATATGATGTGAAAAATTGTTTTAACTATCAAGACAAGAACTTCTCCTCACTAACTGACATAACTCCCCCTATCACCAACAACCATTCACATGTCTTCTCTTCCTTTACTTCTCCCCCTTTGATCAGCAACCACTTTTGTTTTTCACAGGTCTTCTCTCCCCCTTTGACATCAATGGCAAAGGACACATACTTGCATCACTCAGAATCATACCAACTGCTCCCCCTGAGTAGCATCTTCCCATCATCAATTTAGACCACAAGATATGACTGTGAGATCCACCAGACTGATGCACATCATTGCACCTTAATTCAGAATCAGAGGGGTAATAACCCCTAACTTCTCCCTGAGATACTCAAAAGAGTCCTTAGGTAGAGGTTTAGTAAAAATGTCTACAATCTGATCCTTGGAGGGCACAAACTCCAATCTGACTTCATTCTTGTTCACTTGCTCTCTCAAAAAGTGAAACTTGATGGATATATGTTTTGTCTTTGAATGCAACACCAGATTTTTTGATATATTTATTGCACTTGAATTATCACAGAAGATTGTGATAGGTTCCTCATACTCCACTCTGATGTCTCTTAGCATTTGCTTCATCCATAATACTTGAGTGCAACTACCTGCTGCTGCAATATATTTTGCTTCTGCAATGGACAGAGATATTGCCTCTTGTTTCTTGCTCAGCCAAGAAACCAATCTTTTCCCCAAAAAGAATGCTCCACCACTGGTACTCTTCCGGTTATCCATATTTCCTGCCTAATCCGCATCTGTATATGCATGAAGAGAGAAATCATGATCTCTAGGATACCATAAACCATACTCAACTATCCCTTTTAGATATCTGAGAATCCTCTTGATTGCCATGACATGGGATTCTCTACGATTAGCTTGGGATCTAGCAACAAGACCAACAACATTCATAATGTCAGGTCTAGTTTGAGTAAGATATAATAGTCCTCCAATCATTGACCTGTACTTTTTCTGATCAGCCTTAGGAGAGTCATCATCTTTGCTCAATTTACATCCGGTTAACATGGGAGTACTCATTGGTTTTGAGTCCTCCATCCCAAATTTCTTCAACAATTCTTTCACATATTTGGTCTGTGAAATGAAGATTCCTTTCTTTGTTTGAATGATTTGCAGACCCAAGAAGAAATTTATTTCCCCAAACATGGACATCTCAAAATCACTTTTCATTTGATTTGTAAAAGTTTTGCACATACTATCTCTTCCTCCAAAAATGATATCATCAACAAATACTTCAACAATCAAGATATTTTCATGATCAATTTTGAAGTACAAGTTACTGTTAGCAGTACCTTTGTTGAAACCAATCTTCAAAAGATGCTTATCCAGTCTTTCATACTAGGCTCTTGGGGCTTGTTTGAGTCCATATAGTGCTTTCTTCAACTTGCAGACCATATCACCATGATCAGACAATTGGAATCCATACGGTTACTCAATGTAAACTTCTTCTTCCAAGTCACCATTTAGGAAGGTAGACTTGACATCCATCTAATATACTTTGAAGTCCTTGAAGGTAGCAAAAACAAGAAATAACTTGACTGCTTCAATTCTTGCCACCGGAGCAAAAGTCTCTTCAAAATCAACTCCTTCTACTTGGGAATAACCCTTGCAGACCAATCTAGCTTTGTTTCTGACTACTTCACCATCCTCATTCATTTTATTTTGGAAGACCCATTTGGTTCCAATCACATTCTTGTTTCTAGGTCTGGGAACAAGATCCCAAGTGTGATTTTTCTCAATTTGCATCAGCTCTTCCTCCATTGCTTTAGTCCAGCTTTCATCATTACATGCTTCACTCACTGTCTTTGGTTCAATCTTTGAAATCAGACAATACTTTTCTGAGTCTTGAGCAATCTTTCTTCTTGTTTGAACACCTTTGTTTTTATCACCTATGATCTGATTTTTAGAGTGATTCAGTCTTACATACCTAGAAGTTTTGGGAATTTCTTGCACCTCTATTTCTTGAACAGGTTCATTCAAACTTATCTCTTCTTCCTAATTCTCTGGATCAGCCTGGATCTAAATTTCAGAAGGGGCTTGGACTTCTTGGACCAAAACATCATTTTGATCAGCTTCATCATATTCATAAAACCTTGAGGGTTTTTCAATACCTTCATCAACCTTCACATTTGTACTTTCTATAATCTTTCTCAATCTCTTGTTATAACACCAGTATGCTTTGCTTTGAGTAGAATAACCCAAGAATATTCCTTCATCACTTTTAGCATCAAATTTGCCAAGATCTTCATCTCTTTTAATATAACATTTGCTACAAAAGACTCTGAAATATTTCACAGTGGGAGTGATGCCAAACCAGAGTTCATAAGGGGTCTTACCAATATTGCTTCTGATTTGTACTCGATTAAGAGTATAGACAACAGTGCTTACAACTTCTCTCTAGTAGATCTGAGGAACATTTGTTTCCATCATCATGGTTTTGGATGCTTCCTGGATGGTCTGGTTCTTTCTCTCCACTACTCCATTTTGTTGTGGAGTCCTTGGAGCAGACAACTGCCTTTTTATCCCATGTTTCTCACAGAATTCTATGAACTCACTGGATGTGAATTCTCCACCTCTATCAGACCTCATACATTTTATGTTTAATCTGGTTTCATTCTCTACCATAGCCTTGAATATTTTGAATTTCTCAAGAGCCTCAGATTTTTCTTTCAGAAAAGTCACCCATATCATCTGGGAGTGATCACCAATTAATAACACGAAGTATCTATCACCTTACAAACTCCTGATTCTTGCCGGACCACATAGATCAGTATGAACTAAGTCCAATAATCCGGTAGAAGACTGTTCCTTACTTTTGAATGTGACTCTGCCTTGCTTACCCAATTGACATTCTTTGCACAAACTATTAGTAGGTTTCACTAGTCTTGGAAGATCTCTTACAACCTGAGTGTTGCTTATCTTGATGATATTATCAAAATTCACATGACACATTCTCCTATGCCACAACCAACTCTAATTAATTTGAACCAATAAACAACTTTTACCAGTACGAACCAAGTGGAAGATATTACCTTTTGTTTGAGTACCAGATGCAATTTCTGTTCTGGAACTTTCAAAGATCTTACATTTTCCATTTTTGAATCAGAGGTCATAGCCTTTGTTCACCAACTGTCCAACACTGAGAAGATTGTGCTTTAGTCCTTCAACATACAATACATTACTGGTTTTGTTCTTTCCATCAAAAGAAATAGTTCCTCTACCTCTGATCTTGCTAGCAGAATTATCACCAAATTTAACAATTCCACCTTCATATCTTTCCAAATCTATTAACTTATTTTTATCACCTGTCATATGGTGGGAGCATCCACTGTCAATGACCCAATCATCCTTTTCTTCAACTTGGGCAGCCAGAGCACTTTCTACCATTTTATGATTGACAGATTTAGAGGGCATTGGATCTTCTTCCTTGATGGCAATAAACACCCAGTCACTTCCGGATTTGTTTTCTGTCTCTGATTCATCATCTGTTACTCCTTCATCATCATCTTCATGAACATAGTAACATTTCTTTTGGAATCTTGATCTGTTTGGATTTTCTCTTGAAAATCTTTCCAGACACCTTAAGGCAAAATGACCAATCTTATTATAGTTGAAACATTTGAAGGGAAATTTTCCTTCATACTTCCAGATCCTCTTGGCAATCTTTTTGCAATAAGGGCTTCAAGTTGAGCAGCTTCTGCTTCATCTTCTTCAGATCTTTTCCTGCTTTTTCATACCATGAAAGTTTCTTTGAAGAGTTCTCTCCTGGATCAAACTTTTGTTTGCCTTTTACAGAGGCACTAGCTTTGAATGCAGATTCAGTCTTGGGGGGTGCATCTCCAAACTTGGCCAATTCAAATGCAGCTAATTTTCCAACCAATTGATCTCTTGTGATATTTGAAAAAGATCTAAATTCTTCAATAGCAGCAACCTTGTATTTGTAAGAAGCAGGTAGGGATTTGAGAACTTTGGCAACAATCTCATCTTCATCCAAGATTCCACTAGCACATCTAATGCCACAAACAAGCTCATTTACTCTTGGCATAAATGTAGTGATATTTTCATCTTCACTCATCTTCAGGTTTTTGAATTTTCCTTTTAGACTCTGTAGCTTGGCACATTTAACATACTTGTCTCCTTCATGCAGAAGTTCCAGTTTTTCCCAAATCTCATATGTAGTTTTTAGATCTATAACATTTGTCAGCTCTGAATCAGATAAGGCACTTAGTAGAGCTTCTTTAGCCTGAAGATTATTTTCAGCATCTTTGATTTCATCTACAGTTCTCAGACCATTCTGTGGAGGAACATACTTCTTTGTAGCCATGACCCAATATTGCATTCCCATACATTGCAAGTGACATTCCATGCGGCTATTCCAAAGAGTGAAATTGGTTCCATCAAACCTCAGACTATCCTTCTTGTAGGAAGACATCCTGGATCTCCTCAAGCAGTTAAGCTCTTTTAGAGGAACTTATCTCTGATACCAATTGTTAGCTACTGTTACACCAAAGATCGACCTATTAATGCTTGATACAACCACTTGACTTAACAAGCACGAGAGATAGTTAAGCCCTTGTCGCAAACCACCATAGTGCAGCGCTGAACAAGGAGACCAAGGGCCACACCTTACAAAAAAATTGTCATATGAACAAGTGAAGAATGAAAAAATTACAAAATCTCAATTATGTGCATACTTTATTAATTCTAAAACTAGCCAAAGATTAGAAGAAACTTGCAAATGGTTCCCTATTCATTAGTGTAGGAATGAAGATATATCCCAAAACTTTTGGGATAGATGGTACATGGTTTTTGATGAGTGCCCATACAACAACAATGAGGTGCCACAATATTTCTTAAGGAAACTCCATTGCGAGTTCGTCCTCAAGAAGATTCCCAATTATTTTGACATTTGAGAGTTCCAGGGCAGAGGTGGTGGCTCTGCCCAAGATAGAGAGGGTGCTCAGCGAGATGAAAACCATGTACCTAGACCCCTGTTGAGGCCAGAACGTGCATCACTCCCTTTGACTTTGAAGGAGAGTGTTGAGGTGGAGACATTACATTCATTGACTACTCTCACACAGTCTCTAGCACAATATGTCGATGATCTTACCCAGGCTGATGAGGGTGAGAGTAGTAGGCATCATTTCTCCCCACATTTGTGTAGTTCATGTGGGAACTTGTGTGATTATGGGACGCAGGACTCACGATAGGATGCTACGATGCAGGAGCAACATCCAATGATGGAGACATCCATATTAGATGAGATTGTTCTCACCGATGATCTCTTATAGACTACATTTGGTATTGACTCTCAGGTAATTTATTACAAGTTTCATCTTGATTTAATATATTCTTATTTGAAATTTGTAATTAATTTTATATGACTATCTATATTATAAGTCAAAAATAATATATGTAATTGTCTGCACAATGAAATTCCAAGGTCAGAGTCTTCATCCAGCCTCTGTTAACCATCCATTGGCGGGTTATGAAAGGAGGTCAAGTCAACAGGTATGTAATTTATCACATGATTGTAATTATTGTACATATATCAATAGTAATATTATTTTGTGACAATTTGATGATTTCAACAGGGAGCGTCATCGGCACCTCCACGGTTTCCTTGGTCCCCTGGACACAAAAACACAACTTATACGGAGGTAAATTTAACCATTTCTAATCATTATGCATTTAAAAAATGTTATGTATTTATTTTGGTCAAATAATCTTGAACTCTATTTTTAGATGCTGAATATGAAGACTCCTCATCTTCGTGAGTTAGAGTAGGTAGGCATTGCTACAACCATGATGTTTTCAAATCCTTTGACTAAGGTATGAGCCAATAACATGAAAATGTCATAATTTTGTATTTCTTGTTTTATCTCATTTTATTTGATGCACATAAATAATATTTATGTTTAGTCAATTTTGCTTCTTGATGCTTCTCATAGGAGGTCACAACTCTAGCCCATCCAACTATGGACGAAGAGAGAGAAAAGATGATGGAGAGTGATCATCAGAGAGCGGTAAGTGATCGATTACATATGTGATGTTATATATTTCATGCTTTCTATATTAATGTGCATATTTTTTGATTGTATTAATAGGTGGAGTTGGATAAACGTCTGTTGAGGAGGTCTACTCGACGATAGAGAGAGGATGAGTCACTGATTGGCTCTCCATCTTCACAGTCAAGCAACGGCTGCCGATTATTTCATAAAAGTCCATAGGAAACTAGTTTTTGGGACATTTTTTATATGCCTAGATGGCTTTGTATAGATACTTTTGTATGTTACCGATGTATATTTTTGTATATGCCTGTATGGCTTTATTTGGACATGCCTATATGACTTTGTATATAAACTAGATGTTATGTTCATGACATTATGTATATGACAGTTTATATTAAATATTTAATATGTTGATCAATTATCGTTACAGGTATTTGGTTTTACATGTGCCAATTGCATTTACTTGAATGTTTATAAATCATTTTCAAAAATCCATTTTGTGCATATCTTGCAATCATTGCATTCTGTGAGATTGTGCATGTCTTTGAGGCATCATGTCAAACAATTCATGCACCTTGTCTATACTTCCACACTTTCCATACATGTCTACAAGGGTAGCTGCAAATACAATATGTGATAAAATTCCTATATCCTTTATGCTTTGATGGTTGTCCACACCATGTTCCCCAAGCCCCATTTTGGTATAGGCAAGGAGGATGTTGGATAAGGTTGTGCAATTCCTATATCCTTTATGCTTTGATGACTGTCCATACACTATTCCAAAGATCCTATTTGACAAGTTCTTTTCATGCAATGATGATAACCTCCCAAGCCTAAGTGACAAGTTCATACAACATTATGATCAAGTGGGTCACTTCTGATAAAATGAAGTGTAAGGTGACTAATCCTAACCTTCACTATCCTAACAAACATGAATTACTAGACAACAATCTTAGAAATTTCCATTATGAACTTGGATGCCTAAATCTTGATAATAACTATGTCTCAACCCTTAACATGATAACATGGATCCTTGGAAATATCTTAAGCAAAAATATTGTGATAGGACAGACCTTCCACATAATGTTGTTCCTCTTAATGACAAAACTGCCCTTCACCCTAGACCCATGACAACACTGTATAGAAAGACACTACTTGGAATGTCCAAATAGTCAAGTTTAAAATAAAGAATTAGGTGGCAACAAAAAAATAGGGCTTATGTGTTATATGACAGTTAGGTATGCCCTTCATTTTTTTGACTGGGCCCTTTGCTTCTCAAGATGAGGGTTAGAGTATCTTCATTTGCATTCTGGGTGAAGAAGATAGAAGCCTGATTTCCACCATCCTCTCTGTGAGGAAGATCTTGTAAATCTTGTATACTACAAGTGAACATTATGAATTTCATGTAGCTATGACAATCCCATACCTCATAAAAACCTATTTCCTTAATATCCAACCATTTCACAACTCCAGTGGTGGTGCTTGGACCACTTTATCACCTTCATTCCATTCATTTTAACAAGGCTTCAGGGACTATGAGTATAGGAATCCATTGAGATGGTTGTTGGTCAATGCATATGGAGAAAAAGACTTCTTGTTGTTGCTACAGTCCTGTGACTGTCAAAATTTTTATGTGCTTTTGGCAGATGTAGTGTAAGTTTTAGGTATCTCACCAATTTACCATGACACACCCATAGTGTTTTGACATCCTTTCGCTTTACAATATATTGAACAGATTCAAGAAGTAAAGATAATTCTTAATATACAATCATAAGAAATGAGCCCTAGTAGCCATGGTAGAAATACCCCTGCTACACAAATATTTGTCAAGTTCAAAAGAGGAAATCATGAGCTAGCATTGCATGCATGGATTCAGGAACTCTAACCTGGAGGAGACAACCTATGTCCCATTACTCTCATATCAATCTTCCTGACAATATTTGGGCCACATTGAAATTTAAAAGAGACAAGATGCTAATGTATTGCTATGACTATCTTCTTCATTTATATCCCCTAGAGATCCTTACACTATCTTCACTGCTCATACCTAGGTACATTTTTGGATAGTGTTTGAAATACAAATGGAAAGGGAGGTTCATACCATATCTTTTATATCCTTATAAAATAAATGATCACACCCTCTCATAACTCATAAGTACTTTAATAATTAGAAAGAGAGCCCACTATGACTGTCATGGTTTAAGTCCCTTATACTAACCCTCAAATATCCCAAATGACTAAGTAAAGATCTTACTGTCCACCTCTAGACTATCCCTTAACACATTTTAGTCTAGTGATTAGTTTTAGGATTGTGTTAATAGTTAAACCTGCATAATGGTATGATTTTACAACCTCACAACAATGGTTGATGATGATGTTCCTTCATTGATCAACATCTCGGCACCTTGTATCAATCACTATTTCTTGCACAGAGGTAGTTCTAAACCATTCAACTTGACTATTCTTTTACAACCGTGGTAGTCCTCTCAATGGGATGAGTGTGTTTAGTAATGCCCCCTTAATGCCCTAGATAGTCTTCTAATAGTGTTATAAGTCTCCCTTACTGTCATAACCCTTGGGAAGAGGATTGTGGATTATTTCATTTAAGGTTTGTGGACCATACATGCAATCACCTTTCAGATAAATCCCTGTAAAACTCATACATAGTTATGGACTCAAACATGTAAACACTTCCTCATAATGGAACAAGTCATTTTCTCATGAAGACTAACAAATTCTACCCATAAGGTTTACCTTACTGGCTGAAATAGTATGAGAGTCAACCATGCCCTATTTTAGTAGCCTATCAAGGGATTGAGAATCCACCATAATGCTTGGGTATTGAGCAATCGTGTTAAAGATATCTTATGAGTGATGAGTAACCCTATGAGGTAGATGACAACTTAATGAAACCATGACAACCCTTCTGCTGACCAAGGCAATGATCTACGGATTGGGGTAACTTTGTGCATCATGTATACACCTAAAAATGGCTAAGTCAAATTAAATAAATATTTTAATATTTATTTTAATTCTTATTCTCCTATCAATTAAATAAATATCCTAATTTATTTAAATGATTCACATTCCTCCAATAATTAAATAAAATCAATTTATTTAATTAAGTTCCCTAATTCTTCTAATGTCTCATCTAATTAAATAATTCTAAATTATTTAATTAAACCTAATTTCTCTATCCTAAGTCCTAATTCCATAAATCCACCTCACCTTTCCACCTCACCATGTTGCACATGTAATTAAATATTTTAATATTTAATTAGCTAATATTCACTCACCCACATGTCCTATTTATCCTCCAGTCTAATTAGTTAACTCATCAATCAAATCTGTTAACTAATTAGTCAATTTAGTTCACTAGCCAATCTATTCTGTTGACTCTCCAATCAACCTAGTTAACTGATCAATCATCTCAGTTAACTCTTCAATCTATTCTGTTAACTCCCATAACCCATGAAGAAGGCTTGGACACTTGTCCTCTCCTAATTTGTGCACATTCTCTCAAGTCTTCTCAACTGTACACCTCATAGGTATTTTTTCCAGTCATGGATCTATTGACACTTGGATTTGGTCTTCCCTCAGCCTATATAAGCAAGCTCTTCACACCCATTTTCCATCCATCTAAGCTTAAGCAACCTTACTCTGTAGGAATCATTACAGCATGCCTTTGGCAAAGCATCCATATTGCTCATTACATTTTATATCAATTATCTTCATATCTATACACCCATTGCTTCAATCATCCATCTCTCATCCTCATAATAGTTGCATTGTAGGTAATCTCCATTGAATTTTATCCAACATACAACCATTCCAGTATTGTCATCTTTAAACAACAACGAAGCACAATTCTGAGAGCTCTATTCATCAACAAGATCAATACAAGATAGGAGAACAATGGAAGCATAGAGGTAAAACAATATTCGAAGGTATAATCTTTGATTATTTGTATTTACATCACTTTCCATTGAGTTATTGGATGATTAGTTGTTTAATACTATTGTTCACATTTTCTGATAACACATCATAATAGTCTCAAAGTGCTTTTAGTTCCAACTTTGAAGTTTATAACAATAAGAACATGATAACCTTAACAAACTTTCTCATAAAACCTTCATACAACTTCTTTCTTTGTGACCAAAATCCTTTCATGAAATGTACCTACTATATTGTGATTGTCACAACAACCAACCCTTAAAACCCTTATGCAAACTCATTGATGGATTTGGAGCTTCATTACTTTAGATTTGCAGCCACTAGCACAAGCATTAAGCATGCATCAATCCCTTTCAACATAATGGACACTAGGGTTTGGTGAGTTGCCATTAGCAACAAAACCCTAGGTCCTCTATATCTCATTTTAGAAGCAAAACCTACAAAACAATATTAGTAAAACACCATATTATTTTAGTTCAATCCCACAAATAGGTTAATCACCATGTAAATAGCATGAAATTATGTAAATGCAATGTATTTTGACCTCTAATCATGGCTATCACAGTTAAGACAACAATGGATCAGTCCAATATCTCTTTATATTTTGCCTAGGAAACCTTATGAAATATGGGATCTAGTCAAGTAGAATGAATAACATACATCTCTGAATGTTGTTCACACATGTGCAGGCATAGATTAAGGTTTTAGGCATTGAAATGTGTCCTCCACAGGTGGCAATGTATCCATAAACTAGTCATGAATGGAAAAAAAAAACCCACCACTTTCCTTAAACTCTTTCGTGCTTGTATAAGCATGGCATGTAGGCCCTTTATAGATAACACCAAACCATATAATCACCTCTCTCATATTTAGAAACACCCCCAAAGCCATAAATAAGTGATAAGTGACATATATGCTAAGGCTAACGTTTATGCTTTATGTCCTAGCCTTCACATTAAGGGTGGAAGTTACTGAAGAATTAGAATTTTAAACGCTTTTCCTTCCTTGTGAAATTCAAATTTGGATGCCAAATACTTTGAATGGCCCTTTCAAAGGTTTCCAAGATTATTCCAAATAACCTAGGATTAACTTTAAGACCTTTATGACTGGTAAAGAGTCTTGGGGTAGATCTAGGGGACCTTTAGGATGATTGAATGGTTTAAATAGTCCTAACTTGACCACAAGATGCCTCTAAATGGGAAACATACATCCTTTCAAAACATGCATAGTCACTTCAAAAGGAATTCAATAACATAACAAAATCAACCTTGATGCACACACTCAGGCATTAAATACCTCAGAAACCAATACTCACGAAAATACACATCATAGGACCTCAAAGTCATGTACGAATCCACACAAAAAAAATCAAATGAATTCAAATAGGACACATGGTAATGACCATGAACTTGGTGATATTATAGGAGATGCTTAGAGGTACTACAAGTAGCTATAATTAATTAGGTGTTTGTCATACAAAGATCAAAGACAACCCTAGGTTGACTATCATGTATCAAAGGCATTATTGTCTTCCTAGAGGATACTTATACCGTAGCGTTATGAATGCGAAGTCTACAAGTAGGGAGTGTAGAAGAGAGAAAGAAGAGGACTATCATAATGAAGAGACAATTGTGTTGGTAATCAGGGAGTAGAAATCCTAAATTAAGAAGGGAAGACAACCTCATCAAGTCAAGCATGTCATTCCCACATAAAGACAACCCTAGCAAGGCCAATAGACCAACTATGACACAGTAGACTTATGGACAAGCATGCAATCATGAATTAGTCTTAAAGTCAAGAATGTGACAGTCATCAACAAGAAGGAAATCACTTAGCTTTGGGACTGTTATCATGGCATTAAAGTTTTCTCCCAAACCTAGTCACTTGTTCATCAAGAAAAGGATATTCATGATATCATAACTCCTTCACATATCATGTAAGGTAATAGCCATAGGACAATGTGGACTGTAATGGGGAGAGAAATCACATGTCAATTTAGTCCTAGGTATAGAAAACTATCCTTAAGAGAAAATATTATATTGTTTTGTATCTCAGACCAAGGGTATGTACAAAGGAACGCTACAATTTTACATTAGTAATGCACTGCCAACACATATTAGGATAGTGCTATCCCACACATTAGGATAGTGTTGTCCCAACAAAATAGAGAAGGGTGTATAAAGATCTTAGAACACTCATTTTATAAATGTACAGTTATATGCAAATGGTAGCAGTCATATGTCAAGCTTATAATGGTCATATCAACCTAAGGACTACTTGATTGAATCCTCAGGGTAATGAGAAAACCATATATAATTATGATGTTTCGTTATGGTTTCAGTTATCTGGCAAAATGTCCAACCCAGAACACTTCTAAGGCTTCATTAAATGGTCTAATATATACAGAAAGATATGCATGAGCAATGGTGGTGGAAAATAAGGAACCAGTATAGTTAGAGTTCAAATCTTCAAATCAAATGCATTCTTGCAAAATGCTTCAGTTTCATACAGTGGAAAGGTGCTAGGAGTGACATTGTGCATTCCATAGCTTGTAGGGTCGAACAGACTTTGCCAATGTGTCGGGGTGGGTGAGTAAATGCCAAGGGAGGTCTCATTTCATGTACCAAGTGCCCCAGTCATTCAGGGCAACAGGCTACCAACAAAGTCCCTTAAGATCCCTAAGACCAAAAAACTACCAAACTTTGATGGAGCAGTTCTCAGAATTTGTGGTAGATAGGAACATTTTGTTTAGACTTACAGGTGCATGTGGGGTTCGTCCACAATAACCTCTCTCAATTTTGGTCAACTCTAGTCCGTTTGACTGTGTTGAAATCAAATGCATTCTTGCAAAATGTTTCAGTTCCATGCAATGGAAACGTGCTAGGAGTGACATTTTGCATTCCATAGCTCATGGGGCTAAATGAACTTCACCAAAGTATTAGGGTGGGCAGGTAAATGGTAGGGGAGGTTTCGTTTCATGTGGCAAGGGTCCCAATCATTCGGGGCAGTAGGCTACCAACAAAGTCACTTAAGATCCTAAGACCAAAAACTACCAAACTTTGACAGAGCAGTTCTCAGAATTAGTGCCACCTGGGAATATTCCATTTGGACCTACAAGTGCACATGGGGTCCTTCCACAATAAACTCTATCAGTTTTAGTGAACTCAAATCCATTTGACCATGTCAAAATCAAATGCATTCTTACAAAATGCTTCAGTTTCATGTAGCACAACCTTGCCAGGTGCTATATTTTTTGATTTGGTCATTGTGAGGCCGAATTGTCTTTGCCAATGCATCGAGGTGGGTGGGTAAATGGTAGGGGATGTCTTGTTTCATGTGCCAAGTGCCCCAGTTGTTCGGGGTAGCATGCTACTAGTAAAGTCCCTTAAGATCCCTAAGACCAAAAAACTACCAAACTTTGAAGGAGTAGTTTTCAGAATTTAGGGCTGTTGGGAACATTCTGTTTGGACCTGTAGGTGCATGTGGGGTCCATCCACAATAGCCTCTCTTAGTTTTGGTCAACTCCAGTCTGTTTGACTGTGCCGAAATTAAATGCATTCTTGCAAAATGCTTCAGTTCCATGCAGTAGAAAGGTGCTAGGAGCGACATTTTGCATTCCATAGCTCATGGGGCCAAATAGACTTTGCTAATGCATTAGGGTGGACAAGTAAATGCCAAGGGAGGTCTCGTTTGATGTGCCAAGGGTCCTAATTGTTCGGGGCAACAGGCTACTAGCAAAGTCACTTAAGATCCTAAGACCAAAAACTGCATGACTTTGACGGAGCAGCTCTTAGAATTTGTGGTAGCTGGGAATGTTCCATTGGACCTATAGGTGCACGTGGGGTCCATTTACAATAGCCTCTCTTAGTTTTGGTAAACTCAAATCCATTTGACCATGCCGAAATCAAATGCATTCTTGTAAAATGCTTCAGTTTCATGCAGTACAACCTTGCCAGGTGCTATATTTTTTGATCTACTCATTGTGAGGCTGAACGAACTACGCCAATGTGTCGGGGTGGGTAGGTAAATGTTAGGGGAGGTCTCGTTTCATGTGCCAAGCATCCCAGTCATTCTGGGCTACAAGCTACCGGTAAAGTGACTTTGTCGGTAGCTTATAGCCTGGAACAACTGGGACCTTAGCACACAGAACAAGACCTCCCTTGGCATTAACCCACCCACTTTGATGCATTGGCGTAGTCCGTTCAACCCCACGAGATATGGAATGCAAAATGTCACTCCTAGCACCTTTCGACTTTATTGGTAGCTTGCAGCCCAGAATGACTGAGACACTTGGCACATGAAATGAGACCTCCCCTATCATTTACCCACCCAACTGGATGTCTGGGTATAGTCAGTTCGACCCCACAAGCTATGGAATGCAAAATTTTAGTTTTAGCAACTTTCTACTTTGTCGGTAGCTTACAACCCAAAAGGATTGGGACCCTTGGCACACGAAAGGAGACCTCCCCTAGCATTTTCCCACCCACCCCAACATGTTGACATAGTCGGTTTGGTCCCATGACAAGGAGAACAAAAAATATGGCACCTGTCAATGTTGTGCTCCATGAAACTGAAGCATTTTGCAAGATTACATTTGACTTCGACACAGTCAAATAGAATGGAGTTGACCAAAAATAAGAGAGGTTATTGTGGATGGACCCCACATGCACCTATAGGTCCAAATGGAATGTTCCCAGCTACCATGAATTCTGAGAATTGCTTCGTGAAAGTTTTGCAATTGTTGGTCTTAGGATCTTAAGTGAATTTGCCGGTAGCTTGTTGCCCCAAACGATTGGGACCCTTGGCACATGAAATGAGACCTCCCTTGGCATTTACCCACCCACCCCAATGCATTGGCAAAGTCTGTTCGGCCCTACAAGCTATGGAATACAAAATGTCACTCCTAGCACCTTTCCACTGCATGGAATTGAAGCATTTTGCAAGAATGTATTTGATTTTGGCACGGTTAAATGGACTAGATTTGATTTTGGCATGGTCAAATGGACTAGAGGTTATTGTGGATGGATCCCATGTGCACTTGTAGGTCCAAATAGAACGTTCCCAACTACCCTAAATTCTGAGAACTACTTTGTCAAAGTTTGGCAATTTTCTGGTCTTAGGGATCTTAAGGGACTTTGCCGGTAGCTTGCTACCCCGAATGAATGTGGTACTTGGCACGTGAAATGAGAGCTCCCCTGACATTTACCTGCCCACCCCGACGCATTGGCGAAGTCCATTCGGCCCCACGAGCTATGTAATGCAAAATGACACTCCTAGCACCTTTTGACTTTGCTGGTAGCTTGCAACCTAGAATGATTGAGACACTTGGCACACAAAATGAGACCTCCCCTAGCGTTTACCTTCCCACCTAGATGTGTTGACATAGTCAGTTTGATGCCATGAGCTATGGAGTATAAAATGTCACTCCTAGCACCTTTCCACTGCATGAAACTGAAGCATTTTGCCAGAATGCATTTGATTTCGACACGATCAAACGAACTGGAGTTGACCAAAACCAAGAGAGGTTATTGTGGACAGACCCCACATGCACCTGTAGGTCCAAACAGAACATTCCCAATTGCCCCAAATTATGAGAATTGCTCCATCAAAGTTTGGCAATTTTTTGGTCCTAGGGATGTTAAGGGACTTTACCGGTATCCTACTGTCCCGAACGACTGGGGTACTTGGCACAGAAAATGAGACCTCCCCTAAGATTTACCCATCCACCCTGACATGTTAGAGAAGTCTGTTCAACCCCACGAGCTATGGAATGCAAAATGTCACTCCTAGCACCTTTCCGTTGCATGGAAATGAAGCATTTTGGAACAATGCGTTCCTTGCCACCATGGGAAAATGAAATTGATTTAGAAAAAATCATGGTCGGTGTTTGTAGGTGGACCTGGTATCCACCTATACATGCAAAGAAAATGTTCCTAGGTGTCACAGTTTGATGGAACAGTCGATCCAAAGTTTGTCATGTTTTTTTCTCAGGGCTCTTGAGAGATTGTCTGCGTTCGATATAGCCAAGAACGACCATGAGGATTTACCACCAAAAATACATCCCCCCAAGCATTTACTCGCCCAACAAGATGGGTTGGTGTCATTCGTTTGGCCCCAGGAGATGCCAAATGTCAAAATTCAGTCATAATACCTTTCTGGTAGATGAAAATTTAGTATTATAAAGGTGTTCTTACTTGATCCAATGTCTTGTAGCACATCAATTATGGCTTCCCTTACTGCTGCTATCAATTGTTTGTCATTAAACTCATTAAGATTCATTATAAAATAGTAACAACATTGAAATGAATTAGAACTAATAGTAACATCATTAAAACTCATTAAAACTCATTATGAAATAGAAAGTAAAGGACATATCATCGTGAAATAATCATGAAAACCTGCCTTACTTTCCTTCTAAAGGCAACTTCATAAGGATTATGCCTACCTCCATCATACTAAAATATTTCATGCAAATGCAATTGCACTATTTAGCTAAAATATACACGGTGAAATCAGGATAGCAAAGAAAAATAACATACCTTTCTGTCATTCCACTAATTCAATCCAACGAACCATTAAGGTCTACTCTACTCTTTATTGTGTCAACTATTGCCTCGTGATCAGACTCACGAAGCATCCACAAGGTCCTATTCAATGGTCTTACCCCATATTTGATCAAATGAACGTTTGAAGCCACAACAAGGTTAGAATAATGAAGAATCTTCCTATGTGTGTCAAAGTCCTCGAACACCCACACATCAAACTTCTTCAATGGGTACCTTCTAAGCCATGTTCCAGTAACAACCACTGATCCTGTAGGGTACTTGATGTTTTCTCCATCTATAATAGGGGAATCTAATTTCTTTTTTGCCTCAACTCAATGACACAAATAATAATTCATTCCTTCTTCATTGTCTTTAGTTGCAATAACTGCATAAACATGCCCTGCATTGATACATGCGTTAAATTAGATGAATATAGTCAACAATGCAAGAAAAAATACAAAATAAGATGGCATATTGAATTTCATTAAATTAGAATTCTGATAATACCTGGTTGAACTAGATCTGAAACATGGTCAAAATCAACCGATCTGATTCAATCTCTATCATTTGTAGTGTTGTTGGTAGTCGATAATGGTCAATCAGGTATAGGCCTCTTGTACACCAATCAACAACCCACTCCTTTGACTCATAATCATACCAAGCTTCATATGTACATGAAGATAAAAAAGCATGCCATATGTACGTATGAATACTCCATGAACCTGCATTAGAGCTTCTAAAAGAGTGTAGCTCACTTGATCTTATCAATGTACAACATTCCTCATATTTTGCAATGTTAGTATCATCAACCAACCAAAAATATCTAGGAACTGTAGACTTACCTTCATTACCTAGACCCATTGTAGTGTTACACCATTCGACAATAGATCTCTCATCTGTCAACTTTGCATTGTCTTTGTACTTCAACTCTTCTTGTGCCAATGCTCTTTTGATACATGCTCCTACACCATCATGCTCCCCCTTTCCATGCCCGACCTCACAAAAATTTCACATATGTTAAACACCATTTACCATATGCATCCTGCTCAACCAATAGAACATATGTGTGTTCTAGAATTATGATGCACAATTATCTGATCATATGATATACTGATGAAATGATATGTTCCTGCTAGCCAAATCATGGTAGAACATCTGAAAGCAACCTTGCACAAAATTCGTAGAATGTGTGCAATCATCACTAATATAAAAATGATATTCCCTCAAGATCTTCCTGTCATCCTCTATACTATCTTCTGCATGAATGAATGCTATTTGCATAAATATAGCAACCTACGTAGAGTTGTAATACTGTGATTGCACCTCATTTTGTGGCTGTAGTGCATAGTTCTCTGCAAAGTCAATAATTGAAATGATAGTACCAAGGGGAAAGGTGTCCTTGCATAACTTGAATTGCAAGTCCAACCATCGAGCTCTATGGGTATGCCTTGCATACTTGTACACTATACTGTCACGAAATGTAGACATAAACTGATACACTAGAATCTTTTGAATAACCAAATCACACCTCTTTGCTTCTTTACCATATTTTGTATTGTAGGCCATTGTTTTATACTTGCCGAACTCTACTAGTTTGTTTCCAATTGCATGTGTGCTTTCCATATGTTCACGTATTGGCATACGTTGCAAGCCACCACAATGCTGACATGTGCCATCCAAGCATAATTTCATGTAGAATATTTGACCTTCCTCTCTTTCACATAAAATTGTTGATATGAAGTCTCTTGAAGTAGTTGGTGGGGCACGTATGCCACAATCCTGCAAAACATTGTTAGTATGCAAATCTGAACATATAGACCGATAAACATCAAAATGGTTAGAAAATTCAATATGTAATCTACACCAACAAGTAGTGCGTGTGTGATTTATTTGACATAGAAAGGTTTTAGCATTTCAAAATATCTTTGACAAATTTTAATTTGAGGATACATCTCTTGAAATTTCTTGAAAATTTGTGTTTGGGTCACATCCAAAAAATGCTTTGGATGTGACTCATGGTTTTGACAATAAATTGTCCTTCTCACAAAATCTCTTGCATTAGGAGATACCCTTGTGTTATTTTTCCAAAATTCTTCAATGATGGATCTCAAAACTTCAACAACAACTTTGTATTTTCATGGGAGTCTCCCAGAGAATGCCCATAATTCATTAGTGTTTGGGTCCTCAACTCTTTCACGTCTTCCAATGGCTCTCATTAGAGTTTTTCTACTTATTTTCAATGCTTGACTTGTATTTATAATGAGGCAATCTTTCTTTGTTTGTTGGCTTACTATTGTCGATGTAATGACATGTCATGTGATATTACTATCCTTGGTGCGTGAGGTGGAACCCACACTCTCATATGCTCTCACTAGATTCTTGACAATTGATTTTTCACTTGAGGCATCCAATGTTCTTAGGCCAAGAATCTTCATAGTGGGCCTAAATTTTAGATTTCTCATCAATTCAACAAATAGTTGACATCTTCCGGTTTCATTTAAATTCTCAAAGAATAATTTTCATATCTTATTCGCATATCTTTGGCAAGTGCACTTGGGAATCTTATCATGCATGGGATTCAACACATTCTCATCGATATCGATTAGAAACTTAGGTTTCCTATGCAAAATTCTAGGAGGCATTTTAATTGGTAAAGTTGACTCAACATTAGGAATTTCTTCAATATTTATTTGAGATGGGATAGATGACATACCTTCAATTGGAGATGAAAAAGATAAAAAGGCTTGAAGTTGAGATGGAGAAGATGTGTACCTTCAACTTGATGTGTGAATGATGGCATGCCACCAACTTGAGAAGAAAATGAAGATGTACCTTCTACTTCACCTGTGAAAGATGGAGTGTCTCCAATTCAAGAAGATAATGATGGTGTTCCTTCAACTTGACCTATGGATGATGGAGTGCCTCCAACTTGGAGATTCACTTTCCTCATTGAATGGAGGTTTTGCATTCGTTCCCTTTGTGCCACCAATTCCATCTCTCTCTTAGCTTCATTATATGTGTCATGTTCCTCTTCAATTGGCAATGGTGGAATGTCTTCTTGTATGGTTGACAATTTCCTACTTTCACAACTTCGCCTCATTCTTTCTCTTTTCCTCTCATTCTCAGCTTCATGCTCTTCTAGTGTTAGAGTCTTTACTTGTTTCCTTGGCATGATGATGATTTCTATAAGCACATGATGAAGAAGACAATGATAATTAGAACTTTGAGGGGGCTTTTGCAACAAAATCCAAAATTGGAGAAGGAAGTGCAACAACTCTTGACAATTCCCAATAATGAAAATGGTAGATACTTCTTATATACACACATGTACACATGTGCTGATTCATAATAGAAGATACTTGGGTAGAATAACAAGTCCAATTTTTAGCAAAGTTAGGGTTATAATGCCTTGTCACACATGTTAAAACTCACATACACACACATGTATACATGTGTTGATTCATAACAGAAGATCCTTAGGGCAGAATAACAAGTCTAATTTTAAGCAGAGTTAGGGTTATAATGCCTTGTCATGAAGAGTCTGAAGAGTCTAATTTTTAGCAGAGTCTGATTTTCAACAGAGTTAGGGTTATAATGCCTTGTCATGAAGAGTTTGATTTTCAGTAGAGATTGATTTTCAACCATGACTGTCATGAAGTTGTTTATAATGCCTTGACCAAATATCTTTGATATTTTTCTATAGTTATCAATAAGGTGAAGGTAGATCATTAGTGCAAGGTTTCCAAGATAAGAGATGACAATGATGAAAAGGACTGATATTTAGCATGCATAGAACTAGTCAAATTTGGAGGAGAAAGAGCACTTACAACTACTATAGGTATTTTTACATACAACCATTGGCAAGGGAGTGACCATAGTGAAAATACACTTGTAGGAAAGGTGGCTACTTGCAGCCATAGGAATTGCAACAAAAGGAGAGTGTGACTATTACTTCACTTGTAACAATTGGGAGATAAAGTAGAAGGTGGCTAATTGTACCCATAGGACTTGTAGCAAAAGAGAGAGTGAGCAATGTCTCACTTGCAACAACAAGAAGTTATAGTAAAGTAGAGGCTACTTGCAACAACTTGAGGTGTACCCATGGAGTGATGGACACTTGCAACAAAAGGAATGAGGTGCTTAGGGTAGGCACACTTTCTAAAATAGGGAGATTGCTAAGGTTTAAGGCTAGCATAAGAGGTAATGTTGTAAGGCAGCCAAGGGGTCATAAATAGGAGTGATGGTTTATCACCATGTAAATAGCATGAAATTATGTAAATACAATGTATTTTGACCTCTAATCATGGCTGTTATAGTCAAGACAACAATGGATCAGTCCATTATCTCTTTATATTTTTCCCAGGAAACCTTATGAAATATGGGATCTAGTCAGGTAGAATGAATAACATACATCAACTCTGAATGTTGTTCACACATGTGCAGGCACAAATTAGGGTTTTAGGCATTGAAACGTGTCCTCCACAGGTGGCAATGTATCCATAAACTAGTCATGAATGGAAAAAAAACCCACCACTTTCCTTAAACTCTTTCGTACTTGTATAAGCATGGCATGTAGGCCCTTTATAGATAACACCAAACCATATAATCACCTCTCTCATATTTAGAAACACCCCCAAAGCCATAAATCAATGATAAGTGGGATATATGCTAAGGCTAAGGTTTAGGCTTTATGTTCGAGCCTTCACATTAAGGGTGGAAGGTAATGAAGAATTAGAATTTTAAATGCTTTTCCTTCCTTGTGAAATTCAAATTTGGGCGCCAAATAATTTGAATGGCCCTTTCAAAGGTTTCAAAGCTTATTCCAAATAACCTAGGATTAACTTTAAGACCTTTATGACTGGTAAAGAGCCTTGGGGTAGATCTAGGGGGCCTTTAGGATGACTGAATGGTTTGAACAGTCCTAACTTGACCACAAGATGCTTCTAAATGGGAAACATACCTCCTTTCAAAACATGCATAGTCACTTCAAAAGGCATTCAATAACATAACAAAATCAACCCTGATGCACATACTCAGGAATTAAATACCTCAGAAACCAATACTCACCAAAATACACATCATAGGACCTCAAAGTCATGTACGAATCCACACAAAAAAAATCAAATGAATTCAAATAGGACACATGGTAATGACCATGAACTTGGTGATATTATAGGAGATGCTTAGATGTACTACAAGTAGCTAGAATTAATTAGGTGTTTGTCATACAAAGATCAAAGACAACCCTAGGTTGACTATCATGTATCAAAGGCATTATTGTCTTCCTAGAGGATACTTATACCCTGGTGCTATGAATGTGAAGTCTACAAGTAGGTAAAGTAGAGTAGAAGAGAGAAAGAAGAGGATTGTCATAATGAAGAGACAATTGTGTTGGTAATCAGGGAGTAGAAATCCTAAATTAAGAAGGGAAGATAGCCTCATCAAGTCAAGCATGTCATTCCCACATAAAGACAATCCTAGCAAGACCAATAGACCAACTATGACACAGTACACTTATGGACAAGCATGCAATCATGAATTAGTCTTAAAGTCAAGAATGTGACAGTCATCTGCAAGAAGGCAATCACTTAGCTTTGGGACTGTTATCACGGCATTAAAGTCTTCTCCCAAACCTAGTCACTTGTTCATCAAGAAAAGGATATTCATGATAATCAGAACTCACTCACATATCATGTAAGGTAACAGCCATAGGATAGTGTGGACTGTAATGGGGAGCAAATCCACATGTCAATTTAGTCCTAGGTATAGAAAACTATACTTAAGAGAAAAGATTATATTGTTTTGTATCTTAGACCAAGGGTATGTATAAAGGAATGCTACAAGTTTATGTTAGTAATGCACTGCTAACACATATTAGGATAGTGCTGTCCCACATATTAGGATAGTGTTGTCCCAGTAAAATAGAGAAGGGTGTTATAAAGATCTTAGAACACTCATTTTATAAATGTATAGTTATATGCAAATGGTAGCAGTCATATGTCAAGCTTATAATGGTCATATCAACCTAAGGACTACTTGATTGAATCCTCAGGGCAATGAGAAAACCATATATAATTTTGTCATTCCATTATGGTTTTAGCTATATGGCAAAATGTCCAACCTAGAACACTTCTAAGGCTTCATTAAATGGTCTAATATCTATAGAGAGATATGCATGAGCAATGGTGGTGGAAAATAAGGAAACAATACAGTTAGAGTTTAAATCTTCAAATCAAATGCATTCTTGCAAATTGCTTCAGTTTCATACAATGGAAAGGTGCTAGGAGTGACATTTTGCATTCCATATCTTGTAGGGCCAAACATACTTTGCCAACGTGTCAGGATGGGTGAGTAAATTCCAAGGGTGTACCAAGTACCCCAGTTGTTCATTAGGCTACCGACAAAGTCCCTTAAGATCCCTAAGACCAAAAAACTACCAAGCTTTGATGGAGTAGTTCTCAGAATTTATGGCAGATGGGAACATTCTATTTGGACTTATAGGTGCATGTGGGGTCTATCCACAATAATCTCTCTTAGTTTTGGTGAACTCTAGTCTGTTTGACCATGTCGAAATTAAATACATTCTTGCAAAATGCTTCAGTTCCAAGTAGTGGAAAGGTGCTAGGAGTGACATTTTGCATTCCATAGCTCATGGTGCTAAATGAACTTCACAAATGTATCAGGGTGGACAGGTAAATGCCAGGGGAGGTCTCATTTCATGTGCCAAGGGTCCCAATCATTCGTGGCACCAAGCTACCAGGAAAGTCACTTAAGATCCTAAGACCAAAAACTACCAAACTTTAACATAGCAGTTTTTAGAATTAGTGTTAGCTGGGAGTGTTCCATTTGGACCTACAAGTGCACATGGGGTTCTTCCACAATAAACTCTATCAGTTTTGGTCAACTCTAATCCATTTGACCATGTTGAAATCAAATGCATTCTTGCAAAATGCTTCAATTTCATGCATCACAACGTTGCTAGGTGCTATATTTTTTGATCTGGTCATTGTGAGGCCAACGGACTTCGCCAATGCATCAGGGTGGGTGGGTAAATGCCAGGGGAGGTCTTATTTCATGTGCCAAGCACCCTAGTCGTTCGGGGCAGCATGCTATCGACAAAGTCCCTTAAGATTCATAAGACCAAAAAATTGCCAAACTTTGAAGGAGTAGTTTTCAGAATTTAGGGCCACTAGGAATGTTCTGTTTAGACCTATAGGTGCATGTGGGGTCCATACACAATAGCCTCTCTTAGTTTTGGAGGCGCAACCTCACATTCTGTGCAAAATTGCCCATTTACCAGTCACCAATGTCAAAGAGTTGCAAAGGTTTTTAGGACTGGTCAATTACATTGCTGGTTTTTACCACAAGCTTGCAGAAGATCGGATAGATCTGAACAAGCTGCTCAGTAAGAAACCTCCCCCATGGACAGCGCATCATGATAAGCTGATTCAAAATATCAAAAACAAGTGTGCTCAGTTGCCACCCCTGAAGTTACCAGGACCAGGTTATAAAATTGTAGAAACTGATGCAAGTGAATTTGCATGGTCTGGTATTCTTAGAGAACAGAAGACTCCAATCTTTGATCCCAAAGATAAAGGGGAAATTGTCAGAACTATCTCTGGAGCATTCCATAATGTTGAGAAGGATTACCACAGTACACATAAGGAAATACTTGTTGTTGTTAATACTTTTCAGGCTTTTCAAATGTTTATTGCTGACAAGAGATTTTTACTGAAAAGTGATTTACAGCATCTTAGAGGATTCTTTAAAAAAGAGTCTCGAAATAAGATCACTCGTGGTCGTCTGCTCAGATGGGCACAACAGCTTAACACCTATGAGTTTGATTTTATTCACTTACCAGGTGTTGATAATATTTTTGCAGATTTTGAATCAAGAGAAGGTTTTTGGATAAAGACTAAACTTGAAGCCAATGCAGCAGAACAGAAGAAATCAGTTGAAGGTAAGAATAGAAAAGTTTTGTCTGGTAATGTTTGGGTTATAAGAATCAGAGAACAACGTTGGAGTGAGCCTAGTTGTGAACAATGGAGTTGTAATCCTTTTCCTCATAGGGATCTTCACAACCATCAAATGGCTGCAGATTTTCTATATGATCGTTTTGAAATGCTTGTTGCAAAGCAGAAACTAACCACTCCAGGTTTATGGACGGAGACCCCGTTCTTTCAATTCTCTGTGGAAGCTGAACCTATTGATCCAGATGTAGGTCATGCTCTTCAGAACTGGTGCGGAGATTTTGTTCTCCCTGTTAGATTTTTCAATCCAGATATTGGAAATCCTTTCCAATGGCTACACAATGAATTTGGTGTCACAACCATAAGAAAGATGTTTTCTGGTCCCTATCCTCAGGCTGATTAGTTACAGTTTAATGGCATCACCGCTTACTCTGGATGTATTTTCAAGCTCCAGTTCAACTCAGCTGCTGAAAATGCCATCAGCAGGCATATGTGTCAAATGTATGGACCAGGAGGACCAACGTCCCGATTCAACAACTGGCCCGTTGGAAATCATCTGAATTACTTCACTCAACATCAGACTCCCATTTGGATACATACGAAGACCTACAGAGTTGCCCAAGGAGTTCCATATGCCAGCAATGCTATCTTGGCACACCCACACAAGATCAAAGTGATGAGTATCATGTGGCGTGAAGATGACAGTCTTCCAGGCTGTATTCCACATTCATCCACTCAAGATTGTGCCAACTGTCATGATTTCTCTCAAGATGATCCAAGAGTACCGCAATATGATTCTAGAGGTTTCTATCGTGCTCCTGATTGTACGCATCCAGAAGGTGAATTATGCGAAGGTTGCATCGGGTGGGCTCCAATGGAATCAAGTACTTCCACCCACAGCACGGGCTCTAGATAAGGCTAATGAGTGGGCTTGTCACTCATCGGGGAATCTTTCGCCTCGTAAGGAAATGAAAGGCATGGACCCTACCATGTTCTAAAGGGGTTAACACGTCGCCTTAGTGCGTGTACGAGTTCTCTCCACTCGTTTGTAAAAGGAGGTGTCGGTCGACCTTATCTTGTTCACGAGCATTTGGGTCCCACCTTCTTGCGATGCTCTTCGGATAAGGTGTCTTCGTGTCACTCTTCTGTGGTCGGACTCCAAAGAATTATGTGATCGGGGTAAAAAGATCTGCCCGCTTCTCCGTATAAAAGGGCACCGGGCCGCCTGCATTTCAGAAGCAATTCGGCGCAAGTCTAAGTGCAGAAAGAGTTCTGAGAGTAGTAGAAGTTTGATAATAGTCTAGTAGAGCTATAGTCCAAGTTTGTAAGCCAGTCTGGCTTTAAAGTGTTGTAAAAGCTTGAGTCCCAAGCTTCTATAGAAGTCTGTCATAATACTTCTGTATCAGTCTATGTATCAGACTATGTTGAAAGCGAGCATTGTTATAGATAAACATGCGTGTAAGCTTCCTGTTTGTTAATAATAATATATTATTAATTCGTGTGCGCTATTTGGTAGTACCAGTTTATGGTGTTCCATATGTTTGTCTGTTGCAGCTGAAATATGGTATCAGAGCCTTAGGAGATGATATTATTGCTGTATGTCATCGTTGTTGCCTAACGATTACTTCATCATAATCTCTTTCTTTACATCTGTATTGCTCTCTGTATCTGCTCCCTGTATTGTCTCAGGCCGTCACATTGTGTCGTAAGTCCCAGGAGTAAGTCCCGTGGTAAGCCGTGGTAGGCGTTGAAGGGCAGTTTGGGCGGTTATCAGGTCCTTTCGAGCGCAGGTTCCGAGCGTAGATTCGAGCGCAGATGGCATCTCAATCTTCTTCCAATTCTCAGTCGGCAGGCAGTATCGATCTCACGGTAGATCGAAACCAAGAGGTTAGGTTTACTAATTTCTTTGCAAACAATGAGTCTATGTTTAGTACTGGTGAAAGTGCTAGTAATGCTTTAGATGAAATCTCTGCAGTTGGGTCGGAACCAGAAAAGCCATTTAAAGTTCCTAGGATCCCTCCTCATGAAATTTACAGAGATGTCCCTAAAGGTATCATAGATATGATAAATAATAAGGATATTGGTTTGCGTGATTGGTTTGGTTATAAGTCCTCTCAGAATTGTCATGTAGCGGAATTGCAACATGTAGTTAAAGGTGGTAGTCAGGGAAAATTGAATATCTTCTCTGATGAATTGATAAAGAAGTTTAGGAAGAAAGCCTATGAGAACAAAAGTAATCCTCAGTTCATGCATCTTTCATATGTCAGGATTGGTGTGTGCGGTCATTATCGTAAAGGTTTGCCAATCGTTATTTTAATGATGCTTAAAGATGCTAGGTTTCTGAAACTGTCACATTCACTGCTTGGAGCAGGGTGCGACTCCATGGCCAAAGGTCCTATTTTTGTAGATTATTTTTTAGACTTTCCTGTCAGCCTTAAAGATGAGAATCTTAGGGATGTCTTAGAATATAAGTTCAATACTATGAATCTGTTTATGAAAAAGGATTCAGTGGATCACTCCCTAGTTTTTCTTGTCCATTACCGTCTGTATAACAAGGTTATGCCTTTGATGATAAATCCGAGACAAAGTCGAGGATTAGAAGGATTGTCTACTATTTGGACCTCTAGTAGTGATAGTACCCAATTGACAGCCCCAAAGATTGTTCGTCATAAGGATATCAAAATGCCTGAAGAATGGGCTATGGAACTTTGGGATTCAGAAACACAAGAACCAGACTGTGGAACGTCAAATAGATTGAGAGGAATCTTAATTGAAGAGTTAGATGATCAGGCAGTTATAAAGTTTGGAAGTGCACAAAGAAGCCAGTCTTCTGGTAGTTCTCGAAGCAGTGCCTACTCTCCTGCTTTAAGTAGAGAAACTTCCTTTAATGATCAAATACTTACAGAACCCTTTGTATTGCCTAGAACCCAGTCTGTGAGATTACAACCTAGTAAAGGTTTTGAAAGTTTGTTTAAGATTCCTAAACCTCCTGTGTATCAACAACCGCAACGTCCTGTGTATCCACATAGGTCTACTGAAGTGGTTAGATGTCAACACCAAAAGTATTCTGAATTAGAAAATGGTTTATTCAAGTGTGAAGACTGTTCTTTTGTCTTCCCTCCAAAATCTGGAAATGTCCGAAGTTTTTCTAGACATGTTAGAATGATGATGTCTCAGACAGTGTTTGATTTCCCAGAACAGAGTCTAGAAGCTGAAGAATCCAAAATTGTAGATACTCCCGGTGGTTCTAGTACTGTTCCTGGTTGTCTGCCCCCATTCAAAGATTTTATGGTCATTGATTCTAAAGGTTACTGGCAAGTCAAACTGAAACCCCAGGATTATTACAAAACTGCATTCTCAGTGCCCCAGGGTCTCTATGAATGGAAAGTCCTTCCATTTGGCATTAAAACTGCTCCTTCCATCTTTCAGCAACGGATGGATGCGCTATTTCGACCCTTTGCTAAATTCATTCAGCCGTATATTGATGACATTCTTGTCTTTAGTCCTGAATTGAATTCCCATCTCCAGCACCTACGTCAGTTTTTGACTGTCTGTATACACCATGGATTAGCAGTTAATCCTTCCAAATCTGTCTTTGCTCAGTCCACTATTGTCTCCATTGGCATCAAGCTTCTCCCAGGGGGGAAGATGGAGGCGCAACCTCACATTCTGCGCAAAATTGCCTATTTACCAGTCACCAATGTCAAAGAGTTGCAAAGGTTTTTAGGACTGGTCAATTACATTGCTGGTTTTTACCACAAGCTTGCAGAAGATCAGATAGATCTGAACAAGTTGCTCAGTAAGAAACCTCCCCCATGGACAGCGCATCATGATAAGCTGATTCAAAATATCAAAAACAAGTGTGCTCAGTTGCCACCCCTGAAGTTACCAGGACCAGGTTATAAAATTGTAGAAACTGATGCAAGTGAATTTGCATGGTCTGGTATTCTTAGAGAACAGAAGACTCCAATCTTTGATCCCAAAGATAAAGGGGAAATTGTCAGAACTGTCTCTGGAGCATTCCATAATGCTGAGAAGGATTACCACAGTACACATAAGGAAATACTTGCTGTTGTTAATACTTTTCAGGCTTTTCAAATATTTATTGCTGACAAGAGATTTTTACTAAAAAGTGATTTGCACCATCTCAGAGGATTCTTTAAAAAAGAGTCTCGAAATAAGATCACTCGTGGTCGTCTGCTCAGATGGGCACAACAGCTTAACACCTATGAGTTTGATTTTATTCACTTACCAGGTGTTGATAATATTTTTGCAGATTTTGAATCAAGAGAAGGTTTCTGGATAAAGACTAAACTTGAAGCCAATGCAGTAGAACAGAAGAAATCAGTTGAAGGTAAGAATAGAAAAGTTTTGTCTGGTAATGTTCGGGTTATAAGAATCAGAGAACAACGTTGGAGTGAGCCTAGTTGTGAACAATGGAGTTGTAATCCTTTTCCTCATAGGGATCTTCACAACCATCAAATGGCTGCAGATTTTCTATATGATCGTTTTGAAATGCTTGTTGCAAAGCAAAAACTAACCACTCCAGGTTTATGGACGGAGACCCTGTTCTTTCAATTCTCTGCGGAAGCTGAACCTATTGATCCAGATGTAGGTCATGCTCTTCAGAACTGGTGCGGAGATTTTGTTCTCCCTGTTAGATTTTTCAATCCAGATATTGGAAATCCTTTCCAATGGCTACACAATGAATTTGGTGTCACAACCATAAGAAAGATGTTTTCTGGTCCCTATCCTCAGGCTGATCAGTTACAGTTTAATGGCACCACCGCTTACTCTGGATGTATTTTCAAGCTCCAGTTCAACTCAGTTGCTGAAAATGCCATCAGCAGGCATATGTGTCAAATGTATGGACCAGGAGGACCAACATCCCGATTCAACAACTGGACCGTTGGAAATCGTCTGAATTACTTCACTCAACATCAGACTCCCATTTGGATACATACGAAGACCTACAGAGTTGCCCGAGGAGTTCCATATGCCAGCAATGCTATCTTGGCACACCCACACAAGATCAAAGTGATGAGTATCATGTGGCGTGAAGATGACAGTCTTCCAGGCTGTATTCCACATTCATCCACTCAAGATTGTGCCAACTGTCATGATTTCTCTCAAGATGATCCAAGAGTACCGCAATATGATTCTAGAGGTTTCTATCGTGCTCCTGATTGTACGCATCCAGAAGGTGAATTATGCGAAGGTTGCATCGGGTGGGCTCCAATGGAATCAAGTACTTCCACCCACAGCACGGGCTCTAGATAAGGCTAATGAGTGGGCTTGTCACTCATCGGGGAATCTTTCACCTCGTAAGGAAATGAAAGGCATGGACCCTACCATGTTCTAAAGGGGTTAACACGTCGCCTTAGTGCGTGTACGAGTTCTCTCCACTCGTTTGTAAAAGGAGGTGTCGATCGACCTTATCTTGTTCACGAGCAATTGGGTCCCACCTTCTTGGGATGCTCTTCGGATAAGGTGTCTTCGTGTCACTCTTCTGTGGTCGGACTCCAAAGAATTATGTGATCGGGGTAAAAAGATCTGCGCGCTTCTCCCTATAAAAGGGCACCGGGCCGCCTGCATTTCAGAAGCAATTCGACGCAAGTCTAAGTGCAGAAAGAGTTCTGAGAGTAGTAGAAGTTTGATAATAGTCTAGTAGAGCTATAGTCCAAGTTTGTAAGCCAGTCCGGCTTTAAAGTGTTGTAAAAGCTTGAGTCCCAAGCTTCTATAGAAGTCCGTCATAATACTTCTGTATCAGTCTATGTATCAGACTATGTTGAAAGCGAGCATTGTTATAGATAAACATGCGTGTAAGCTTCCTGTTTGTTAATAATAATATATTATTAATTTGTGTGTGCTATTTGGTAGTACCAGTTTATGGTGTTCCATATGTTTGTCTGTTGCAGCTGAAATATGCGAAATCAAATGCATTCTTGTAAAATACTTCAGTTTCATGCAGTGGAAAGGTTCTAGGAGTGACATTTTGCATTCCATAGCTCATGGGGCCAAATAGACTTCGCCAATGTGTCGGGGTGGACGGGTAAATGCCAGGGGAGGTCTCGTTTCATTTGCCAAGGGTCCCAATTGTTCGGGGCAGCAGGCTACTAGCGAAGTCACTTAAGATCCTAAGACTAAAAACTGCATAACTTTGACGGAGCAGTTCTCAAAATTTGTGGTAGATGGGAATATTTCATTGGACCTATAGGTGCATGTGAGGTCCATCCACAATAACCTCACTTAGTTTTGGTCAACTTAAATCCATTTGACCATGCAGAAATTAAATGCAGTCTTGCAAAATGCTTCAGTTTCATGCAGCACAACCTTGCCAGGTGCTATATTTTTTTATCTGCTTATCGTGAGGCCGAACCAACTATGCCAATGTGTCAGGGTGGGCAGGTAAATGTTACGGGAGGTCTCGTTTCATGTACCAAGTGTCCCAGTCATTCTGGCCTACAAGCTACTAGCAAAGTGACTTTGTTGGTAGCTTACAGCCTGGAACAACTGGGACCCTTGGCACACAAAACAAGACCTCCCTTGGCATTTACCCACCCACCCTGATGCGTTGGTGTAGTCCGTTCAGCCCCACGAGATATGGAATACAAAATGTCACTCCTAGCATCTTTCAACTTTATCGGTAGCTTGCAGCCTAGAATGACTGAGACACTTGGCACATGAAATGAGACCTCCTCTATCATTTACCCACCCACCCGAATGTGTTGGCACAGTTAGTTCGACCCCACAAGCTATGGAATACAAAATTTTAGTCTTAGCAGCTTTCTACTTTGTCGGTAGCTTACAACCCAAAATGATTGGGATACTTGGCACATGAAACAAGACTTCCCTTAACATTTGCCCCCAACATGTTGACACAGTCAGTTTGACCCCATGACAAGTAGAACAAAAAATATGACACTTGGCAATGTTGTGCTGCATGAAACTGAAGCATTTTGCAAGATTACATTTGATTTCGGCACAGTCAAACGGACTAGAGTTGACCAAAAATGAGAGAGGTTATTGTGCGTGGACCCCACATGCACATGTAGGTCCAAATGGAACATTCCCAACTGCCATGAATTTTGAGAACTACTCTGTCAAAGTTTGGTAGTTTTTGGTCTTAGGATCTTAAGTGAATTTGCCGGTAGCTTGCTACCCAAATGATTGGGACCCTTGGCATTTACTTGCCCACCTTGATGCATTGTCAAAGTTTATTCAGCCCCACGAGCTATGGAATACAAAATGTCACTCCTAGCACCTTTCCACTACATGGAACTGAAGCATTTTGCAAGAATGCATTTGATTTCAGCACAATCAAACAGACTGGAGTTGACCAAAACCAAGAGAGGTTATTGTGGATGGACCCCACGTGCACCTGTAGGTCCAAACAGAATATTCCCAACCACCCTAAATTCTGAGAACTGCTTTGTCAAAGTTTGGTAGTTTTTTGGTCTTAGGGATCTTAAGGGACTTTGCCGGTAGCCTGCTGCCCCAAACGAATGTGGTGCTTGGCATGTGAAACGAGACCTCCCCTGACATTTACCTACCCACCCCAATGCATTGGTGAAGTCCGTTCGGCCCCATGAGCTATGCAATACAAAATGACGCTCCTAGCACCTTTCGACTTTACTGGTAGCTTGCAACCCAGAATGACTGAGACACTTGGCACATGAAACGAGACCTCCCCTAGTGTTTAACTTCTCACTCGGATGTGTTGGTAGAGCTAGTTTGATGCCACGAGCTATGGAATGCAAAATGTCACTCCTAGCACCTTTCCACTGCATGAAATTGAAGCATTTTGCAAGAATGCATTTGATTTCAGTACGATCAAACGGACTGGAGTTGACCGGAACCAAGAGAGGTTATTGTGGACGGACCCCACATGCACCTATAGGTCCAAATGGAACATTCCCAATTACCCCAAATTCTGAGAAGTGCTCCATAAAAGTTTGGCAATTTTTTGGTCTTAGGGATGTTAAGGGACTTTGTCGATATCCTATTGCCCTGAATGACTGGGGTGCTTGGCACACAAAATGGGACCTCCCCTAACATTTATCCATCCACCCTGACATGTTGGAGAAGTCTGTTTGGCCCCACGAGCTATGGAATGCAAAATGTCACTCCTAGCACCTTTCTGCTGCATGGAAATGAAGCATTTTGGAACAATTAGTTCCTTGCCACCATAGGAAAATGAAATTGATTTAGAAAAAATCATGGTAGGTGTTTGTAGGTGGACCTGGCATCCACCTATACATGCAAAGAAGATGTTCCTAGGTGTAACAGTTTGATGGAACAGTCGATCCAAAGTTTGTCATGTTTTTTATTAGGGCTCTTGAGAGATTGTCTGCGTTCGATATAGCCAAGAATGACCATGAGGCTTTGCCACTGAAAAGACATCCCCTCAAGTATTTACCCTCCCACCTAGATGCGTTGGTGCCATCTGTTTGGCCCCAGGAGATGCCAAATGTAAAAATTCAGTCATAATACCTTTCTGGTAGATGAAAATTCAGTACTATAAGGGTGTTCTTGATCCAATGTCTTGTAGGGCATCAATTGTGGCTTCCCTTACTACTTCTATCAATTGTTTGTCATTAAAACTCATTAAGATTCATTATGAAATAGTAACAACATTAAAACGAATTAGAACTCATAGTAACATCGTTAAAACTCATTATGGAATAGAAAGTAAAGGACATATCATCATGAAAACCTACATTACTTTCCTTCTAAAGGCAACTTCATAAGGATTATGCCTACCTCCATCATACTAAAATATTTCATGCAAATGCAATTGCACTATTTAGCTAAAATGAGTAGCTAAAATATACAAGGTGAAATCAGGATAGCAAAGAAAAATAACATACCTTTCTATCATTCCACTAATTCAATCCAATGAACCATCAGGATCTACTCTACTCTTTATTGTGTCAAGTATTGCCTTGTGATTAGACTCACAAACCTTCCACAAGGTCATGTTCAATGGTCTACCCCCATATTTGATCAAATTAACATTTGAAGCCACAACAAGGTTAGAATAATGAAGAATCTTCCTATGTGTGTCAAAGTCCTCGAACACCGACACATCAAACTTCTTCAGTGGGTACCTTCTAAGCCATGTTCCAGTAACAACCACTGATCTTGTAGGGTACTTGATGTTTTCTCCATCTATAATTGGGGAATCTAATTTCTTTTTTGCCTCAACATAATGACACAAATAATAATTTGTTCCTTCTTCATTGTCTTTAAGTGCAATAACTGCATAAACATGCCCTACATTGATACGTGCATTCAATTATATGAATATAGTCAACAATACAAGGAAAAATACAAAATAAGATGGCATATTGAATTTTATTAAATTAGAATTATGATAATACCTAGTTGAACTAGATCTGAAACATGGTCAAAATCAACCGATGATTCAATCTCTATCATTTGTAGTGTTGTCGGTAGTCGATAATGGTCAATCAGGCATAGGCCTCTTATACACCAATCAACAACCCACTCCTTTGACTCACAATCATATCAAGCTTGATATGTACATGAAGATAAAAAAGCATGCCATATGTCACGTATGAATACTCTATGAACTTGCATTAGAGATTCTAAAAGAGTGTAGCTCACTTGATCTTGTCAATGTACAACATTCCTCATATTTTGCAATGTTAGTATCATCAACCAACCAAAAATATTTAGGAACTGTAGACTTACCTTCACTACCTAGACCCATTGTAGTGTTACACCATTCAACAATAGATCTTGCATCTGTCAACGTTGCAATATCTTTGTACTTCAACTCTTCTCGTGCCAATGCTCTTTTGATACGTGCTTCTACAACATCATGCTCCCCCTTTCCATGCCCAACCTCACAAAAATTCCACATATGTTGAGCACCATTCACCGTATGCATCCTGCTCAACTAATAGAACATATGCGTGTTCTTGAATTGTGATGCACAATTATTTGACCATATGATATATTGACGAAATGATATGTTCCTTCTAGCCAAATCACGGTAGAACATTTGAAAGCAACCTTGTAGAAACTTCATAGAATGTGTGTGATCATCACTAATATAAAAATGATATTCCCTCAAGATCTTCCTATTGTCCTCTATACTATCTTCCGCATGAATGAATGCTATTTGCACAAATATAACAACTTGCGTAGAGTTGTAATACTATGATTGCACCTCATTTTGTGGCTGTAGTACGTAGTTCTCTTTGAAGTCAACAACTGAAATGATGGTACCAAATGGAAATATGTCCTTGCATAACTTGAATTGCAAGTCCAACCATCGAGCTCTGTGGGTATGCCTTGCATACTTGTACACTATACTGTCACAAAATGTAGACATAAACTGATACAATGGAATATTTTGAATAACCAAATCACACCTCTTTACTTCTTTACCATATTTTGTATTGTAGGCCATTGTTTTATACTTGCCAAAGTCTACTAGTTTGTTTCCAACTGCATGTGTGCTTTCCATATGTTCACATATTGGCATACATTGCAAGCCACCACAATGCTGACATGTGCCATTGATGTAGGAGCATCCAGTGGTGTAAGGGCAATCTTGCATCACCCAAAAAAAAGATGTGTTTCAAAATTGTTGATGTTATTTCCATTTCTTTTCAAAATTTGTGGTTCTGGTTCCATAATCGCTTGAATAATGATGTAGAACTTTCAGTTTTTCTAAACTGCTAAAAATAGTAACCTGCTATTTTTAGAAAGTTTGTATTTGGGCACGGATTGAAGTGAAACTTTACAGGAAGTTACATAACAAAAATATAAGACCTTTGGCAAAGGAATCACACAAAGATCATTTGCGAGCTGAAACATATTAAAGTTTTCATTTTCTGAAAAATGCCTAAAAATTATTCAAACTTAGGTTTGAGGCACTAAATAGCCCCGTACAGGCCTGAAAATGGCCAGAACTGATAGAGCTAGTTCTTAGCATGTAGAGTACTCCGTGAGCTTTCCGACGCATAAAACAGTTCATCAATCAGACACCTGGATCAAAAGTTATGGCTCCCGGAAGTTGACCTATTTTTGGAGAGAGATGCAAATTTTGAAATTAGGTTGTTGGCTGCCAAAAAGGCTATTAATAACATTTTTTGGGAACCCTGAGTGGTAGTAGAGTTAAGGGGGAAAGTGTGGAGTTAAGTATAGGTGGGAAAACATAAACCCTAACTAATTTGGGGTTATAGAAGGCAGATGATTCTAGAGTCTAGGAATGGGAAGCTATAATGTGTTGCAGCCTGTGGAGGGTTGATTCCTCTGATTATATTTGAGCTTTTATAATGTAATAAGTTGTCCAAATCAATAAAGGAAGTTCTATTTTCTATGTACAATTTTTGTTGTTGTGTGTTTTATGATTTACCCCCTTCATCAAGTGGTATCAGAGCAAGGATTCCTGAGTGTGTAGACAGATCGCCGACCGTGAGGCAGTTTGCACTAGGACCTGAGGTTGTGGGTTTGCTGTGGAGACCAAGATTCCTCTACGAAGAAATCATGTTAGGAGGAATGCTTTGACGGAAGAGGGTTTTAGAGCCCTACAAAGGCAAATCGATGCATTGCAAGAGGAGCTACGAAGAGGGTTTGAGCTGAGGACAAGAGAAGAAAGTGAAGATGAAGCTAAAGAAGAGCTATTTGAGGAAGAACAAGAAGCTTCTAGAGATTCTGCAGAAGTTAGGTTATTGAGGGCCATTTCAAAGATTGGAAAGAGGCCTAGGATCAAAGTTTCTACATATTCTAGAGATTTGAATCCAGAACAGCTTATTGATTGGATTAATGACATGGAGGAGTATTTTGAGTATGAAGATGTGGAGGACCCAGATTGGGTTAAGTTTGCAAAAACAAAGTTGAAGGGCCACGCCAATATTTGGTGGAAGGAGGTCCAATTAGAGAGGAATAGAAAAGGAAAAGGAAAGATCACTAGATGGGATCGGATGGTGGAGAAACTAAAGAAACAGTGCATTCTTGTGGACTATGAGATGGAGTTGCTGAAGAAGCTGCAAGGATTGAAGCAAGGTAATAAGTTTGTTAAGGAGTATACATAAGAGTTTTATAAAATTACTATTAGGATAGGCCATGCAGAGCCAACAAGGAGAAGGTAGCCGGTTACATTAATGGGTTGAGGCCGAGTATTCAAGAGGAGTTAAGCCTGGTCAGAATGACCACCATAGAAGATGCGTACCAATTTTCCCTGAAGGTGGAAGAGAAGCTGAACAAAAGATTTGATAGCAAGCAAAGGGGAAGAGGTTAAGGTTGAAGGACTGGTGGAAGACCCTATGGAGGCCATAATGAAGATCAAAAGAAAAGTGAAGAAGCAGGCACCAGTTGAAATCAAAGAGGGGATAATACCTATCGCCCTCGTGACCAGAATAATAGTGAGCAAAGAGGAAGAGGAAGAGGTAGACCTGGGCGAGGACCTGAAAGAGGAGGTTTCAGAGGAACCTATTTCTAATGTGGAGAAGAAGGGCATCGAGCATATGACTGTCCGCAACATCAAGGAAGGACAAATAGAAGACCTGAAGGTAATGCACGAGTTGCACATGTAGATGAAGATGCACATTCTGAGCATTCTGAAGATGCTGAAAGGGTAGAAACCCTAGTTGTCAGAAGAACCTTGCTGAATGAGGAAAAAGAACCCAATCAGAGGAAAAGTTTATTCCACACAAGGTGCAAATGTGAAGGTAAGTATTGTGATATTATTATTGATAGTGGAAGCACTGATAATCTTGTTTCAGAGGAGATGGTTGACAAGTTGAAGTTGACAAGAAGAAAGCATCCACATCCATATCGGATTGCATGGTTGCAAAAGGACCATAGAGCTTTGGTCAATGAGTAGTGTTTAGTGAAGTTCAAGATTGGTGACTACCATGATGAGGTGTTGTGTGATATCATATCGATGGATGCATGTCATATGCTGTTGGGGAGGCCGTGGCAGTATGATAGGAGCACTGTCCATGATGGCCGTGCAAACACATATTCCCTAACAAAGGATGGAGTTCATCATAAGTTGAAGCCCTTGAAGGAGGTGGAAGAAAAGGTATGTAGTACTGCCAGAATTTGCCTAGTAGATGGTAGGAAATTTTTGGAAGGTATGAAGCATGAGCGTCATTACTTTGCATTGATTCCTAAAATCAGTGAAGAGAAATGTGAAGATGTACCAGCGGAAGTTTCATATATGTTGGAAGAATTTCAGGACATTATCTCTGATAATGTACCAGAAGGTTTACCACCAGTAAGGAAGATAAGTCATCAAATAGATTTGATACCAGGAGCTAGTTTCCCAAATAAGGCAGCCCATAGAATGACTCTGGCAGAAAGTGAAGAGTTGAACAGACAAGTTTAGGAGTTGTTGAGGAAGGGATTGATAAGAGAAAGCCTAAGTCCATGTGCGGTACCTGCAGTACTCGCACCAAAGAAAGATGGAGAGTGGAGAATGTGTACAGACTCTTGAGCCATCAATAAGATCACGATATAGATTTCCATTTCCCAGAATGGATGACATAATGGACTATTTGAGTGGAGCCAAGTACTTCACGAAGATTGACCTGAAGAGTGGGTATCACCAGATCCGTATCAGAGAAGGAGACGAGTGGAAGATAGCCTTCAAAACCAAAGAAGGTTTGTATGAGTGGTTAGTCAACCATTTGGACTTACCAATGCACTAAGCACATTCATGCGGCTCATGAACGAGGTACTGAAAGAATTTTTGGGAAGTTTTGCTATTGTTGATTTGGATGATATTTTGATTTTCAGCAAGACATGGGATGAGCATATGATGCATATCAGAAGAGTTCTAGAGAAGCTGAGGGAGGAGAAGTTGCTAATTAATTTGAAGAAATGTAGTTTGGCAAAGGAGTTGGTATACCTAGGATTTGTTGTCTCAGAGGAAGGTCTTAAGATGGACCTAGAAAAAGTAAGGGCTATCATTGAATGACCTACGCCAAGGAGTGCAATGGAGGTAAGATCTTTTCATGTTTTGGCAAGTTTTTACAGAATGTTTATCAAGAATTTCAGTAGCATTTGTGCACCCCTAACTAAGACAATGAGAGGGGATAGAAAAGAGTTTAGATGGACTAAAGGAGCAGACAAGAGCTTTGATACATTGAAGCAGAAAGTCGTAGAACAACCTATTTTGGCACTTCCAGATTTCAATAAGGTATTTCAGGTAGACTATGATGCTAGTGGTAGTGGTATAGGAGCTATTTTGAGCCAAGAAGGTAAGCCCATTGGCTATTTTAGTGAGAAGCTTAATGATGCCAAGAAAAAGTATTCTATTTATGATCAGGAATTTTATGCAATAGTTCAGGCTTTGAAGAAATGGAGACATTATTTGTTGCCAAAAGAGTTTGTTTTATATACTGATCATCAGGCTTTGCAATATCTTAATAGTCAAGAAAAGTTGAACCAAAGGCATTTAAAATGGGTTGAGTTTTTGCAGAGCTATACTTTTGTTTTGAAGCACAGGAGTGGGAAGTCCAACAGAGTTGCCGATGCCTTGAGCAGAAGGCAAAATTTGTTGACAGAAATGAAGATAGAGGTTGTTGGGTTCGATGAGCTCAAAAGTTTGTATCCTGAAGATCCAGATTTTGTAGAGGCCTAGAAAGCTTGTTTGGAACCTGTTACTTTGGACAGGACAAAATGGTTGGATTTCATAATCCAAGATGGCATGTTGTTTAGAGGAAGCCAATTGTCCATTCCAAGGAGTTCCATGAGAGAGAACCTGATTAGGGAGAAGCATAGTGGAGGATTGGCTGGACACTTTGGTCGAGATAAGACCATTGCTATTGTTGGTGAAAATTATTATTAGCCATAGTTGCAGCAGGATGTGAGGAAATTTGTATAGAGTTGCAGAGTGTGTCAGATGGCAAAAGGAATAGGTCAAAATATAGGGCTATGTCAGCCACTACCTGTACCAGAGAAGCCATGGGATGATATCAGTATGGATTTTGTTCTTGGATTACCAAGAACACAGAGAGGACATGATTCCATTTTTGTGGTGGTGGACAGATTCTCAAAGATGACACATTTCATTCCTTGCAAGAAGACTAATGATGATGTTCATATTGTTGAATTTTTTTTAGAGAGGTGGTGAGAATACACAGACTACCAAAGAGCATAGTTTCAGATCGAGATACCAAGTTTGTTGGTTATTTATGGAGGATATTATGGAAGAAGTTGAAGACAGATTTGAAGTTCAGTTCTGCACACCACCCATAGACTGATGGACAGACCGAAGTGGTGAATAGGAGTTTGGGTAACCTGCTACGATGTTTAGTAGGAGATAAGCCCAAGGGATGGGATTTAATTTTACCACCGGCAGAATTTGCTTACAACAATTTTGTCAATAGGAGTACTGGTAAATCACCATTCCAGATTGTATATGGGAATAGTCCAAGAAATGCTTCAGAGTTAAGGAAACTGGACAAAGGAGAAAAGACAAGTGCTGAAGCTGAAGACTTTGCAGAACATCTGAAGAATTTGCATGAAGAGGTGAGAAAGCACATTAATAAGATGAATATTTAGTACAAGGCTAAGGCAGATCAGAAAAGGAGGTATAAGGAGTACCAGGTAGGAGATGAAGTCATGGTTCACTTGAAAAAAGAAAGGTTCCCAATTAGAACATACAATAAGTTGAGAATTAAGAAATTTAGACCGTGTAGAATCCTGAAGAAGCATGATTCAGGAAATGCATATGAGGTAGAGCTGCTGAGTGGGATTAATATTTCCCCTATGTTCAACATTGCTGATTTAATAGAATATCATGAGGGTGGCACAGAGGATGGAACAACATTCCAGCATCTATTTCAATGGAGGAGATAGAAGAGATCTTGGATAGCCGTGTGGGAAGAAGTACTCAGAACATACAATATGAAGAATATCCAGTGAAATGGAAAGGAAGACCTGTTGAAGATTTTTCTTGGTTGTCTAAGGCAGAGGTTGATCATTTGGGTTTTCCTCACACAAACACCTGAGATGTGATAGGGTCACTTCTCAAATTACCCTGAGTGTTTGATGCAGGAGCATCCAGTGGTGTAAGGGTAATCTTGCATCACCCAAAAAAAAAATGTGTTTCAAAATTGTTGATGTTCTTTCCATTTCTTTTCAAAATTTGTGGTTCTGGTTCCATAATCGCTTGAATAATTATGTAGAACTTTTAGTTTTTCCAAACTGCTAAAAATAGTAACATGCTATTTTTAGAAAGTTTGTATTTAGGCACGGATTGAAGTGAAACTTTACAGGAAGTTACATAATGGAAATATAAGACCTTTGGCGAAGGAATCACACAAAGATCATTTGTGAGCTGAAAGATATTAAAGCTTCTGTTTCCTAAAAAATGCCTAAAAATTATTCAAACTCAGGTTTGAGGCACTAAACAGCCTCGTACAGGCCCGAAAATGGCTGGAACTAGCAGAGCGGTTCTTAGCATATAGAGTACTCTGTGAGCTTTCTGACACATAAAATGGTTCGTCAATTAGACACCCGAATCAAAAGTTTTGGCTCCCGGAAGTTGACCTATTTTTGGAGGGAGATGCAAATTTTGAAATTAGGTTGTTGGCTGCCAAAAAGGCTATTAATAACCATTTTTGGGAATCTTGGATGGTAGTAGAGTTAAGGGGGCAAGTGTGGAGTCAAGAATAGGTGGGAAAATAGAAACCCTAGCTGATTTGGGGTTACAGAAGGTAGGTGATTCTAGAGTTTGGGAATGGGAAGCTGTAATGTGTTGCAGCCTATGCAGGGTTGATTCCTTTGATTGTATTTGAGCTTCTGTAATGTAATAAGTCATCCAAATCAATAAAGGAAGTTCTATTTTCTATGTGCAATTTCTATTCTTTTGTGTTTTATGATTTACCCCCTTCATCAGCCATCCAAGCATAATTTCTTGTAGAATATTTGACCTTCGTCTCTTTCAAATAAAATTGTTGATGTGAAGTCTCTTGAAGTAGTTGGTGGGGCACGTATGCCACAATCCTACAAAACATTGTTAGTATGCAAATCTAAACATATAGACCGATAAACATCAAAATGGTTAGAAAATTCAATATGTAATCTACAACAACAAGTAGTGTGTGTGATTTATTTGACATAGAAAGTTTTTAGCATTTCAAAATATCGTTGACAAATTTTAATTTGAGGATACATCTCTTGAAATTTCTTGAAAATTTGTGTTTGGGTCACATCCAAAAAATGCTTTGGATGTGGCTCACAATTTTGACAACAAATTCTCCTTCTCACAACATCTCTTGCATTAGGAGATACCCTTGTGTTATTTTTCCAAAATTCTTCAATGATGGATCTCAAAGCTTCAACAACAACTTTGTCTTTTCATGGGAGTCTCCCAGAGAATGCCCACAATTCATTGGTGTTTGGGTCCTCAACTCTTTCACGTCTTCCAATGGCTCTCATTAGAGTTATTCTACTTATTTTGAATGCTTGACTTGTATTTATAATGAGGCAACCTTTCTTTGTTTGTTGGCTTACTATTGTTGATGTAATGACACATCATGTGATATTACTATCCTTGGTGCGTGAGGTGGAACCCACACTCTCATATGCTCTCATTATATTCTTGACAATTGATTTTTCACTTGAGGCATCCAATGTTCTTAGGCCAAGAATCTTCATAGTGGGCCTAAATTTTAGATTTCTCATCAATTCAACAAATAGTTGACATCTTCCGGTTTCATTCAAATTCTCAAAGAATAATTTTCATATCTTATTCGCATATCTTTGGCAAGTGTGCTTGGGAATCTTATCATGCATGGGCTTCAACACATTCTCATCGATATCGATTAGAAACTTAGGCTTCCTATTGTGTTATTTTTTCAAAATTCTTCAATGATGGATCTCAAAGCTTCAATAACGTTGTCTTTTCATGGGAGTCTCCCAAAGAATGCAAACAATTCATTGGTGTTTGGGTCCTCAACTCTTTCATGTCTTCCAATAGCTCTCATTAGAGTTTTTCTACTTATTTTCAATGTTTGACTTGTATTTCTAATGAGGCAATCTTTCTTTGTTTGTTGGCTTACTACTGTCGATGTAATGACATGTCGTGTGATATTACTATCTGTTGGGTGAATATTTTGTCAATTAGCTAACTAATGGGAAAATGGTTATATCACCATAGCTATAATGAGACAGAGTGTCTCCTGTCAGTAGGGGGAGGTTCCCTCTAGATGATGAATTATTTCTAATAAACAAATTTTAACACTTGTATAAACTAGAACTATGCTTGGGGTGTTTTCATTGCATCCTATTCTCTTTTTTCAGAATAGAAGTTTTTCTCTTCAAAATGATAACTTTAACATAAATGATATTTAATAACTTCTGAACCAAGACAAACCATAGAAACACAAAGTCTTCTATTGCTTGACTTATTTCCCACAAATAACATTGATCAAATTCAAATGTAGCTCAAAGTCTCCACTCTCACCTAATATGATATAACTAGATTGAACACAACAGTTTACAACACAAAGTCTTTAAACAATTCTATTCTCATAGATGTAAACACAAACTCCCGTAATGAGAAAATAGCACAAAGTCTATTTAACCAAAACAAGAATACTTCTCTCAATTTTCAATAAAACTCCATGATTCCAGAAATGATTCAATATAATATAACACTAATGACATAAAAACACTGATATCATGAAATAATATTATTCAACTCAAAGTTTGATACTCAAACTGTTTGGTTATATTAATATTTGCTTGAAAATTTGATAAACATGAAAAGCTCTAAGTCTTGATATGTTTTTCAATTCGGCAGAGTTTCCTTGCAATAGATAAAAGATGCTAATTACAATAGAGACCCTCTTTATTTATAGGGAGAGGCCTTGAGAAAATTTTAAAAAAACCTATCTACTTTGACTTATTCAAAAATAGGAGTTCTTATTGACTTGGGACTTCCTAAGTTTTTACATGTAATTACATATGAGAAAAGTACATGTAAAAGTGTTCAAAACTAAATAAAAAGTACATATGAAACTACATAAATATACTAAGGCAACTATCAAATATGTCAACTTCCACTGGCATCCTTCTTTGTTGATCCTTCATACATTGTGATCAATGGTTGTATTTAATTACTATCTAGTGCTGCAGTGCTTTTGGAGATTACTCTGGCCTTAGTGATGGTATCTCTGATGGTAGGGGTGACTTACTCTTTCAACTTGACCTTCAAATTGTCTATGGTTACTTGATAATCTGTCAAGTTATCCAATGAATCGGTTGAGGAAAATTTTTCCTCAAACTCAGCCTACATCATCTTACTGAATCGCTGTACCATTTCATCAACAAGAAGAAACTCATGATTATCATCAATCAATTTACATGGGAGCTGCTCCAACTTGTGCAAAAGGCTTAGATCACTATCATCACATAGCTCTCGTGCATCTCCTAGTTCTTTGATTACTTCATTCAATACTTTCCTTCGGTGAATTAGGCCTTCTTTTATTGAAACATATGCCTCTCGATTTGTAATAATGCCAATTGAAACAAGAGTCTTCATTTTCATGCTTTCCCATTTTTCCAAACTGGAATCTAGATATTCAATATCCTCAAAAATAGAATCAATCAATTCATCTAATTCTGCTCTTACCTTGGCCATTTTTTCTTTTCTTTCTACTGCTGCCTTCAATAGTGAAACACCCTGTGTTGACAATTTCTTTATATATTCCTCTACAACGTTCCCTTTTGCTTAAGTCTTTTCAGCTTTTTGGACCAAGGGATTTTTAATTGTTACTGCCATAGGCTCTATAGATTCTGATGTCATTGTGATCTTCTGTAACACCATGGCTAACTACTCAGCTTTTGATTTGTAGTATTCCTTTTGTTTCTTCTCTTCATCATATTTCTCAATAAGAGATGTGGCAGTGACCTGGAAATTAGCTTTAATACCTTCATGTGTTAATTTCCCCAATTCCACCCTAGATATCACATAGTCATTCACATCAAAAGTATCTTTAGTAGCCTCAGGAGGAGGCTTGGCAATCTCTGTATATCTGATCCCCTTATCATTAATAAGCTTTGACATAGTCTTAGGCTTCTTCTTTTGTGCCTTTGGCTTGGGAGTCAACAGTTTCCCCAAATCAATATCATCTGGTGATATCTCCTGTTTTCTTTCTCTTAGGAGTGTAAGCTGAAAGCCATGGGGGAAGTATTGATGTACTTATATTCTGATTAGGAACCATTGGTGGAGTAGAAAGAGATGTACTTACACCTGTGGTAGCAATAATGGGAGAGGTATTGGTGAACACAACACCTGGTACATCCACATTAACGGCTTGCTCATAACCCAAAACAAATTGCTCAAACATTGCAGAACCATCAATGTCATAAGAAGGGGATGAAAAACTAGGAATAGATCTAGAAGAATGAAGAACATTATCAAAATTCACATTAAAATCATCAAAAATTATTTTGGAGGATGATGGAGACTCAGATGATTGAATGTGGATGGGTTACATTGGGGTTATAAGAGGATTAGACACAGAAACTGAAATAGACACATTTGGATGAGGAGAAGAGATATCAATATCCTGTAACACATCTCTATGTGGAGACACAACTATATCCTGTACATTTTCCTATTCATCTTCTTCTTCCTTCTCCTACTCACCCTCATTACCTGATGCAGACTTATCCTCAACATCCATGTCCTCAACATTCATGCCTTCAGAAGACGGTTCTTCAACATCCTGTTCTGCATCAACTTCCATTTCTTTAGCAATAGATCCTTCCTCTGCTTCTCTAGCTTTGCTTCCTCTTGTCACAAATTTGATCTTAGGATTAGAAGACTTAGATGTGCTAGGAGCATCATTCTTATTATTGGTTCTCATCTCAACTTTATTTCCCATTTTCTCAAAAACTTCTTCCTCTGAACCAGTTATAAAATCCTTGAATGGTATACCTTTGCTTTGGAGCCACATGTTTGTATTGGCTAACACAGGCTCAAACCTTTTCCTTAAGGAAGTCAATTCCTTCTGAGACCATTGTATAGCAGGCAAGGGAGATTTAGCAACATTTTGATTGACATAGCTTGAATTGAGAACCTCTTCATCATCAACCATGTCCTCTGGAATGTTAGCTAGACCCAAATATTTAATTTGTTCTAGAGATAACCTACTCTAGTCTATCTTTCTGATTTCTTCTTCTGTCCTCAGATCAACCCAAATGTCCTCAACCATTGGCTAATGAAATTGAGTCTTTCTTTTAATTTTATCCTTCGCTCCTTTATAATCAAATTTTGGTCTTCTCTTGAATTGCTTCATAGTGACCAATTGCATTTCAGTTTCCATAGCCCTGGCTTTTGCTGCATTTGAAACTGAGTATCTACAAATCTCAATGGGAAATCTAAAACCAGGATTCTTTAAGTCCATTTGCTTGTTGTGGACAATAACCATTTGTCGACACAGCTCCATTAGAACCATTTTATGAGAAGGAAATCTCAGCAACATATATGGATTTCCTTGGAAAACGCTAACCCTTAAGTATGTGAAAGTTGGAAATTGAAGGAATAAACAGCCAAAACCATTTACTACTGACCATGCTTCATCTGGAACTCTTCTTTGTTCCAACTGAGGATCAAAAAGGCACAAGTACAGAGTGAAGAAGGCATCATTTACCCTTTTGAAATGGTGGATTGAACCCTTCAATGTAAGCTGAGGATAATATTGGTAAATAGGAACAACCCTCCTATCCCCTTCAGATGTCAAGCTTAGGGAAATCCTCATTGAGGCTGCTATGTATACAAGATAGGAAGTCATATAAAATTTGAAGGTAGTATGTACCTTGATTAGTTGCTCATGGAGAGCATTGCTGATTTGTTCACCCCAGAAGATAGTCTGTTTACCCTGAAGTATAATTTTGATGAACGGATAGATCCATTCTTGAAAAAGTGAAGAAGAAGATAGTTCCCTTATTCTAATGAGAAGAGTTATTAGATCACCCACTTCCTCAACAAAATCACTTTAGGGAAAGCTCCTTGGCCTCTTGGACAAGTTTGACCTTGGAGTCTTAAGCCATTTGGTATTAATTACCCTCTTAGCTTTGTCAGAATTCTTATCATATTCTTGTTGCGCAATAGTAAAATCAAGTTTTACAACATCAGCAAGAGTGGGACACATGAAAACCTTATCAACAAACTCTGGATCTGGTCTCATGATTACATTACCCCGTGCATCTACCACTGCCCTAGTATCTTTGTTGTAGAAATGTGCACATTGAAGAACAAACTCTGTATTGTGTGCTGCCACTAGAAATGAAGACACCAGGTGAATGTTGCTCTTGACAATCTTCTGCATAAGAGGGCTGGGGTTATTTGACTTAGTCCTCTCTACAAACTTAGTCATATCCACATGACCAATCTCTATGTCCCAAATATCATCAATATTCAAAGTGACCAAAGTGATCAGGAAAACACCTTGATACTTGTACTTCATTTATTTTACTTTCTTCAGAGATAGCTCAGTCATTTGGAAAAATGACTCCTTTGGATGAAGATCTCGGTAGCTACTTGCAAGTGAAACTGCAACAATAAGTCATAATTCAATAGTTAGGGGAAATAATGGCAATTTTGGGGGACTGCATATTTGTTGGTCATGACTAGAGGGATGATCTTGTAAGGGATAAAGTGCAAGCGGGTCAAAAAAATGAAGGAAAGCGGGCTCAGGATAGCAATTCAAAAAGTTTTCTAGAGTTAGGAAAATTTGAGGGAGTGAATGCATGGGTGGTGAAAATTTTCTGCCCCTACATGTGAAGGGGAATTACAAATGTCAGGGTGGAAAATTTTTCCGCTCCTGTAGATAGGTCAAAGCGTTTACAAAGGTAAAATGTATAAGCGGTTAATTTTACCGCTTTCGCAAGTGAAGTTAATCAATCACATGTTTGAGTGGTGAAAATCACCGCCTCAACATGTGATAAGAACTTTCTTTACTTTGTGTGAGGGAGACGAAATTTGCCACCCTTACACCTTGGAATGAAACACACAAGTTGTGTAAGTGGCAATTTTTGTCGACTTAACACTTGTTACAGACTTAACAAACATTCGCATCGGTGGCAAAAATTGCCAACTCGACAGAACAAAGTTTAAGTTTCCATGCTTAAGTGGTAATTTCTACCGCTCAAGCATGTCTGAGGTTATTTTGATCGTTCAACATATTACATCATGTAGGGACGGTGAAATTTGCCATCTTTACATGATGGTGGGTCTAGTAAGGTTAAAATATATCGACGGAGATTTATACTACCAATACATTTGATCTAACACAAGAAAAAAACCTAAAGACGAGAAACAACAAAAATCCATTCAATGAAAATAAACCTAGTTTCAACAAAGGGCAAAAAATGTCAGCACAAAAAGACACAAATCTTTCAATGTATAAACTAGCATTTCAAAACAGTAATAAAGAAATGATTTTTAAACATTCTATCACACGCAAACCCTAAAAGAAAAAGAAAACAAGAATAGAAAAATGAAAGCTTACCTCTGACAAGAAAACCAAAACCCTATACACCAAAAATCTCCACAATCCACTTGTAAAGAGTCACAATGTTGGCTTGGTAAACGGAGGGTAAAGAACATAGGTAAGATAGAAAGAAGGATGAAATATAAATGATTTAAAACGCATTTAAAAACTTAAAATGGAACTAAAAGACCAAATTAAATCCCACACGAGTTAAATTGTTGTAGCATTTAATATGTGCTTCGATGGCAAAATTTGTCGATATTACATAAGTAAAAGACTAAAGATGCATTGGCGCCGAAAATCACTGCCACTACATGTTATATGTACAAGACATGTAATGGCGGCAAAAACTGCCGCTCTAACACGGCTTTGGATAAAACAAAGAATGCATTGGTGGTGAATTTTGTTGCCACTACATGTAACTTTTAAAAACTAAAAACATGCAAGGGCGGCAAATTTCGCCACTCTTGCATATACATAAAAATACTCTAACTCTTTAAAATTGAGAAAACCATTTCAACAACTTATACAAGTTTCAAGAAATCCAAACGAGAAATGACTCAAATAGATAATCTAGAACAAAGGGACTACGCATGAGAATGAGATGACTCACCTCAATTTGTTAACTTAGAGTGTAGGCTACGAAACAGACAAGTTTCATAGGGGTCATCCTACAAAATGAGCATAGCTGATTTTGGGGACAACACTATCCTTGGTGTATGAGGTGGAATCCACACTCTCATATGATCTCATTAGATTCTTGACAATTGATTTTTCACTTGAGGCATCCAATGTTCTTAGGCCAAGAATCTTCATAGTGGGCCTAAATTTTAGATTTCTCATCAATTCAACAAATAGTTGACATATTCCGGTTTCATTTAAATTCTCAAAGAATAATTTCTATATCTTATTCGCATATCTTTGGCAAGTGCACTTGGGAATCTTATCATGTATGGGCTTCAACACATTCTCATCGATATCGATTAGAAACTTAGGCTTCCTATGCAAAATTCTAGGAGGCGTTTTAATTGGTAAAGTTGACTCAACATTAGGAATTTGTTCAATATTTACTTGAGATGGGATAGATGACATACCTTCAATTGGAGATGAAAAAGATGAAAAGGCTTGAAGTTGAGATGGAGAAGATGGTGTACCTTCAACTTGACATGTGAATGATGGCATGCCACCAACTTGAGAAGAAAATGAAGATGTACCTTCTACTTCACCTGTGAAAGATGGAGTGTCTCCAATTCGAGAAGATAATGATGGTGTTCCTTCAACTTGACTTGTGGATGATGGAGTGCCTCCAACTTGGACATTCAATTTCCTCATTGAATGGAGGTTTTGTATTTGTTCCCTTTATGCCACCAATTCCATCTCTCTCTTAGCTTCATTAGATGTGTCATGTTTCTCTTCAATTGGAAATGGTGGAATGTCTTCTTGTATGGTTGACAATTTCCTACTTTAACGAATTTGCCTCATTCTTTCTCTTTTCCTCTCATTCTCAGCTTCATGCTCTTTTGGTGTTAGAGTCTTTGCTTGTTTCCTCGGCATGATTATGATTTCTATAAGCTCATTATGAATAAGACAATGATAATTAGAACTTTGAGGGGGCTTTTGCAACAAAATCCAAAATTGGAGAAGGAAGTGCAACAACTCTTGACAATTCCCAATAATGAAAATGGTAGACAATTCTTATATACACACATGTACACATGTGATGATTCATAATAGCAGATCCTTAGGGTAGAATAACAAGTCTGATTTTCAGCAAAGTTAGGGTTATAATGCCTTGTCACACATGTACACACATGTTAAAACTCACATATACACACATGTATACATGTGTTGATTCATAATAGAAGATCCTTAGGCCAGAATAACAAGTCTAATTTTCACCAGAGTTAAGGTTATAATGCCTTGTCATGAATAGTCTGATTTTCAGTAGAGTCCAAAGAGTCTAATTTTTAGTAGAGTTAGGGTTATAATGCCTTGTCATGAAGAGTCTGATTTTCAGTAGAGATTGATTTTCAACCATGACTATTATGAAGTTATTTATAATTCCTTGTCCAAATATCTTTGATATTTTTCCATAGGTATCAATAAGGTGAAGGTAGATCATTAGTGCAAGGTTTCCAAGATAAGAGATGACAATGATGAAAAGGACTGATATTTAGCATGCATAGAACTAGTCAAATTTGGAGAAAGAGCACTTGCAACTACTATAGGTATTTTTACATACAACCATTGGCAAGGGAGTGACCATAGTGAAAATACACTTGTAGGAAAGGTGGCTACTTGCAGGCATAGGAATTGCAACAAAAGGAGAGTGTGAGTATTACTTCACTTGTAACAATTGTGAGATAAAGTAGAAGGTGGCTACTTGTACCCATAGGACTTGTAGCAAAAGAGAAAGTGAGCAATGTCTCACTTGCAACAACAAGTAGTTATATTAAAGTAGAGGCTACTTGCAACAACTTGAGGTGTACCCATGGAGTGATGGGCACTTGCAACAAAAGGAATGAGGTGCTTGGGGTAGGCACACTTTCTAAAATAGGGAGATTGCTGAGGTTTGAGGGTAGCATAAGAGGCAATGTTGCAAGGTGGCCAAGAGGTCATAAATAGGAGTGATGGTGTTGCACATACACATGCAACAAAGGTAGCATAATGATAGTTCTCATGTGGAGAAAGAGAGGTTGCAAGATCAACAATGAGGAGTTTGGTATTTTATGCTTGAAGAGTACATGCTTGCCAGTAGAGTAGAAGCAACCAGATAAGAACGGGTCATGAAGATGAAGAGGTGGTAGTGGAAGTGTTGGTTGCTAATGTGGTTGCATTAGTTGTGTAATGAAGGTACAAGTTGGTTTCATGGTTGTGAGGTGCACAGAAGATCTAAGAAGGAGATCAAGAGGCTACATGAAGACAACAAAATAGTAGAAAGGGTGGCAATACAGAGCCATGATTATGGAAGGACATTGAAAGTAGTGTGATTTATGACAAAGAGATTTGAAGGGCTATTTGGAGGCCATGATTGGGTGGCAAAGGAAGTTGCAACAACATTGAAGAGATCCATTCAAGGATGGAAAAAAAGGATAGTTGAGTAGATGTTGGTAGCAAAATAATCAGTTGCAAAGGATGAAGGTAGGAAATTAATGCCTATTATGAGTGGTAGGTAGTGGCAGCTTCAAAGAGGTATAATGCATATACTAAATCAAATGCAAAGGTATTGACACTTTGGGAGAAGACAATCATAGTTTGCAAGTTGAACAAATGCACACTATCAATAACAGTCATGTTTCAAGTTTTGCTCATTTCATATTGTTTGTTATGTATCATGAAAAGATAACCCTAAGAATAAATCCCTCATAGATTGTATCAAATCCTAATAACATTACCAATTATATGCAAAATAACTAGTGACCTAAGAACACCTAGAAACAAACTACTTGCTAGTCTATCATGCCTAGGTTTATGGATAGTTATTTTTCTACTAATTTTGGATGATTATGAGGATATCAATGAATGGTCACCTATATTGTATGATACTCCTTAGGATTACAAGGTAAGAGATGACAATGATGAAAAGGACTGATTATCTATAGATTAGAATTGTCAAGCACCTTAAATGGACTATCAACACAACTAGGACTATCATGATAGTCAATAGGAACTATTGGATTACATGACCACTGAGAGGGGGGTTAATCAGTGGTCTTTAATATTTAACAAGTTTTTGCACCTTTAATTCACTTAGATAAAAAATGAAAGAGACTTGAGGAATTCATCAAACACATATACACATGTATAATGATAAGCATAACGTCCAAGACCTTGATCAAATATAAGACATGAGGGAACAAATATAGAGACAATCAGCAGGAACCATAACACATGATTTATGAGTGGAAAACCCTCATAGGGATAAAAAACCAGTCAGGAAAAATTGCCTCACTTGCTTAAGAAAATCCCACTGATCACAGAGCCTCACTGGCTACTTTTTGTGTCTCACTGGCAAATTGGTAGTGTCTCACTAACACAGTCTCACTGGCAAAATGTATAATCTTAGAATAATATAAAGAGTACAGAGGGTTTCTCTATTTCAATACAATGCTCATAATAACATATCATTCTTCCTCAGTTTGGAAATCAATTGCTCTGCATATCTTCTCCATAATGTCTTCTCACTGTACTTGGATCACTTGCAATATCATCTCATATACCTCTCAATTCTCAAACAAAACATTCTCCCTCACAATAACCCGATTCACTTTCTTCATCTCATCTTGATTCATGTTTTGCATATTCAGTTGTATATTATCTTCATAAGGGACATGATTCACCTGCAAAAAGATATCACACACTTCACAATATTCAGGCAAAAAAACCTTGTCAACACAACCCTTGATCCAAGTGCATTTTCTCTTCAAAAAACCTCACTAAAAAATGTCTTCAATGCTGCATATATAAGATGTCATTCTGCACCTGCAATATCATTAAAAATGAAATAATCTTTCATTTCCCTCTTCTCTCCATATTCCTTCTTCCACTTCAAAAATAAAAATACATAAAAGACTTCCATCACATAGCATTAAAAATCTTTAATAAATTTTTATTCCTTTAGTCGTGTCAAAGAAAATAATAATCCTCTTTTATCTTCAGACTCACTCTTCAAAAATTTCTTGGCATAAAAAGAAAACATAAAAGCACCTTATCACCATTCTCAAAAAGAATTAAAGTCTCCACTAAGATATTTGCCCTCTTTGAAAAAAAAAACAAATAAAACTTCTCCTTTTTAGTCTTCAATGCTCGAAAGCCCCACTCAATAAAAGAACTCCTTAAAAATATTTGGCATTAAAATCCCAAATCAATTTGCCTTTAGAAATGGCTAAAAATAGCCTTAAAAAAACCACAATCCATGCAGTCATAAACAAACGACGTTCTACTGCACGTCAATGTGCATGCTTGAGGGAGGAGGTCAGAGTTTAAATCATAGCCACCAATTTCAATCTGTGCCCCTGTCAAACATTTAAAAATGAGCCCTTGATTTACATTTGGTGCCCGGTCTCTCAAATGGTGACCACAACTGATGGTAAAAGAAGGAAGAGGGTTGGTCACCTTATATGACTAAGGACCCCGCTAGTGGGTCAATATTAGTGGGATGACCTAAGATCATAGGTCAATGCAAAAACATAACATAAAGTGCAACATTGTATGATGGGCTATAAAGGGGTTATAAACATACACTAAAGATTTTAAAAATATGTTTGAGTTAGCATTTTATGCTTTTGAAACCCCTGAAAACTATAATGGGACTTTACCAAGCATTGAAACCTTGAAGTAGATATTCTCTGATATAAACCAGAGTTTATACCATTGATGCAGAGATATTAAAAAACTTTTTCGGGCTTGTACTTTCCTTGACAAGGGCAACACTATTCAACATCAAACTCCTTTCTCTGAATACCTAATAACTACATATCCTGGATAAAGACTTCTTGAAGCCCCTTTTGATGATGACATGCAGACATGTCCATAACTCTGATCACTGATACATAATATCATGAGGCTGAAATTTATCAGGAAGAACATATCCACCATGATGAAGTATGACAAGCAACAACAATAAGGCATCATGAGATGATGACAACTTAAGTCAACTCCTCCTGAAGTAAAAACATGAAACAGACATCATGAAACATAAATAAATCACCAACTCATAAATCATCAACATCATCAAACACCAAGGATGAACAACACATTTCCTATGATCAATATCTTGAGATCCTATTCCATAAAGCATGAACCATCATCCTAAAGCTTATCAACAATAAACACAACTTATAATGACAAACTCATCTTACATCCTTGAAGCATCATCCTTTGCTACCTCAACACACGATCTTTGAAACACATTTGCTATATCAACATATGATCCCTGAAGCACTTTATGAAATACATACAAAACAACTCATAGTCAGATCATAACAAATCATAATCATCGTTCCCCTATCAACATTGTGCCTTTGAATGAAAACATGAAGACCTGAAGCATCTGATAGGCTCAATATCACTTAGAGGCACTGAAGAAACTCCTGATATCCTACCCCTACTTTGGCAAGATGAAAGCTTGTATCAACATAACCTTTGAGCCATGAACACTATAAGGTGACCCTGTATGAGTAACACAACTCAACCTTTTCCTTTGACATCAATGACAAACAATGCCAATGACAAAAAACTTCCCCTTTGGCATTGATTTCAAACTAACATCAGCATCAAACACTTTTCCTTCTTCTCCCCCTTTTGGCAACACTAACAAAGAAATGAAAAGCTCCCCCTAACTACTAGGCATCCATTACTATTACTTTCATAGAGAAAATGAAAACATAATATGAGAGCACCATAATACTGTACTTTGAAATATCATGAGCATGTCAAAGATGTTATGAAAGTTCCATGAAACCACTGTCCTACACCAATCCAACTGTTATCTTGGCAACATGAAATCACCATTTTCCTGCTATTTTTGGGATCCATACATTGCACTCTTCACTTCTTTCATCATAACTTGAAGCACATAAAACCTTCATAAAGCCTTAAATCTGTGATCATGAAGTTCAATATTATAGTAGATCATTGTAGAACACAAACATGGTATAAGCAATCCATTTCATTCAACTTATTAACTCTTCTAATTACTGCACCATCATATGTGAAAAATAGAACTATGGTATGAAAATCATTGCACTAAGACTTTAACCAAGAATGATTGTATCACATTGATTGCTTTGTAAGCATAACTATTGTACAATACCAATTAACAAAAACATTGTCGACAACACATTCACTGCAATTCTACATACATAACACCTTCACCACACATAGAGGTCTATATAAACATAAAGATAAAGTCCACAATAAGTCTAAAGGTATATAGGATGCAACTCTATCTGCCAGACCTCATCAAGTCTCATACATGGATCAACTATTACCATCATAGCTACTGCTATGCATCTAAATGATAGCAAGTGCTACTGTCAAATTGTCAAAGATGTCCAAATGACTGTCCTTGTCAAGGATATGGGTTATCATGATATGCTCTTCATCTACAAAGACTCAACACAAATCATCATTTCCATTGACATTTACAAGATTTATAGGTGAAGAAAAATAAGACATGCACTGTCACTATCAAAGAAAGAAAAAAATAAATTTCATATCAAGGTCACTAATAAACTTCATCTCAACATTACACCAACTACAAGGCACTTTCATATCATGAAGATTAAACACTTCCTCAATCACATCAAGCAAAAACTCTGTTCATTACTAATTTGATCAAAAACACTGGCATTGTCCTTAAAGAGCAGAGCATGTATTGTCCTTAAGATGCCTTCAAAAGTGAGATACTACTGCTACACACCACAAAATCACATAGTCAAATCTACACCACACACCCTATCATAAATTCTGCATACAAGTCTCTACACAAATCTGCACCAACAGAGGTCAAGGGATCAGAGAAAAAACTACATCAAGAGATCAGAAATGTGCATCCAAAGATTAGGGGTCTACATCAAGTCTGAAATCAAGAGATCTACATCAAGTCTTCTTTACTCCATAATTGCAACTCTATACAATAAGTTCTCAAAAAGTATCATAGAGATTGTCCTTTTCATACTTGCATAAAACTATTTGTTTTCAAGACTGTCCTCCATGAGCATCTCTTGCCACAGTCAGATGCCTCTTATTTTCATACGGTTTCTCTGCAATGTCTATAATCCTTAACAAGCTTTGAATTATGGCATGCACATCTTACCTTGCATACATCACAACTTTTGAAATATGACAAAATGAAGCATAAACTCAACCTAATCTAACCTCTTCACAATTCAACCACAACATGAAGCAAGATCTCATCTAATCCAACATTATCAACTCCATATGAATGAAACATGATCAGAGATCAAATCACCTTTGAATTAAATTAGTTAATTGTCTTTGTTATACTGTTTTGTCTCTTTTGAACTTGCACAAGTATCAGAAATGATAAGTCTAGGTCTATCAAACCAAAGCTCAATGAGAATAAACTGTAAACCACTTCCTCTTTAAGCCTTGCATAATATCAAACTTACCAAGTAATTGAATGAATGAGGCAACCATCCAAAGTCTATGACAAACTTATCAGGATGCTAAATGAATGAAACATAACACTAATCAACAACCAATAATGCAACTGATACATATCACAAAATTCTTCTCAACACTTCTCAATTGTTGTTTATGGGGCTGAATGATAATACATTAATCATCTCCCCCTCAACTCGTGCTTCTCTTTATGCACTTATAGATGTCACTTGTGCAGTATGCACAAGCTCAGATTCTTTCTTCTCTTTTTCTTGTTTCCTTCTCCAAACTGTTATAGTCCCTATTTTCTTGTGATGACTAAAAGATTTCACCAAATTAATCTTACAAAATAGTGCTTTATGTCCAACCTTATGACACCTATAGCATCTGATCTTATGACCAATAGGAGGAACAAAATCATATTCTCTTGACAACCAAAAATAACTTCTATGATCATATCTTGCAAGCATCCAACAATCCCTTTCTATGTGACCAGATTTATTACAGTTATAACAAACATTGTTATAGTCCTGATTTGACAAACTATAAGGACTCTTATCCTTATTCCATCCAAGACCATTTCTTGAGTGAGTTCTACAATCTCTAGCTCTATGACCATAGATATGACAAGAATAGTAATAACCATGAAACTGAGAGTAGTTGTACCTCATTGAATGGTATTGCCTGATAGATGGAGGTCTTGAGGTTCTACTTATTCTTTCTTTTCCAACATCAGTAACTTTATCTTTTTCTTTCTTCTTGTCTTCCTCAGGAGTAGCATAATGATTATTTAGGTCTATCTTCTACCTAGGAGCATTTCTGACTTTGGAACACTGTCCTTCTTCATAACCTAGGCTATTAGTGTCCTTATAATGCTTTTGCTTCTTCAACAAGTCATTTAAGCATTCAATACTCTTTTCAAGTAGCAATTTCTTGTGTAACGTAGAAGATGCTTCTTTTAATTCCTTTCTCAAAGAAACTATGTCTAACTCTAATCTTAGGCATTCATTAGTTTTGACTTCAAGATCATATTTTGTAAAATCAACTACTCCTTTGGCTTCTTCTATCTCAGTCTTTAGGCTAATAATCAATTTGTTAGATTCATCAACTTCACTCTTTAAGTCCATAATTAGATTTCTTGCATCTTCAAGTTCTAAAGAAATTTTTGCAAAATCTGAACATACCTTGTCCTTGGAATCTTTTTCTTGTTGAAGTTGGTCTTCTAGCCTTTGATTCTCTTTTCTGAGTTGATTGATTGTATCAAGAGCACACAAGAGTTCTCCTTCTAGATCAACCTCACACTTTTGTCCATCATACTCCTGTTCATAGTCATCTTCACCCACAAAGAGGTCTCCTTCGTCATCAATCTCAACAACAAAATCATCTTCTTTTTCATCAAGTTCTTGTCCACTTACACTCACAATGAAGTCTTCCTTTTTGTCAAAACTCTCAATTGCAAGACCATTCTCTTTATCACACTTTGTGTCAACATTTAGGGGTGACTCATGCAACAACTCATTGCTTGACTTGACTAGGGCTTGTTTTACAACCTTTTGCTTGGCATCTTTCTTTTCTCTATTTATTTTACACTTTCCCACATACTCCACTATCAAGACCGACCAAAGCCTATTAGACTTCTACAGGGAACCTATGCTCTGATACCACTTGTTGGAGTACAGTACCACTGAGAGGGGGGTGAATCAGTGGTCTATAATCTTTAACAAGTTTTTGCACCTTTAATTCACTTAGATAGAAAATGAAAGAGACTTGAGGAATTCATCAAACACATATACACATGTATAATGATAAGCATAACATCCAAGATCTTGATCAAATATAAGACATGAAGGCACAAACATAGAGATAATCAAGAGGAACCATAACACATGATTTATGAGTGCAAAATCCTCAAAAAAACCACTCGACAAAAATTGCCTCATTGGCTTAATAAAATCCCACTGATCACAGAGCCTCACTGGCTACTTTTTGTGCCTCACTGGAAAAGCCTCACTGGCTACACAACATATCTCATTGGCAAATACAACTGCCTCACTGGCAAATCAATAGTGTCTCACTGAAACAACCTCACTAGAAAAATGTACAATCTCATAATAATATAAAGAGTACAGAGGGTTTCTCTATTTCAATACAATGCTCATAACAACATATCATTCTTCCTCAATTTGGAAATCAGTTGCTCTACACATTTTCTCCATAATGTCTTCTCACTGTACTTGGATCACTTGTAATATCATCTCATATACCTCTCAATTCTCAAACAAAATATTCTCCCTCACAATAACCTGATTCACTTTCTTCATCTTATCATGATTCATGTTCTACATATTTAGCTGTAAATTATCTTCATACTAGACATGATTCACCTAGAAAAAGATATCACACACTTCACAATACTCAGGCAAAAAAACCTTGTCAACACAATCCTTGATTCACTTGCATTTTCTCTTCAAAAAACCTCACTAAAAAATGTGTTCAATGCTACATATATAAGTCCTCATTCTACACCTACAATATCATTAAAAATGAAACAAACTTTCATTTCCCTCTTCTCTCCATATTCCTTCTCCCATTTCAAAAATAAAAAAACATAAAAGACTTCCATCACATAGCATTAAAAATCTTCAATAATTTTTTATTCCTTCAGCCCTGTCAAAGAAAATAATAATCCTCTTTTATCTTTAGACCCACTCTTCAAAACTTTCTCTACATAAAAAGAAAGCATAAAAGCACCTTATCACCATTCTCAAAAAGAATTAAAGCCTCCACTAAGATATTTGCCCTCTTTGAAAAAAAAAACAAATAAAACTCCTCCTTTTTAGTCTTCAATGTTTGAAAGGCCCACTCAATAAAAAAAACTCCTTAAAAATATTTGGCATTAAAATCCCAAATCAATCTGCCTTTAGAAATGGCTAAAAATAGCCTTAAAAAAAGCCACAATCCATATAGTAACAGATGACGTTCTATTGCACGTCAATGTGCATGCTCGTGGGAGGAGGTCAAAATTTAAATCATAGCCACCAATTTCAATCTGCGCGCCCATCAAACATTTAAAAATGAGCCAACAATTTGCATTTGGTGCCCAATCTCTCAAATGGTGACCGCAACTGATGGTAAAAAAAAGGAAGAGGGCCGGTCACCTTATATGACTAAGGACCCCTCTAGCGGGTCAATATTAGTGGGATGACCTGAGATCACAGGTCAATGCAAAAATATAACATAAAGTGCAACATTGTATGACGGACTATAAAGGGGTTATAAACATACACTAAAGATTTTAAAGAAGATATTTGAGTTATAATTTTATGCTTTTGAAACCCTTGAAAACTATAATGAGACTTTAACAAGCATTAAAACCTTGAAGCATATTTTCTCTGATATAAACCAAAGTTTATACCATTGATGCAAAGATATTAAAAAAGCTTTTTCAAGCTTGTACTTTCCTTGACAAGGGCAACACTATTCAACATCAAACTCCTTATCTTTGAACACTTGACAACTATATATCTTGGATAAAGACTTCTTGAAGCACCTTTTGATGATGACATGTATGACATGTCCATAACTTTGATAACTGATACATAATATCATGAGGCTGAAATTTATTAGGAAGAACATATTCACCATGATGAAGTATGACAAGCAACAACAATAAGGCATTATGAGATGATGACAACTTAAGTCAACTCCTCCTGAATCAAGAACATGAAATAGACATCATGAAATATGAATAAATCACCAACTCATGAATCATCAACATCATCACACACCAAGGATGAACAACACATTTCCTATGATCAATATCTTGAGATCCTGTTCCATAAAGCATGAAGCATCATCTTGAAGCATATTAACGATAAACACAGCTTATAATGACAAACTCATCTTACATCCTTGAAGCATCATCCTTTACTACCTCAACACATGATCTCTGAAACACCTTTGCTATATCAACATATGATCCTTGAAGCACCTTATGAAATACATACAAAACAAATCATAGTCAGATCATAAAAAATCATAATCATCGTTCCCCTATCAACATTCTACCTTTGAATGAAAACATGAAGACATGAAGCATTTGATCAGCTCAATATCACTTAGAGGCATTGAAGAAACTCCTGATGTCCTACCCCAAATTTGGCAAGATGAAAGATTGCATCAACATAACCTTTGAGCCATGAACACTATAAGGCGACCCTGTATGAGTAACACAACTCAACCTTTGCCTTTGACATCAATGACAAACAATGCCAATGACAACAAGGAACATCAAACCCTGTGAAAATAATTTCATATCTTGTCAAGGTGTAAAGGAGGGGTTTTCTAGGAATCATAAATGTATAGGATAGTCATTGTAACCTTAGGAATATCACATGACATTTTTCAAACAGTAGTCCAAAATAAGAATGATCAAACCCTAGGGCTTTCATAAGCAAATTGGTACATTACAAGGGCAATCACAAGATCATTGAAGGATAAATGGTGAGATAGGTTATTAAAGAAGAATATAATGATGAGAAGATGAGAAGGATGAAGATCTAATGAATATCTAAGGAAGAAATTCTCATGACAACAAATAGAAGATCTAAGGAAGAAGTTCTCATGACAATGTAAATAGAATGTTTCTATCAAGCAAATGTGTTTATTAAAAATAGATCTTCTCTAAAATCAACTCTTGAGGATACAAATTAGTTATGTCATGTGGTTATTATGGTCAATTGACATTTAAGGACTTGAACTTGTTACATACTAAGAAATTTGTGGATTGTTCAAGATCTTGTTGAAGAGTTTGATCATAAATTGATAAGATAGTGATAGAAGCCTATGTGGTAACCATGCATTGAGAGTTGAATTGCGCTATGACTATTACAAGAAACCACATAGACTATCACATCATAAACATATAAGACTATCATGAAACTCTAGATCACTAGTAAGGTCAGATATTCAAAATATGCAATATGAGAACCACATATATATCAGATTTGTAACATCAATAGCTCACTATATTTTAAATGTTAATACAATTGGTTACATCAGTGATTGTGAGTGTTCTAAAGAACATAAAGTGAATTAAATTGGACATAAAGAACATAACTTAGAATTTGATATTCAAGTTGACCAATCCTCCAAAATTTGGCTTCAAAATCCTCAAATTTTTCTTTTTCGCAAGTTTGATTATGAATTCTATATAACTCTAGAATAGGATTAGTGAAATTTATGGAAAAACAAACATATATCATCAAATTCAATCTATATTAGTGGTAATTATCTTTGAAGCAATATGAAACATGAAACTTTCAATTTAAATAATCAAATTTTGTCCAAAAACATGCAAAATCTGTTCTTCTACGTTGAAAAAATAAAAAAGGTGGTGGATTGATAAAAAAATGATTCTTAATATGTCAAACAACATGAAAAATTGTTTTCTTGTCTGATAGAACACATGAAAAAAAAGGAATAACAGACATGTGGGGTCTCAATCACGGATCCCACATGGTTTTTTCCTATTTTTTAGCTTCCCATAATGCAAGCATGTTTTGGGAAGCATGAAAACATTAAGATTTCATGCATGAAAATAAGTAAATTTAGTGTTTTCTCTCTAGATGTATAAGTATATATTATAAGTATATATCTATAACTATATATCTATAAGCATATATCATCTCTATCATCCCTCTACTTCTCAATCTCTCTACTTATGTCTCTGGCCATGTCCCTCACCCTCTATCTCCCTATCTCTCCCTCTCTAAACCACTAAACCCTAAACCTGATCAACCCTAAACCTCTATCTCCTTGTCTCTATCATCCCTATGCCTCTCAATCTCTCTTCCTATGTCTCTGGCCATGGCCCTCACCCTCTATCTCCCTATCTCTCCATCTCTAAATTCCTAACCCCTAAACCCTAAACTCGATCAACCTTAAACCATATATCCTTGTCTCTATCATCCCTCTACCTCTCAATCTCTCTACCTGTCTCTAGCCATGTCCCTCACCCTCTATCTACCTATCTCCCACTTTCTAAACTCCTAACCCATAAACCCTAAACTGGATCAACCCTAAACCTGATCAACCCTAAACCCCTGTCTCCTTGTCTCTATCATCCCTCTACCTCTCAATCTCTCTGCCTATATCTTTGGCCATGTCCCCCACCCTCTATCTCCCTATCTCTCCCTCTCTAAACTCCTAACCCCTAAACCCTAAACCTGATCAACCCTAAACCCCTATCTCCTTGTCTCTATCATCCATCTACCTCTCAATCTCTCTGTCTATGTCTCTCACCCTCTATCTCCCTATCTCTCCCTCTCTAAACTCCTAACCCCTAAACCCTAAACTCAATCAACCCTAAACCCCTATCTCCTTGTCTCTATCATCCCTCTACCTCTCAATCTCTCTGCCTATGTCTCTGGCCATGTCCCTCACCCTCTATCTCCCTATCTCTCCCTCTCTAAACTCCTAACCTGTAAACCCTGAACTCGATCAACCGTAAACCCGATCAACCCTAAACCCTATCTCCTTGTCTCTACCATTCCTCTACCTCTCAATCTCTCTACCATGTATCTGGCCATGTCCCTCACCCTCTATCTCCCTATCTCTCCCTCTCTAAACTCCTAACCCCTAAACCCTAAACCTGATCAACCCTATGTCTTTGGCAATATCCCTCACCCTCTATCTCTCCCTCTCTAAACTCTTAACAGCTAAACCCTAAACCCAATCAACCTAAACCCCTATCTCCTATCTTTATCATCCCTCTACCTCTCAATCTCTCTACCTATGTCTCTGGCCATGTCCCTCACCCTCTATCTCCCTATCTCTCCCTCTCTAAACTCCTAACCCCTTAACTCTAAACCCAATCAACCCTAAAACTGATCAAACCTAAACCCCTACCTCCTTGTCCCTATCATCCCTCTACCTCTCAATCTCTCTACTTATGTCTCTTTCCATGTCCCTCACCCTCTATCTCCCTATCTCTCCCTCTCTAAACTCCTAACCCCTAATCCCTAAACCTGATAAACCCTAAACTTGATCAACCCTAAACTCATATCTCCTTGTCTCTATCATCCCTCTACCTCTCAATCTCTCTACCTATGTCTCTAGCCATGTCCCTCACCCTCTATCTCCTATCTCTCCCTCTCTAAACTCCTAACCCCTAACTTGATCAACCTAAACCTGATCAACCCGAAACCCATGTCTTCTTGTCTCTATCATCCCTCTACCTCTCAATCTCTCTACCTATGTCTCTAGCCATGTCCCTCACCTTCTATCTCCCTATCTCTCCCTCTCTAAACTCATAACCCCTAAACCCTAAACCTGATCAACCCTAAACCCAATCAACCCTAGACCCCTATCTCTTTGTCTCTATCATCCCTCTACCTCTTAATCTCTCAGCTTATGTCTTTGGCCATGTCCCTCACCCTCTATCTCCTTATCTCTCCCTCTCTAAACTCCTAACCTCTAAACCCTAAACCTGATCAACCCTAAACCCTATCTCCTTGTCTCTATCATCCCTCTACCTCTCAATCTCTCTGCCTATGTCTCTGGTCATGTCCCTCACCCCAAACTCGAGCAACCCTAAACCCTTGAACCCTAAATAATTCCCCTAAACCCTAACCCCAAAACCCTAAACCCTAAACTTGAGCAAACCTAAACTCATAAACCTCAAATAATGCCCCTGACCCCTAAACCCTAAACTTGAGCAACCACGCTAAACCCCTAAACCATAAATAATTCCCCTTTAACCCTAAACTTGAGCAACCCTAAACTCATAAACCCTAAATAATGCCCCTAAACCTGAGCAACCCTAAACCTCTCTCTCTCTCTCTCCCAAAACCCCAAAACCCTAAATAATGCCCCTAAATCCTAACCCCTAAACCCTAAACCATAAACCTGAGAAACCCTAAACCCCTAAACCCTAAATAATTCCCCTAAACCCTAAACTTAAGCAACCCTAAACTCATAAACCTGACCAACCCTCTCTCTCTCTCTCCAAAACAAGAAAACTAGGACTCTCTCTCTCTCTCTCTCTCTCTCTCTCTCTCTCCCCTCCATCTCTGTCTTCTCTCCCTCTCCCTTGTCAACAAAGAACATGGAAACAAGAAAACTAGGACATGCAAAGAGGGATGAGGATATAAATTGGGATGATGAAATGGAAACAAGATAATTTATGAAATTTCATTGGATGGGTTCAAGAATGATGAGGAGAGGTAGAGAGGGGAGGGAAGTAGAGAGTGAGAGAAATAGGGTTGGAGGTAGAGATGGGAGGGAAGTAAATAGTGATAGAGAGTAGGAGGTAGACAGGGGAAGGAAGAAGAGTGTGAGAGAGAGTGTAGGAGGTAGAGAAGGGAGGGAAGTAGTGAGTGAGAAAGGGTACGAGGTAGAGAGGGGAGGGAAGTAGAGAGTGGGAGAGAGAGTAGGAGGTAAAGAAGGGAGGGAAGAAGAGGGTGAGAGAGAGGGTAGGAGGTAGAGAGTTGAGAGAAGTAGAGAGTGAGAGAGGGTAGGAGGTAGAGAGGGGAGGGAAGTAGAGAGTGAGAGAGAGAATAGGAGGTAGAGGGGAGGGAAGAAGAGAGTTAGAGAAAAGGTAGGAGGTAGAGAGGTGATGGAAGAAGAGAGTGAGAGTGGGGATAGGAGGTAGAGAGGAGAGGGAAGTAGACAGTGGGAGAGAGGGTAGGAGGTAGAGAGGGGAGGGAAGTAGAGAGTGAGAGAGGGTAGGAGGTAGAGAGGGGAGGGAAGAAGAGAGTGAGATAGAGGGTAGGAGGTAGAGAGGGGAGGGAAGTAGAGAGTGAGAGAGGGTAGGAGGTAGAGAGGGGAGAGAAGTAGAGAGTGAGAGAGAGGGTAGGAGGTAGAGAGTGGAGAGAACTAGAGAGTGAGAGAAGGTATGAGGTAGACATGGGAGGGAAGTAGAGAATCAGAGAGAGGGTAGGAGGTAGAGAGGGGAGGGAAGAAGAGAGTGAGAGTGAGGGTAGGAGGTAGAGAGGGGATGGAGTAGAGAGTGAGAGAGAGGGTAGGAAGTAGAGAGTGGAGGGAAGAAGAGAGTAAGAAAGAGGGTAGGAGGTAGATAGGGGAGGGAAGTAGAGAGTGCAAGAGAGGGTAGCAAGTAGAGAGGGGAGGGAAGAAGATAGTGAGAGGGAGGGTAGGAGTTAGAGAGGGGAGGGAAGTACATAGTGAGAGAAGGTAGGAGGTAGAGAGGGAAGGGACAAGAGAGTGAGAGCGAGGGTAGGGGGTAGAGAGGGGGGAGAGAAGAGAGTGAGAGAGAAGGTAGGAGGTAGAGAGGTGAGGCAAGTAGAGACTCAAAAAGAGGGTAGGAGGTAGAGAGGGGAGGAAAGCAGAGACTTATAGAGAGGGTAGGAGGTAGAGAGGGGACAGAAGTAGAGAGTGAGAGAGAGGGTAGGAGGTAGAGAGGGGGGTAAAGAGAGTGAGAGAGAAGGTAGGAGGTAGAGAGGCGAGGGAAGCAGAGACTTAGAAAGAGGGTAGGAGGTAGACAGGGGAGGGTGGTAGACAGGGGATGTAAGTAGAGAGTGAGAGAGAGGGTAGGAGGTAGAGAGGGGAGGGAAGAAGAGAGTGAGAGAGAAGGTAGGAGGTAGAGAGGGAAGGGAAGCAGAGACTGAGAGAGAGGGTAGGAGGTAGAGAGGGGAGGGAAGTAGAGAGTGAGAGAGATGGTAGGAAGTGCCGCTGCCCTTGTAGACATGTATGTAAAGTGTGGAAGCATAGACAAGGCATGTCAATTGTTTGACCTAACACCTCAAAGAGATGTTTTGTAATGGAATGCAATGATTACAAGATATGCAAAATATGGATTTGTTGAAAAGGCTTTAGATACTTTCAAGCAAATGCAATTGGCATGTGTAAAGCCAAATAAGCTCAGCATAACGTGAGCACATTATGCTGAGCTTATTTAAACGTGTTTTTACAATTTTTTTACAAAATTTTTAGATAATTTGGAGCGTGCTCCTCATCAGGATGGTAATTTTTTTAATGAAAAGTTAAAAAAAATACCACCATAATCTTAAGCTCTCTGTTAGCTATCTAACCATATAATTTTTTTCACATTTTGAGTACATTAAGGGTTTCATCTTTAATTTCTTTTATTAGTGTATCCATTTTTTGTCAAAAACAAGTGTCTAGTATTTTGACTTTTTTTTAACCGTCCATTGAAATTTGAAATAAGTTACATTTTTAGAAACTAGACTCCATTCTACACGTATTAAAAAAAATCAATTTTTGATTAGTTTTAAAAACTTTTAGGGGGGAGCATGCTCAATTTTCTATTTTTCAGGATGTGTCCACTTTGAAAATTACTAAAAAATCAATTATTCATGAAAAAATTATCAGAAAAATCAAGGATAAACTACATGGTGTTAGCTAATTTTTCACCAAAGCAATTTTTTAAATACTAAAAAAATTTTAACTTTTTAGGGGGAGCACACCAGATACTATGTTATGTTTTTTTGAGAAAAATAGGACCAATTTGTGTGCTCCCCATTTTTGAAAAAAAATTAGTAGTTTAGAAACTAGATTTAGAGAACTACGACTCTTGTTTTGGTTACATCTTCAAATTTTGAGTGTAACTATCTTCAATTTCTCATCCAACATCAGTCTTTCCTGATTTAAAAAAAAAAGTGGCATCTTAAGACCCCCTTTTGGTCCCTCATCTTTGTGCACTTACCCTGTATATGCACTGTCACCAAGAAAAATAAATTAAATGCTCTTGCAACCATTATCAAAATTATAAATATGATTTATGCAGCCTAAAGAATAGATACAATAAAAAACACATCCTTCATAATAGTGGATACCAATCTTGGAAACCAATACCTTCTTTACCTTGAATTTGTGGAGACACTCCTTATTGGATATATCACAAGCTGCTACAAATATGGCCTCTGTTTGAAAGATTCTTGATGCAACTTTTAGATATGATTTGAAATAGTAATGGAACATATGAAGAATAGGAAATTTTAACATATAACAGCATACCAAACTCTGGCTATTGATTTTGTAAACCATAAGCTCTTATGGTGGTAATCTATGCACTTTCTGAGTCCAACTAGCACAAATTGATCATGCAAAGGTAATTTCAAAATGAAAGTAGAAAATAATTTTATTGCATCCTCTATTATATTAGGTGACTTATTGATGTGCTCAATAGTTTCCACCTTGAAAAACTTACAAGCCAATCTGCCACAACAAGTCAAATAGTGTCTTGAATCACTAGCTAGGAAAGCACTGTCATTGGACAATTTGTACCTAAGACTTCTGATACATTTGGTGATGTTATTGGTCTAATTTTTTCTACTATTAGGACTATTATAAAATCCATTACATCCTCTACCACAACCATTACATCTTTTTCAAAAATATCTTCCATTCACCCCTTGAACGCTGAGATACATATCATGGAAATGCATAACAATAGACCCATTCATTACCTCATCCTGTGAGTAGTCATTTTCAGCCTCTTGAATTGGTCTATAGGATCCAAAATATAGTAATGGAGTGATCATACAATAGCGACATTCATTCCTTGGCACTTTGAGTTCTACAAATAAAATCGGCAACTTATTCTGTTTGAATATGTTGTATTCCCTAGAATCATTCATTGGCATATACTTGAATTTCTTCACAAACCCATTTAAAATATTAGATACAAATGCATCATCAAAAAAATCTAACATGAGGGAAAGACTTTGACCTTCATGGATGGTAAGGAGATACTAAGAAGCAAACATTCTGAAAAGGTTATCTATCCACATCACTTGAAATGCCCATCTCTGTGGCCCCAAACTCCCATAGTACCAAACCCAATAGATTCTCTATTCAATGTAATCCATCACATGGCTATCATGAGAAAATTGAAGTTTGAATATTTTCAAAGAAAGACTAATTTTAAACATCTTATTACACCTTACAAATCTTTCCTCTGAAAATTTGAACTTCATGTTAATTTTATTGATTTCCAATCTTTGTAATGAAAACCGCATAATTCTCTTTCCTATAACACCACAAACTATAGTAAATCCATGTAAGAAATATGAAATATTAGCTTCATGTAGAGAATTATTTACCTTTTCAACTTCTTCCAACTCTTCTTGTGAAATTTCTTTGAGTATGCTTTGAGCTCCCAAAGCTTGAGTCAAGAGTGGGATGCCAAAATCCCAAAAGTGTACCTTATTAAAGGACTTATGCTATTGAAATACAACAATAGCTCTTTCCAAACCCTTTTGGAAGTCAAAATATTACCAACACCAAAGAAACCAAAATTTCTCACCCGATTCCCTATGAATCAAAAAATCAAACTATTGGGTAAGAACTTGTACTTCACATGCTTCCTAAAAATGGATGACTGAGAGTGGCATATTACCAAATCAAAATATGACAAATTTAGAGTGTTTGCAACAAATGGCATGTTGGATTCTCCTCTCCAAAGATGAACCTAGAAACATATATTTGGAAACTCCCCTTTGCTGATTTGGAAGTAGTGGATTGGTAAATAGAGATATATGATGTCCATCAAGGAAAATCAAAACTTGCATACTCTTAATCAACAAACAATTAATTTCCCACTTAACTTCTCCTATATTACCATACTCTTCTACACATGGATGTGAGAAATCAGAAATGTAAACAACAAAACATGAATTGATTACCTCCACAGAACTGTCAAATTCCACAAGTATTGTATTCCAATGCATGTCAAGAATACGGATCCTTGTTAAGTATGAAAGGTCTATCACCAAAACATATTTCAACCTCAGAAACATTGTAGCTCCTAGACCCATGATATACAATTCTTTACCAAACTCTTGTTCATTCCAAAGGATAAACAATATCCTTCCCTTTAGGATGCTATAAATTTGAAGTAACTCCCTATTCATGAATCCTCCATTTTCAGAGTAACTTGAAATCCAAAATACCAAAGGATATTTAGTCACAAAATCTTGAAAATAAAAAAGATTCCAACTTTTCTTACCAAGACCTTGCTTAAGGCAACTCAAGTTGGTCACCTCCTCTTGGCTATCTCCTATAATTTTTTCTCCAATAGTAATGCTTGGATCCCATGAATGTTCTATAAGTTGTGGACACTGATCCTTCACAAAGTGGTTAGTATGCATTAAGGACTCCATGTGATACCAAATGCAATGGATGGTAATTTCAACACTATCAATGTTGGCTCTTTCTATCTTGATTTTCAAAACATCAACTAGATCCCATGTATAAGAACATTTTGAAAATTGAAACAAAGAATGACTTTTGCACGTTATGTCCCTTATTCTATCACCCATTTTTGCATGCTCTCCTTGATAACAAAATTTTTGCAAAGGAATAGGAAGAGGCAATAAATCTGAAATTTGTGAATCTTCAACATACCTTAATTATCAATTGAGAAAATATCCACTCATCATTACCATGCTTCCATTGTGCTACTTTGGTGCTAAATTCAATGTGCACATCCCTCTTTTCCATGAGAGATATTGTTGAGATAATCTCAACTTTTTCATTTGTGTGACTCCAAGCTTCTAGCTTAGGGTTGTTCAAAGAAATAATTCTGCCTCAACTTTATCTTCACCAATGTTAAACTGAAATAAATGATTTTCAAAAATTGGATTGAAATTTTTAACCAAGAGATTCTCACCTTCAATTGGATGAATGCAATCTTTCTGTTCTTCCTCCTTGTTTGACTCAAAGCTATCCTGAATATCAACTTTCATTTTTTCTTTTTTATTTTTGGTATTTGCAGCTTTTTCTGTCTTAACTCCTTCCTTTCTTCTTCTCATGAAATAATCTTCAAATGATACTTCAAATTTTCCCTCTGAAAGGTACTCTTCAAAAGTTTTGAAAACCACTCCTTTAGGCAAATATTTCCCAATGAGTTCTACATATTCATAAAAATTTAGGGCTGCCTTTGAAATTATACATTTCATAAAATATTCATCAAACCATACTGATATTTTGGACACTAAAACATCATTTTACAAACTCCTCAAAAAGGATTTGAAGAACCCTCCCATGATCAACAACTCAGTACCTTGCAAGCTGGCAAGATCTAGGCTCTGATACCACTGTTATGAGCCAAATTAATATATTTTGAAAACACAACAATCTGAAAATAAATTTTCAATTTCAACCGAACCCATATTGTGTTTTTGAAAATCTAGTGAAAACCCACAAAAACTGCCAACATATAATGAAGTCCAAATGTTACATCCCCAACTCATGATTTAGCTTATCTTATTTTTTTGTGGTAATCAAGATGATTAAGCATAGTTCAATGATTAGATGCTATGGAAATATTTGAATTAAGCATTGATTATGTGAATACTGACTAATGATAGTTAGATATGAAATTAAATGTTCATATGAATATTTAATTATTATGAATTGAGAATCAGATGATGATGCACTGATCATGGTTTTATGATGGTGAGTGCGAATAGGAAATGAATCTTCCTTTGAAGATGGAAGGAGAGTATCATCCAAAAGGAAGAAATAGATGTCAGGAAATGGGTCTAATTGCCATCTGAGTATCAGATTTTATGTCCTTATGAACCCTTGTAAGTTGGCGTGAGTCACGTCTTTTCTTTGCTGGTCAATTTTTTTTTGTGTCATCTTGTCGATTGAGTTATTTTTACAAGGTTTGTATCAACCCAACCAAACAACATTCTTAGAATGTCAACGTTAGTCAAGAATTAGTCTTGCCAAGTGGTGGAGTACTTTCATGTTTCTCTATTTATTCTCGAATCAAGATTATGAATCTATTATTCTTGGTATAATATGCCTTGGATTTATATCGAAGAAGAGGGAGCAGTGCTCGACCCCTAAATCACATTTTTATTGTGTCACGATGTTGGTGATGATGTCATATGATGACATCTTGGTTGTTATAAGTATCTTCATACATCATGAAGATGTACGGAAAGTTTATTAAGATATAACTCTTTAAACTTTGTATTGATCCCCATGTTAATATTAATATGTTTATGTGATGTGTTTTGGCTGAGATCATCCATAGTTAGTGGAGTGATGAAATGCCATATTGGACCACTAGGAGATTTATCCTCACTGCCCACTTGCATGTAGCAAGTAATGGACAGAGTGTCTCCAAGGAAGCCGTCGGGTGGTAGAGTGGAGAAACCATCCTCCACTTCGTGGGCTCATGTGGTAGTTACCTTGCATCCTCGGCATGAAAGAAGATCAAAACTTAGATTTGTGTAAGTCTTTTCATTATTCATTGCTTGTTATTCTTAGTGTTGGAGAAAAAGAGCAAGAAGAAGGTGATTTACAGTCATCTAGAAATTGTTGTCAAAGGCCACAGGAAGTTGGCACAACAATAAGAGCTAACAATAGACTGCATCTTAAACACTAAGCAAACTCTCTCAGGTAAGATTCAAAGTCTATAAAGACTTACATTAAGTTGAATGTTAAAGTAATATTTCACTGTTGTTTGGGGTCGACTGTGTCAACAGTCAAGTCTTATGTTTGTTGTGGATATCGTTTGACGCCCTTGGGCCGTAGTTATCGAAATGGTAATCTTTAATTACAGACCCTTGAGGTCTTTATTATTGTTGTATAATCTTTATAATGCATTTACTCAGAGATATACTCAGGCCCTCGAGGCTGCCAATGAAATAGATTACAAACTTTGTATTGAATGCAATTAAACTGTTGCTCGAGGCCTTCAAGGCTGAGCCAAATACTCACTGTAGCAAACACCATGTTGAGTGCCGATATGGTATAGTTGATAATAGTTTAATGATAACACAAAAGCTCCTATGATGAGCTCGAGCTGATAGCGCTCATGAGATATAGTGTTTAAAACTATTGTGTAAGATGTATGTTTGAAGGTTTCACCTTGCATGTGGTTGATGCACCGACCTCGAATTGTTATGATAATCTTTTTGAAAACTTTAACCTTTGAATGTGCTAAGAGCACTTAAATACATTCATGAAAACTTCATGCATAGAACTTGACTGCTATTGAGGGGTTATTAGGATAACCAAATGCAGTATATATGTCAACCGCCCAATAAAAGATGAGGATTGCAATATGAAAATTAATAGTATAACTTAAAGGCATCTTTGCATGCATACCGTGATAGTAGAGAGGATTCTCCTCTTGTTGCTTATAACATTATGAGATGGAAAGCTTAATTAGTTTAAGTCTTATATTTTATAAGGTAATTCAAAACTATTTCTTTACTTGTGACCGAACTCCATGAAGGGAGTACTTAACGATAAAAACTCACATGGGTATATGAGTTAATGTCTATTATTAAGACCATCTAAATTGGCTAAGGTAATGTAAGCCTATGTTATTATGATCTTGAATATAACCTATATAGTGGATCACTTTGAAATTGTGAACCTTGGGAAGACCTAGGTTGGAAAACTTGGTTTGACTATTATCATGTTGAAAAATGGAATAGAGTGACAAGGAGTCAGAAGTTCTTTGTTGTGAAAGTAACCTAATTATATTTGATGTACTCCTAAGATAGGACTCGATCGTCCTGGTAATGGACTATGAATCGAACTAAACCCACTTTTACTAGACCTAGAGAGAGGTTGAATTAAGCATACTATAGGATGAAACAACTTCTAAGTCGAGTCAGGGTGGTGGACATACGACGATGTTCATTATGTAATGTACATGTAAGTAAAACTTTGGCCAAAGTAATGCATCCATCTTTGCATGCATTGTCGGTCCACAGTGGTCCAGATGGCACAATGTCTCCAGTAGTGTCATACATAGTTAGAGTGAATCTATAGTTGCGTGATTGAGAGACATTATGTAGGACACAACACCAGATACATAGATGGCAACCCTAATGGTTCCTTATATCTATACCTTTCATGAAGGGTAGGGCCGCTTCCAAGTGCGAAGTTGTGTGGGGGACCACCGGTCTGTGGTTGGAGGAAAAACACTTGGATGATGCTCTCCTTCCCAAGCATGAGACAAGCTGAGGCTTATGAAGACAAATGTCAAGAGTTCTAGATGTAGTGCTTTTTCATTATATGACTTGATAGTCAGTTACTATGTATAATTTGATATTTGATGCCTTGAGCTAGCTTTGTACATGCATAGTGAAGTCTATTCACTAATGAGATGTAATTGGATATTGTAATTCAAAGTTTTGTTACATTCTGGTAAATAATAACACAATTATTTATTGTAATGAGAATGATTCATTCTTGTTTAACTATGATTTGGATAATCATGATGTATTCTAATTCCTAGTTAAGATGAATACTTATGTTAATTTATGGGCATTATGGAATGTGATATTACATTAAATTTACTGAAAACACCACCATATTTGATTATTGAATTTTTTGATGGAAATAATAGATAATCAATTCTGAAACACTAATTATTATAGTACATAAACATGTAATACAAATTACCAAAACCCACAACAAACTATGTTGAATACAAGTTGTGTATTTCAACAATGCAAAGCCAAATCACAACCAACACCTCTGAAGCTTGCAAGATCAAGTCTTGGCACTTGGAATGGATGTACAAAAGAAACCTATAGTAGTACACATGAAAATATAATAACAAAAACATTGGAAACAACCTTGCGAACACCAAAACTGTAACACTGGACAATCCTGCACACTAACTACAAACACTACCAAATCTTCTAACTCTTTCAGCACAAATGCAAACTTTGGATGAGATTGGTTCTTGTGAGCAACGGGTTTTCATCCTCTGATCACATGAAACTCATGGGTTTTCATCCACAAGCCTCCAAATCCAATGGGTTTTTATCCACTAAAGAAAATGTAGAAGCACAAGTGCTCATACAATGCAAATTGAGAGATAAAATGGCATAAAGATCCTTCTGTATGAAAATTGACCAATATTTAAATAGACTCTTGATCATTTGGAAACTTATACCAAACACTAGATTCACGTCCAAACATTCTTCCCCAAATTTAGGAACTTACAGAAGTCATAAAATGCATTATAACATCTCTAAAATTAGCCTTTCATATTGTACCACTTAAAAGACATCTTTTGACAACTCAAAATGCATTTTTCAAGGCACCAACATGAGATTAAAGTGCCAACTCAAAAAATCATAACCCAAAGGGAAAAAATTCTCTTGCATGAAGTGCATGTAAACTCTGATGCAAAGTGTCCACTAAAAATACGCTATTTGAGGATCCCACACCCAAGTAGGGAAAATAATTAAATATGAATATATTTGGTGTTTAAATAATATTCTAATCTCAACCAAGTCACCAAATTTATTATTATTTCCCAAACTATCAATTGATCCTGATTTGCTATTTTGGGACTATCGACTTACTATTTTTAGTAAGTTTATATTTTTAGAATTTTTTTGAAAAAGGGACATGACAAGAAGCTCGGGAGAATGCTCCGCATTCCTCTATATTTGAAGGTATGACCTTGTGGTTTGAGAGTTAGACATAGACAAGTGTGAAGGTTGTATGTTCTTGATTTCAGAGCTTGAAAGTTACTGCAGAAGATTGTAGAACTAGCAGAGTGAAGATAAAGGTTTAGGATGGTTGTAGTTAGAATGTGTTAGAGAAGTACTCCACATTTCTCTACTTTGAAGATGAGGTCATGCAGTTTGAAGGATGGTTAGATGTAATTGAGAAGATTGCTATATTTTAGTTTTAGTTGATAAGTTGTACCACAAAGGTCCTTCGGAGTCAGCAAAACAAAGATATATCATGTTGCTGATTAGGGTTGTCTAGAGGAGAAAGCAAAAGCCACCGCATTTCACCATAGTTCATCTTTTGGCTTTGATGTTTGGAGGATGAGTTTAGATATTTAGTATGATTGTTCATTTCAGGTTTTATGTGCTAAAGTGTACCGCAAGATGATTTTTCAATGTTCTATCTCAAGAATGTGCATTTAGTATTTGTGAGTGATGCCAGGATTTGTATCTGTATGTTTGCGCTAGAAAGAATATATATTTTAAAGGAAGGAATGGTTGAGAAGGCTTGTGGAAGTCTCATGATTCTTATGAAATGATCCACATGATATTAATTGGTTACTCTAGTACCCCTTTAGGTATGGAGCTATTTTATGGAAGGATAAGTGTTTGTTGGGCCGACTTCATGTGTTTTGATGATCCCGCTGGATGTTTGAATGGTGTGCTAGCTTGGAAGAATGTGTTAAGGAAATAATAGGTCCTGGTTATCTTTTGTCTTGAACTGCATTGGGTTTCTACATTGTTTGGATGTTGACTTGGTGTGGCCACTGCACGTTTCATCTTGGCCGGTTTAGGAGAAAGATTTTGTTGTTCGTGGAAGGTATAAATAAGAGAACTTGATTGTTGTGGGTTGTGTGATTGAGTGAGGGTGTGCGATGTTATGTGAGTGAGTGTGTATGTGAAGATGTGTTGAAGACAACAGTGTTAGATGTGCAGAGGAAGTGAAGATTTGACTCAGAGTTAAGTGTGGTGATGTTGCAGAGGAGGTTGATCAGTGAGATCTGTTGAGTGAGATGTTTAGAGCTTGTAGCCTCATTCTATAAGTGTTGTTGCATTGTATTTCAGAGAGTGTGTCCTCCCTTGGTTTGTAGCCCTAAAACTTGTTGTAATATGTTTTATCATTATTTGTGAGGCTGGATTTGGATAATAGATCAAAGCAACTTGCTCCCCGTGGTTTTTACCTTCTAGGGTTTTCCACATAAATCTGTGTTATGGTTGTGTGCTCATGTGTTGTTCTTTGATCTACTTAATTTGCTTTATCATTTATTTGAGACAACAAAAGGTCTTAGTAAATAAAGTTGAATTAGATTAAGTTGTGGTATATACTGATTCACCACCTCTTAGTATATCAGTGTATTCTAACAATTGGTATCGAAGTTGAGTTCCTTGGTGTAGCCTAACAGTTGAAGGTAGATATTGGAATAGAACACATGTCTCAAAAGGAGTCCTCATCTAAAGCTTTGATATTTGATGGAAGTAACTTTGATTTTTGGAGTGTAAGGATGGAAGCCTATTTGACCTCTCTAGGGTATGATGTTTGAAGTGCTATCATGAATGATTATGTTGAACCTAAACAACCTATTACAGATTCAGATGAAAAAAAGGCTCATGAAAACAATGCTAAAGCCAAGAATGCCATCTTAAGTGATTTGAGTAGTTCAGAGTTAGTCAAGGTTGTGAGGTGCAAGACAACAAAGGATGTATGGAAGAAGCTCAAAGATCTTTATGAAGGAAATGGCACCATAAAGGAAGAAAAATTACAATACTACAAAATAGTGTTTGAGAATCTAAGGATAAAAGAAGAGGAGAACATTACCAGATATTTGCACTGAGTAGATGAAGCAGTAAATGGAATCAGGAGTATGGGTGAAGATATAGCTGACTCATTAGTTGTGAAGAAAGTCTTGAGAACTCTCTTTCATAGGTTTGATTCAAAAGTATTTGCAATTGAAGAAGCCAAAGATCTGAAGAAACTTCAATGGAAGAGTTGTTTGGGTCCCTCACTGCCTATGAGATGAGAAATGAAGTCATAGGACCATGCCAAAAAGAAGCTACTTTCAATACTGTGAAGAATGAAGGAACATCTGATGTATGCAATGAAGCTAAGAAAGAAGAAGCAAACTTTGTAAGGAAACTGAAAAGGGGATCAAGAAAGTATAAAGGTAAGTTACCTTTCAAATGTTTTAATTGTGGTAAAATTGGTCATTATGCCTCTAAATGTCCTTTTGGAGAAAATGAAAACAACAGCAAGGGTTTCAAGAGAAACAATTTAAAGAGGAATCTTCTTTCAAAAGAAGACTATAGTTCTGAAGAAGTAAATCATTACCTATCAGATGAGGAAAAAGGAGAATCTCTTTTCATGGCTAGGGTGATTTTAGTTGTTTCAAAATCTTTATTATAGATGAAGAAGAATATGAAGTTGATTTTGAGGCTGAACTTATCTTTTCTCTTGAATACTTGGATTGTGCAAGGAAAAAGAATCAAGAACAAAGTACTCTGATTGAAGCTAAGACAAAAGAATGTAAAAGATTTGAGAAAGAAATTTAGTCACTCAAAAGGGAGTTAGAGAAGGCAAATCTTGGAAGACTGGATGATACTGAATGTATAGATCTCATCATGCCTCAAGGAAGATCTCTTCATGCAAGGCAATTATCCATGAACAGGTTCAATCATGTTTTCTTTGGTTATTGTTTTATCTGCAACAAATTTGGTCATAAGGCTATAGATTGCAAGTTTAAACTAAATAGAAGAAATCTTGTATTTAGGAATCCTCTTGCTTTACTAGTGGATCTCAATGTGGTATGTCAAATTTGCAACAAGTTTGGACATGTAGAAAGATATTGTAGGAGTGATTTGGCAAAAATAGAATCTCAGTTGATAGATGTTATTGAGCAAGTAGAGGAAAGTGATTATTCCAAAAGGTAGGAGACAGTTAATGGAGTATGATTGTCAAAACAACATTTCATGTTGAAGGGTAAATAAATATCTAAGTGATAGATAGTGGATGCACAAATCATAAGACATGTGACAAGAGAAAATTGATCAATCTTGGTAAGTGGAATGGTGGACTGGTCAGATTTGGAGATAAATCTTCTACAAAAATTAGTGGAAAAGGTACCATAAGTACTGATGGAAACTCTCAGACATATAATGTTCTTGATGTAGAAGGTCTCAAGCATAATCTTCTCAGTTTAAGTCAAATGTGTAGTAAAGGATACAGTCTCACATTTCATGGTCAAGGGTGTGAAATCAAAAGAGCAAAGTCTAGAAAATTGGTGGCAGAAGGATCTAAGACATAAGGCAGCTTGTATAATCTAAAGGCAATTAATGAAAGGGCCTATCTTATAGGAGAAACAAATGAATGCTGGTTGTGGCATAAAAGGATGGGGCACATCAACTTTGATAATCTTGTGAAGATCAGCTCCATGCAAGCAGTAAGAGACATGCCAAAAATCATCAATCCTGCAAGCACCTTATGCAAGTAATGGTTGATGGGGAAGCAAATAATCATAAGATTCAAATCCAAGGAGTATTCATCTACAAGGTGATTAGAATTGGTTCATATTGATATGTGTGGACCCACTAGGACAAAGAGTCTACAAGGTGAGAGGTATTTCATGTTGCTAATTGATGATTTCTCTAGAATGACATGGGTTACCTTCTTGAAAGAAAAATCAAAAGCCTTCAATAGGTTTAAGATTTTCAAATCCATGGTTGAAAATGAAATGAATGCTAGAATCAAGTGTCCAAGGTCTGATAGAGGTGGCGAGTTCACCTCAAGTGAGTTTGAGGAATTTTGTGAAGAACATGGAGTAAAAAGACCTTATTCTACTATAAGAACTCCTCAGCAAAATGGAGTAGTGGAAAGAAAAATAGAACAGTTCAAGAGATGGCTAGAACAATGTTGAGTGAAGCCAAGCTACCAGATACATGTTGGAAAGAGGCAGTCCATATTGATGTCTACATGCTTAGGAGAGGACAACTAAGGGTGCACAGTACCAAGAATCCTTATGAGTTATGGTATGGAAGACCATCATCAGTCAAGTATTTCAGAGTTTTTGGAAGTAAATGCTACATCAAAATAAATGAAGAAGGTACGGGAAAATTTGACTCAAGAGTTGATGAGGGAAACTTTCTTGGATACTCAACTAGGATTAAAGCCTACAAATGCTACAACAAAAGGCTGAGGAAGATAGTTGAGAGTGTGAATGTTAAAGTGGATGAAGAGTCACACCACATCACAAATCATCAAGAAGACTATTGGCTAGATGAACCTGCCTACATAGAAGAAGAAGAAAAAGTTGAAGAAAAGGAAGAAACTGAAGATAAGACTGCCAAGACTCTTGCCAAGTATGTTTAGAAGAATCATTTAGAAGATCAGATCATTGGAGATAAGAATGAAGGAGTACAGACAAGAAGAAGATTTACAAGAACAAATGAACAAGTAAGTTTTTCTTTACTGTCAACAGTGGAGCCTAAATTTTTTTATGAAGCTAGCATGGATGAAGGATGGATACAAGCTATGGAAGAACTAAATCAGATAGAGAATAATTAGACTTTGGAGTTGGTGCCAAGGCCTGCAGACAAGAATGCGATAGGTACGAAATGGGTATTCAAGAACAAACTGAATGAAGATGGAGAGGTGGTCAAGAACAAAGCAAGGTTGGTTTGCAAAGGTTTTTCACAAGTTAAAGGTGTTGATTATGAAAATACATTTGCTCCAGTGGAAAGAATGGAAGAAATCATAATGGTTTTAGTATTTATAGTTCATAAGGGATTCAAGGTATATCATATGGATGCCAAATCTACCTTCCTAAATGGTGACTTGGAAGAAGAGGTCTACATAGAACAACCTGATGGATTTCAGTTATTAGAAGACCAAAACATGATATGAAGACTTAATAAGGATCTGTATGGTCTCAAACAAGCCTCTAGGCCTTGGTATGCAAGGTTGGATAAATACTTACTCGAGCAGGGTTTCATGAAAGGTACCTCATATAGTAATCTTTACATCAAAATTGAAGATGAACAAATTCTAATTGTTGTTGTGTATGTTGATGATATAATCTTTTGTGGATATGATGAGATGTGTAAGAAGTTTGGAGGAGAGATGCAGAAAGACTTTTAAATATCTATGTTAGGTGAGATATCATTCTTTCTTGGATTCCAAATTATTCAATCAAATGATGGCATCTTTATTTCTCAAGCAAAGTATGTTAGGAAGATGTTAAAGAAGTTTGGCATGGAAGATAGCAAACTAGTGAGTCCTCCTATGGTAATTGGTTTCCATTTGAGTAAATATGATGAGTCACTTGAAGCTGATCATACTCTGTATAGGTCTATGATTGGGGGCCTACTTTATCTAACAACATCAAGGCCTGACATCATGTAAGTTGTGTTCTTGGTTGCAAGGTTTCAAGCGGATCCTAAGGAAACACATGTGAAGGAAGTCAAGAGAATATTCAGATATCTGAAGAGCACTTTGGAACATGGATTGTGGTATCAAAAGGGTGATGAATTTTTGCTGAGTGCTTATATTGATGCAGATTGGGCTGGTAGTATTGATGATAGAATAAGTACTAGCAAAGGATCTCTCTTTTTGGGAGATAGGTTGGTCTCATGGATTAGTAAGAAGTAGGATTCAGTGTCCTTATCAACAATAGAGGCAAAGTATATAGCTGCAGCAGCCTGCTGCACTCAAATACTGTGGATGAAGCAAACATTGAAGGATATCAAGGTAGAATATGATGATCCCATTCCTGTTCTTTGTGACAATACAAGTGCCATAAATATTTCAAAGAATCTAGTAATGCATTCTAGAACCAAGCACATAAGTATCATGTATCACTTTTTGAGAGAAGGTTACAAATCAAGAAGTCAGATTGGAGTATCTACCTACAAAGGATCAAGTTGTAGACATCTTTACAAAGGCACTTTCTAAGGACACATTTGAGTATCTCAGATAGAAGTTAGGGGTGATTGCCCCTCCTTCTAACTAGATGCATAGATGGTGCATCTATCCATGGGGAGCAGTTCAAGACATATCTTTATCCCTAGATTGGTGGATACTACCTCTTAGGGGGAGCATGTAGTTAAGAAGCTGGGATGGATGACAAGGATTGATCAGTCAGGGGGAGCTAAAGGAAGATCAGTTCAAAGGAGGACCACTGGCCCTTTGTCCTTGATGTCAAAGGGTGATAAATTTGCATATCAAGTTAAGTGTTTCCATCAATGCCAAAGGGGGAGATTCTTGCATATGTATTTTCATTGATGTCAACAGTGTGATGGTCAGTGATGGATAGCTGATGATAACAGATAGTGATGTCTAAGGGAGATTGTTGCAAATTATTGTGAGACACAGAAACTAAGTAATGAGTAGAGAAGAAGATGAAGGAGTAATGAAGAGATGGATAAGAGAAGTTATGAATCAAAAGGTAATATGATGAATGTCATATACTATGTATACTAATTGGATTAGTATCATCTGTACACAGTTGCACCCTATCTTCTAAAGTTCATTGACAAAGGTTATGCTAACATGAAGATTCTTGTTTTGATAAAAAGAGTTGTGATTATTGTTGTATAATGATTGTGAATAGAGTCTCTGGTATGGTGAATGTTGTATTCATGATATCCTTATGAAAAGCATTGCTTAAATCTTGAGAGAAAGATTCAGGAAGTCTAAGGTACATGAAGTTGCACTAAAGAAGCTCAGGAGAATGCTATGCATTCCTCTACATTTGAAGGTATGACCTCACAGTTTGAGAGTTAGACAGAGATAAGTGTGAAGGTTGTATGTTCTTGATTTCAAATCTTGAAAGTTACCGCAAAAGATTCTAGAACTAGCAAAGTGAAGACATAGGTTCAAGATGGTTGTAGTCAGAATGTGTCAGAGAACTGCTCCGCATTTCTCTGCTTTTGAAGATGAGGTCTTGTGGTTTGAAAGATAGTTAGATGTAATTGAGAAGATTGTTATATTCTAGTTTTAATTGATAAGTTGTACCACAAAGGTCCTTTAGAGTCAGCAGAACAAAGATATATCATGTTTCTAATTAGGGTTGTCTGGAGGAGAAAGTAAAAGCCATTGCATTTCACCGCAATTCATCTTTTGGCTTTGATGTTTGGAGGATGAGTTTAGATATTCAGTATGATTGTTCATTTTAGGTTTTAGGTGCTAAAGTGCACCATAAGTTGATTTTTCAATGTTGTATCTCAAGATTGTGTGTTCAATGTTTGTGAGTGATGCCATGATTTGTATATGTATGTTTGTGCCAGAAAGAATACATACATTTTAAAGGAAGGAATGGTTGAGAAGGCTTGTGGGGTAAATGCAAGGAGATGGGGGACCAAAAAGTCACCACCATCTCCAAAATTAAAGAAAAACAAGTGTGTGTTACAACGTGCTCACGTTTTGCTTTGCATGAAAGCAAAAAAAAACTATTTATGCTCATTCACGCCGCAACTATTCTCCTCACATCATCAAAGAAAATAAACAAAAATGTGATCTTGTTGAAGAAGATGCCATTGAATCAAGTGTAATAGAGAAAACAAGAAATTCACAATGTCACCTCGCTACCAAAGACATCGTCATGCAAATTTGGAGGCTCCAGCTCAAGAAGAAGGTAGGGTTTGACTGATTTTGTTAGTTTGAGAATAATTTTTGAGTTTTGCAATGTTTGATTGTTTTTATATTGCATTTACAGTTATTGGAGAAGGAGAAAACCTAAATCCAACTGAGGAGGGTTAAAACAATCCCCAAAACCCTCAAAACCCACCTTCACCTCCTTTTCATGTAAGGGATAATCAAGAACACCACCTAGGGATAATAGAAGAAAATAAGAAACATCTTCAAACTATTATTCAAACCCTAAACAATCCAATTGGAACCACTGATCGTAGGAGGGCACTTGCAAAATCACTACAGGAGATTGTTTCCCACATAGATTTGGTGACAAAACAAATCACAGAATTCCAAGACTGTAGGGAGAAGTGTTAGCAATATTATGCCAACAAGTTGTCATATGAACAAGTCAAGAATGAAAAAATTAGAAAATCTCAATTATGTGCACACTTTATTAATCTCAAAATCGGCAAAAGATTAGACGAAAGTTGCAAACATTTTCCTATACATTGGTGTAGGAATGAAGAAATATCCTGAAACTTTTGGGATAGATGGTACATGATATTCGATGAGTGCCCATGCAACAATGATGAGGTACCACAATATTTCTTGAGGAAACTCTATTGCAAGTTCGTCCTCAACAAGATTCTGAATTATTTTGACATTTGTGAGTTCTAAGGTAGAGGTGGTGGCTCTGCCCAAGATAGACTTGAAGCTTAGCGAGATGAAGACCATGTGCCTATACCCTGAGTGAGGCCAGAATGTAGGTCACTCCCTTTGGCTTTGAAGGAGAGTGTTGAGCTGGAGACTTTACATTCATTGACTACTCTCATCCAAACTCTATCACATCATGCTGATTGATTTTACTTAGGCTGATGAGGGTGAGAGTAGTAGGCGTCATGTGTCCCCACATTTGTACAATACATGTGGGAACCTATGTGATTATGGGACACAAGAAGCATGACAGGACTCTGTGATACAGGGGCAACATGCTGCAACACAGGGGTAGCATGTTGTGACACAGGGGCAGGACATATTGGATGATCTTGTTCTCAGTGATGATCTCTTATAGCATACATTTTGTATTGACTCTCAGGTAATTTGTTACAAGTTTCATATTGATTTAGTATATTGTTATTTGAAATTTGTAATTAATTTTATATGATTATCTATATTATAAGTCAAAAATAATGTATGTAATTATTTGCGCAATAAAATTCTAGGGTCAGAGTCTTCATCTTGCCTCAGTTAGCCGTCCATTGGCAGGTTATGAGAGGAGGTCAAGTCAGCATGTATGTAATTTATCACATAATCATAATTATTGTAGATATGTCAATGTTAATATTATTTTGTGACAATTTGATGATTTCAACAGTCACCGGCACCTCCATGCTTTCCTTAGTCCCCTAGATGCCAAACCACCGCTTTTATGGAGGTAAATTTAACCATTTCTAATCATTATGCATTTTTAAAATAATGTTATGTATTTATTTTGTTTGAATAATCTTGAACTTGATTTTTAATGCTGAATACAGTGGAGACTCCTTCTGATCTTCATGAGTCAGCGCAGATAGGCATTACTACAGCCATGATGTTTGTAAATCCTTTGACTGAGGTATGAGCCAATGACATGAAAATATCATAATTTTGTATCTCTTGTTTTATCTCATGTCATTTGATGTACATAAATGATATTTATGTTTAGTCAATTTTGCTTCTTAATGCTTCTCATGTAGGAGGTCACAACTCCAGTCCATCCAACTATGGATGAAGAGAGAGACAAGATGATGGAGAGTGATCATCGGTTGGTGGTAAGTGATCAATTACATATGTGATATATATTGCATACATTTTCTATACTAATGTGCATATTGTTTGTTTTTATTAATAGGTGTAGCTGAATAAACTTTATTTGAAGAGGTCTACTCGATGACAGAGAGAGGATGTGTCACTGACTGGCTCTCCATCTTCACAGTCAAAGAAGGACCACCGCTTATTTCCTAAAAGTTCATAGGAAACTAGTTTTAGGGACTTTTTTGTATGCCTAGATGGCTTTGTATACATACTTTTGTATGTTAATCCGATGTATATTTTTTTATATTAGCCTGTATGGATTTGTATGGACATGCCTATATGGATTTTTATATAAACTAGATGTTATGTTCATGACATTATGTATATGATAGTTTATATTAAATATTTAATATGATAATCATTTATTGTTACAATAATTTGGTTTTACAAGTGCCAATTGCATTTGCTTGAAAGTTTATAAATCATTTTCAAATAATCCATTTTGTGCATATCTGGCAATCATTGAATTCTATGGGACTATACATTTCTTTGAGGCATCATTTCAAATAGTTCACGTGCCTTGTCTATGCTTCTATACTTTCCATACATGTCTATAAGGGCAACTATGCAAATACAATACATGTGACAAAATTCCTATATCATTTATGCTTTGATGGTTGTCCACACCATGTTCTCTAGATCCCATTATAGCAGAGGCAAGGAGGAAGTTGGTTAAGGTTGTGCAATTTGGTTTTAGATGTGCCAAAATTTGCATAAATGGTTGAAATTTATTTTTGTGCATTTGCTTGAGAGTTTTTAAAGCCTTGTGAAAAATCCATTTCATGTATATCTTGTAATCATTGCATTCCATGAGACAACATTTCTTTGAGGCATCATATCAAACAATTCATGTTCATTGTATATGCTTCCACACAAGTTGCATACATGTCTTGCAGGGTAATTACAACTACAACATGTTGATGGTGGTTTTAGCACGCAGCAACACAGGTGTGATTGTTGGTTTCACACCTCTCTTGAAAAGTATCCTACCCTAGGTAAGACTACTCCAAGGATAATATAGCTAGGTCTTAGCTTGCTTGGAATAACTTCAGTGGAATGTCTAGCTGTGCCAGCAAGGGGTCTTACATGCAATCTATAGATCTTCAAGTTGGAATAGCAAATACACATAAACCCTTCAAGATTTCAGCTGATAAACAATGTAAAATGCTGCTAAAATTCCTAATCTAACCAAGGTTTTTTAAGAAAATACAAAAGGTATAGGGTTTTAGAGGAATCTTAAGTGACATTCATAATGCATAGATTTTACTTTAAGTAGACAAATGCTCTGGAACTTTAACTAGTTTTCTGAGTTACCAAACTAAAATAGGTCTTACAGTACTGCAAAAAGTGGTGCTATCTTCAATGGAAATGTAGAAATTTTTAAATTACATTCATTCATTAAATACCCAATGACTGACGCAATTTAACTCACAAAATGCAATTGAACTAAGCACAACTAATAAGTCTAGACTAACTTTACACAACCATCTACCATCAGCAAACAACCAAAAATATGGACTAGGGCATTCATCAAATACTTTCAGCAAACCATAACATTATAAAACACACCTAACTAACTATGGAAGAGGAAGAAGTGAACCATGAAAACTAAAGTGAGCCAATACAAAATACAAATTCTCAAGATAATTGCATAAACTTGCTTTGCATTACTTCAAATGGCATAGTATCAACAATTCGGTATCAAAATCTCTCTTACAAAAAGTGGAAATGGTAGCCCTTTATATAGGAAAGCAGCATACCGAGTTTTTCAATGGACGGTGGAGATTAACTTGACACCAACAGTCCAGATTACATGGCATTTAATGAGATAAATCAGTTTGTTACATTTTTAGATTTGCCTTTGTCTTGTAGGAAAAAGACAAAATACAGCTTGCAAATACATTGAATCTGGACAAAATGAATACCCATTTGGTTGTATATGATGAAAAGCCAATTCTCAAGGCCTAGTAAAAAATAGAGTCATATGACACTTGAAAACTTGAGCTAATGTGGATTCATGAGATTCCAAGTGCTGAGTGGACCAAGGGGAGTATGTGGCACATTCTTGGATGAAGACATATCCAATTAGATGCTTGTTGGATCCTCATTGCATGACTGGACTGCTAGGACAGTTATATGTATGTCTTGGACATTGGACTGAAACTTTAGGAACAACAATGAAAGAAGCATGATCTTCAACATCTTCTAGCTCCTAAGGCCTATCCCCATCATCTTGGACATCATATTGATCTCCTTTTACAGGTGCAGCAGCAATTTAGTTGATAGAATGTTAGTTCTACATTTCTCGGTCAGCGGGATACTGTTGTATGTTCATTCTTCCAAGACAACTCCAATAAGGTCACATGTCCTCCAAGACCTGCAATTCACAATGCAAAGCATCAATTTCATCTTAAACAATCATTTTCCATCAATTTGGATCAAGATATGTCCATTTGCAGCCATGGATTCATTAAAAAAGCATATTGTCAATGTCACTTTCTTATAACCAACCTCTTAAATCTAGTGATTTTTTCATGATTTTCTACATTTTTTACCATTTTCAAGCACCCATTTGGCCAATATGATGATTAGGGAAGTTTTTGTGGTCATTAGAATCCATTTACAGATTTTTATTTCATGTTTTTCTAGCCTTTTCTGTAAAAAAAAGATTTTTGGGGGTCACAAACTTTTCATGTGCAGTGGCATTAATTATCGTAAAACATGCCAAAAATCTACACAAACTTGATAAAATGTTTATCATGATGTGACAACTAGTTGTGCAATTCAAATCCATCAAGAAAATCCCATTTATACCTTGAAAAACTCAAATTTTGGGCCAAAATACCAAAAAGCGCGGGTTTTGGGTGTCATGGACTAAAAGTCGGTGGAGGTTAAATTTAGCGTAGGTCCATGAGGTGCAATTCTAGCGCAAAATGATTTTGGTGCTGATTTGGGGTCCAACCAACCTTAGCGCAGATTTTAGGTCTGACTGACTAAAGTCAGTGAAGGCAGTTTTCAGCGCAGGTCTGTGAGGCCTATTTTTAGCGCTAACTTCATTGGCGGGGATTTTCAATGCAACCGACCTGCGCGACTTAAGTTGGTGGAAGACCATTTCAACACAAGTTGGTAGAGGGCAATTTTAGCGCTTTTCTTCAAAATTGTCTCGGCGGGGATTTTTGTTCCGATTGACTTAGTGGTAGCTTGGAAGGAGGTCGGTGGGAGGTAAATTTAGTGGTAAGGTCGGTAGAAGGCATTTTTAGCACTTTTTGCAGTAGGGAGTGTTTTTAGTGCTAGTTTTGGAAATGTCTAGGGTGAAAGTATATTTAAAAATATATTTAAGTATAAGTTTAGATATGGATGTTTGAGATAGGTTCCAGATCCGTATGATTTCATATGCAGATTCTAGAATTTTTAGGTTCCACCAGATTTCAGACTTAGCCATTTTTTTGGATTTTTAGGATTTCAAACTTAGCCAAATCAGGGCTTCAGGGCCATGTGACAGAATGAAAGTACATAAACCCTTTAGTGAAATCTAATGGAATTTGACACAAATTTGCAATTGTAAGATCTGGAAACTAAGAATTTCAACATGACACATCCTGCAAAAGTAATCTCAAGGGAATATCCAGTGACATGGGATTTTGGAGCAAAATATAGTAACACCCAATTTCAGTGCAGAAAGTAACAAATGGCAATATTTTCAGCACAAGACCACTCAAGACACTTCCAAATCAATCATGAAAGACATCAACTGACTCCACATATGTGAAATACCCAAATATGTAACAAATCATTCATTCTAAGCACAAATTCACCTTTTCATCATCATAAGCAAGAGATGTCAAGACTCCAACCCAAAGCAAAAGAAGGGGTCTCCATTTGGCATAATGGGGCATGTGTGTAAGGCACAACATGACATTTGACAAAATTCCTATATCCTTTATGCTTTGATGGATGTCTATACCATTCTCCAAACATACCATTTCTAAGGTTTTGAAATTTGGCTTTACACTTGCCAATTGCATTTTCTTGGAACTTTCTAAAGGCTTATCAGAAAATCCATTTTGTTCATATCTTGCAATCATTGTATTCCATGAGGTGACATTTCTTTGAGGCATCATGCCAAATAGTTCACGTGCCTTGTCTATGCTTCCACACTTTGCATACATGTCTCTGAGGTTAGTTGCAACTACAATATCTAACAAAATTCCTATATGTTTTATCCTTTTGATTGATGTCCAATTTGGCATAGGTAAGGAGGATACTGGCTAAGGTTGTGGAATTTTACTTTACACCCACCAATCACATTTGCTTGAAAGTTTCTAATGCCTTATCAAAAAATCTATTTTGTTCATATCTTGCAATCATTGCATTCAATGAGGTGACATTTCTTTCGGGCATCATGCCAAACCGTTCACGTGCCTTGTCTATGCTTCCACACTTTGCATACATGTCTCTAAGGGCAGTTGCAACTACAACATCTAACAAAATTCCTATATGTTTTATCCTTTTGATGGATGTCCATTTTAGCATAGGTAAGGAGGATACTGGCTAAGGTTGTGGAATTTTGCTTTACACCCACCAATCGCATTTGCTTCAAAGTTTCTAATGCCTTATCAAAAAATCCATTTTGTTTATATCTTGCAATCATTGCATTCAATGAGGTGACATTTCTTTGGGACATCATGCCAAATAGTTCACGTGCCTTGTCTATGCTTCCACACTTTGCATACATGTCTACAAGGACAGCTACAATTACAACATGCAATAAATTTCCTATATCCTTTATGCTTTGATGGATGTCGATAAGTCATTCCAAACATTCTATATTGGTGTACATATAGGGAGGATGTTGGCAAAGGTTGTGGAATTTGGCTTTACACGTGCCAACTGCATTTACTTGAAAGTTTCTAAAATCTTTTCAACAAATCCATTTCGTACATATCTTGCAATCATTGCATTCCATGAGACAACATTTCTTTGAGGCATCATGTCAAACAATTCATGTTCGTCAAGTATATGCTTCCACACTTTGCATACATGTCCTGTAGGGTACTTACAACTATAACATTTGACAAAATTCCTATATGCTTTATGCTTTGATGGATGTCTATACCATGTTCCAAAGATACCATTTCGAAGGTTTTGGACTTTGGCTTTACACCCGCCAATTTCATTTGCTTGAAAGTTTCCAAAGCCTTATCAAAAAATCCATTTTGTTCATATCTTGCCAAACAATTCACGCGCCTTGTCTATGCTTCCACACTTTGCATACATGTCTACAAGGGCAGCTGCAATTATAAAATTCCTTATAAATGATGATGATGAGCCTCATCATGATTATTCTATTTCTTCACATCCAAATGCACAAATATCATGCACCTCCCCTTGTGGTGAAAGACTAGCTTTGATTTATACCCATTTTCTCAACCAAATCTGCAACTTGTTCTTCATGTTCATGGATGTTGTAGGTTTGATAAAACTCATTTTTATGATTCCCAGGTTGTCCTAGACATGGATAAGGTTCATAACTTCTAAATAATCAATTTGGAGTTCATTTTCTTGACCCACGGAAAAAGTTATAACCACTGTCCCAAAGTCTAGAGGAAGACATGTGAAGACAACAATCATGACTTGAATGAAGCCCTTTGCGAGTAGTTTCAAATTGGACATGGAGTTTACCTTCTTGGACCATGGTAGATGTTGTGATGACTATTTTTAAGCTTCAAACCCCCATGATGACAATCCCCCATATAGTTGATCAAGGTAGCCACCATCATGTAGTAACAAAGGACAATTAGGAAATTTTGAAATATTGTTGTGTCATGCATACAAATTGTATATCAAAAAATTTGGATTTGCAAATGGAAATGATCAAACAATGAAATGCATAACCTAAACCCAAATCATTCAATACCTCAACGATGCAAGATGAATTGTTTGATTGATTTGATATGTTGGTTGTTCACAATTCGACAGCATAACATTTGCATAGGATTGAGATGATAGATGGAAGATTGATAAATGGAAGATGATGATGATAGATGCAAAGGCTCTAATGTGATTTCAATAGCATAAGGATACTCCAACTCAATGCCTCTTTTTCTTCTTCTTAATAGCTTATGAGGAGGTTGATTTATAGGAAAGGCTTGGTTCAAATGGATGGTTGAGATTGAAAAGCTAAATGATTGATGTGGACGGCTAGGATTGATTAGTTATTCCCACTCTTCAAGGGAGTTGTAGTCATGTGACAAGTGTACAAAGGAGGATAGGGCTCATGTGTGATTGTGTACACAAATACTAAAATTAGGTCCCATTAGTTGTACATGTGAAAGATTTTAAATGAAAGTTGTACTACCACACATGATTGAATTGAGAGGTGGACAAGTGTCGAAATGTGGTGAGAAGTGAGGACTTAATTCAAATAAAATATTTGAATTAGTTGGGATATGTGAGGGAAATTAATTAAATAAATAAAATTTATTTGATTAATTGGGAAGATGATTAGGATAGGACTGGGATATGAATGGGAAATTAATTAAATAAATAAAATTTATTTAATTAATTAGAAAGTGGGATTATGAATGTGAAATTAATTAAATAAATAAAATTTATTTAATTAATTGGCTAAGTGGGATAAGGATGGGATTAAAATAGGAAATGAATTAAATAAATAAGATTTATTTAATTAATTGGCTAATGGATAAGTGGGATTAAGAGTGGGATTAGGATAAAATGCTACATGATGTCTAAGGGATGTTTTAAACTAGGTGTTGCAAGACATGGACAAATTTGGGTGTCTACATTTTGCCCCTCTTTGAGATGATGTTCGAAATGATAAGATTTATGTCGAGTAACATCATTTCAAAGAAGCTAAGGTATGGATAGAGGAAAAAGATGATGATGGAAAGATGCCCCCTCGAGAGGATAGGTGGGTTGGACAAACACGAGTAGGCTCTTGAAATGAAATGGATTGGTCAAGGAAGAAAGATAAGGGAATGGATAGAAGAAATAATGATGCGTTATGCTGCAATGAAAGTGAGCAACCATGATGTTTGATATAGCACTAGATGTAATGCACCAAGGTATAAGGAACTAGGGTGACGATGTGTCTCGTGCCCCAGCATAATACAACCTTGTCAAGATACAAGATATGAATATTAGCTAGATTGATACCAATATGATGCAAATACAAGAAAAAAAGATAACACACACAAGCAAGCAAGCAAGCATGCACAAATGATTCAAAAACAAACAAGGTATTGCCCCTGTCAAGCTGTAAACCAATGATTAATTATTTGATGATGATGGTTGAGAGTGTTGTCATGGCAGGGAAAGCTATATCCCTAGATCAACACAAGGTTGTTTGCTGAGTTGGTTGGTTGATTGGTTGATTACTTTGGCTTACAACAAGGCTAGGATCAAGATCATGGATTGTGTTTGGATAACTTGGCTTGATTGATTGACCTGATTGGTATGGATTAAGGATGTGCTTGCATTGGGATCATTGTTTCGATTTGATTGATGATGATAAAATGATCGATGAAGATTGATGAAATTGATAGATGAAAATGAATTGGAGTCAATTGAATTGATATGAATGGATGATTTGATTGAAGGAAATGGATGGATTGAATGATAGATTGATTGGAAGAAATTATTTATCAATGATGCATAAGATAGATGATAGAAGAAATGATGAGAGGAGAAAGAGGAAAATCGCCTATGCTTGAATCTGGGCACTTCCTTCATACTCCAGACTGCCTACATACCATGTATCCACGGGATCAAGGCACTTAACGATGGAAATGAGATGTACTTCTGATATTTTATTGATGAGATGATGAAAATAGATTGAATTGATCAAGTTATGGATTGATTAAATGTTGATGATGGGATGATATGTGGTGGATTGAGCCACTTTTGATTTGTTGGAGTGATTGGATTTGTTGTGATGGTTGACTTGATGTGCTTTGGTTTTGATGTTTTCTATTGCTGGGTTGATTATTTTGATGATTGGATTGTTTGAATGATGATAGTGATGGTGTGATGATTAGAGTGTCTACTCAATCTAAGCATAAGAAAGTGTTTTTAGTATGCTTAAAGGATGTAAAACAAACAAGGTATTGCCCTTGTCAAGTCATAAACCAATGATTGATTGTTTGATTGATGATGATAGATAGTTTTGTCATTGCGGGGAAAGCTATATCCCTAGATCAACACAAGGATGTGGGAACACTATATCCCATTGATGATGATGATGATTCAGTTTAGGACAAGATAAAGACAAAAAACTTGTTGATTTGATTGGATAATGTTCCTTGATTGATTAGCTTGCTTGATATAGATTAGTGTGACTTAGATTTAAGATCATTGCTTAGATTGATTTGATTGATATGATTGGAAGAAGTGATTGATTGAAATGGATGAATAAATATTATTGATAGGAAGAATTGATGATGATGATGATTTGATTTTGATTGAATGTTGATGGAGTGGATTGTTTTGAATGATGTGATTGGTTTTATTACTTGGATTTTTTGTTGGATATTTAATTTTTTGGAGTTTTTGAAATATTTTGTTTTTTTTTGTGTTTTTGTTTTGGGATATATATATATATATATTTTGAAATGTTTTGGAAAATGCCAATAGATTTACAATTTAGGTAGCCTTTGTGCTAGATACCAATGACAAGGGAGAAAACCAAGTTTAGGTACAAAGGATGGGCTCATAGTAAATGGGATGGAAGGCTCATGATAAATGGGTGGATAAAGGGATAGGCCATAAAAGAGAAAGCTCATGATAGATGGATAGATAAGAGGATAGGCCATATAAGGGATGTATGCATGCCTCATGAAAAATGGATAGGTAGGCTATAGTGGAAATCTCATGATAAACGAATGGGGACAAGCTATAAGATTGAAAGCTCATGATAAGGATACACCATAGTTGATGGATCATAAGGGAGCTAGGATGTGATCTCCAAAGGCTATGTTGCATAGGAAGAATAACTTGCCCCATTCTAGGTGGTAATGCTTAGGATTTTTACATGACAAAGTTCATGACCAAGGGATGACATGATTGGATTTTACATGGTGCTTATGACGATAGAATGACATGATGGATTGGTTTAAATGGGATGGATAAATGGTCAATGGATAAGACTTGGTTTGGAAAGAAGGCATGTCAAGAAATATCCAAACATGTTTCAACATTTTGCCCCTATGTTTTCATCAAAATCAAAAGGAGGAAGGATTGATAAATGGGTTCAATAGGATAGGCATGTTTATGTAATGGCTAAGGATGGTAGGATGGTATGGTAATGGTAGGATAGGATAGGATGGAAAATGATATAATGGGATAGATAGTTTAGAAATGGATAGGTTGGATGAGACAATGTGCCCCCAAGTGTAAGTGACATAGAAGATCAACCTACACATGACACCTGTTTGCCAGGTTTTCATCATGGTACTTATCCAAGGCACTTGTTTACCAGGTTTTCACCATTGGACGAAGGGATTTCTCTTTACTATTTCTTTTTTTATTGATTTTTTTTAGATGGGATGACAATTACACATGGCGCCCGTTTGCCAAGTTTTCACCATGGTAATGGATAGGAGGGACTCAATTGTCTAGTGCTATGAGAGCTGATAGTGTCCCATTAGAGATGGATGATGTCTTCGCATGGACCATGTCATTATGCTCATAGATGTTGATAAGGGATTGTGTGGATGGGAGATGGATTAGGTAGATAATGGATTAGGATGTGGATTATGCAAGATTCATGCAAGGATGGATGGATGGGGATAGTGGATTATGATGTGGATTATGAAAGGTTCATGCAAGGATGGATGGATGGGGATAGTGGATTATGATGTGGATTATATCGAACTTATGCAAAAGCATGAACCATAGGAAGGTGATTGGGGAGATATGTAGGATAATGGATGAAGGATGGGGAGAGGGAGGTATGTGGGAATGTTTTGGAATGGAAGGGAATCATGACCAACGGTTGCACACACCATGATAAACGTTGAAGCTTTTGGTGAGATGGTGGTGTAGGAAGCACTGGAGATGTTTGCTTAGGAGATGGTTGATGAAGTGATTTATGAACCCACATAGATTTAGTATTTTTAGTGCTTTTGTTTTGCTTGTGGGATTTTTGAAGGGAATGGAAGTTTTGGATGGAAGTAGGCTTTTGGATGGAGATAGGTGATTGGGATTCTTGAGATGTAGATGAGGATGCCTCATTCATTTTGCTTGCTATTTTCTTAGGAACCCAAACCATTTTGCTTTTGGGCTTTGCATTTGGAGGTAAGTGGTGCAGGAGCACCCATACATGATCAGGATATAGGATAATTGTCCACATGATGACAGGGCATTAGTCTATTTTTAGTATGTTTGACTTCATCATGTAATAAGGTCCATTGGACCGATGCTATGTATTAGTTCAGCCTAGGAGTATGTGTAGGCAGTTAGAGATCGTGATAAGGTAGTCTGAGCTGTCCTTCTCCCAGCCGCTTGGAAGCTCCCAGCCGCTGGGAAGTGAGTTGGTAGTACTCGAAGGATTTTGCTATTTATACCTTCGATCTGTTAGTGTTTAGCATATTGGTAGATGTTATGTTCAGGAGAGTAGTATTGGTGGTATGTTGTACTGGTGAACATTCCAGATATTGTGAAACACTGTTGTTTGACAGAATTGCAGAAACAGTACATTTGAATTTCATTTGAATAAGATCTCATCATTTATAGTTTCTGGTTTATCAGCTGTATCTATTTTGGTTTCTTTTCTGTTTCGTAATTTGATGGATACTTTCAACCCTTCCACCGGTTGATCCTGCGCATCGGTGGAATGGTCCTGTATTATAGCTTAGTTTGCATTTGTATTTTCTGTTTATGCATTGCATCGTTCAAGAGATCAGTTAGAAGCATGCTGTGAATCAGCCTAGTATCCTCATGTGCTAGGTCTAGAAAGATAAGCTGTTAGATTTTGGTTTGAAGGTGATCCGGCCCGATCATCATATTATCTTTGTGTAATAGAGCGGTTCTGAGTGTTTACATGCAGCGGACGGATATACAGGAGTCTGCATGTGCGTTTCCAGTTGGAGCAAATCGCATCGTCATTTGCGAATACATCGTCATCAGGATCGGGTCATGAAACTGTTGAAGTTTGCATGTTGCAAGTGCATCAGGATGTTTTAAGTCAGATATATACTCAGTGTATATATCACCGTCAGGATCATCTCTTGGGAGTGCCCATCATCCGCGTATCGCTAGCAGATGCGGGAGTGAAAGTTCATTTTTTTGACTAAGTGTTGAAGAGGTCATCAGGATATTGTGTGACGTCATCGTCATCAGGATATGACGTCATCGTCATCAGGATATTGAGATATCACCCTATGCAAGTTTATCCTGCTGTCGCTAAGTGCTTAGGTATCGGCGTAAGTCCTCGGCAGAAGGTTGTGTTAACATCATCAGGAGGTTTCGAGAGAACCGGATAAATCATTTCATGATGCTGTTGCTTGTATCGTCAGCTATCGGGGCATCGAAGGGAAACTGCTGAAGTTGTCGTCATCAGGATATTTGGAGCGACCGGATATTTGATATCCTGCTGACGAAGAGAGTGTTGAATATCATGATGATGCTGATAGTGTTTGGCTCCCGATGAACAGTGCAATAGGGGGATGTTTGCGCTCGTTGAGTATCATGATGATGATGATAGGCGACAGGCGGAGGAGGTGAACAGTAGTCGGCAGGAGGATAATTCTGCTCATCCGAAATATGATGATGTTGTTGGTGTTTTTAGGAAACATGATGATGATGCTGAGCCGATAGGGATTTTTATCATGCTATTTGTATATTTGGCTCCTCCTTCCTGTTAGCAAGCTCCCGTTGCGTTTTACCTCTGCATCATAGTGGTATCAGAGCAAAGGTTAGGATCTTCTGGAAAAGAGAAGCAGGATGTCAGACGAAGAAGGAACATCTAAGGTTCCAGCAAGGATGACCAACGCTGAGTTGGCAGTTCTGGTGAAGAAACAGATTGCATAAAGCAAGGCCGTGAAGGCTCAGAATCAGGAATTGAAAGATGAGATAGCAAAATTGAGGAGCAGAGTAGGTTCTGGTAAAGAAGAAGATAGGGAAGAAGAAGAGATCCCTAATTGGAGCGAGGAGGTCGTTCCTGCAGACTAGAGACCACTGTTGAACGCCCTCAAGGCCATGGAGAGGAGAACCATGGATGTGAAACTGGATTTGCCAGTGTTTACAGGTAAGATGGACCCTGATTCAGTGATGGAGTGGATAGACTGTTTGAACAATTTCTTTGTAACAGAGGAGATACCAGAACAACAGAGAGTGAAGATAGCACAGTCAAAGATGAAAGAAGCTGCCTTGACATGGTGGAATTTTGTTCAAGATGATAGAGTACAGGAAGGAAAACGTAGAGTTGCCACATGGAAGAAGATGATGGCATTAGTAAAGGAAGCTTATATTCCATTGGATTACAGTATCCAATTACACAAGAGGAAGCAAAACCTGAAGCAGAAGGAGCTAGATGTCAGCTCATATACAGAAGAATTCATGAAACTCTGTATGAAGACAAAGGTAAAAGAAAGTGAGGAAGAGAAGGTAGCCAGATACCTTAATGGATTGAGGTTTAATATTCAGGAAGATCTTAGTCTGCATAATCCAGATACAGTGCAGAAAAGCTTTCAGTTGGCATTGAAAGTGGAAGAAAAGTTGAAGAGAAAACAAGAACAAAACAATAGAGGAAGAGGAAGACAACAAAGAGGTGGAAGAGGTCCTTTTAGAGGCAGAGGACATGGACAGGGATATCAAGGAGAATCCAGTCATGACAATAGTAAGGGCAACAATAGTCAGAATCAGAGAGAGAATTACAGTCAGCAAGGAAACTTCAGAGGTAGAAGACCTTTCAGAGGAAGATCCCAGGGCAGAGGATCCATCAGATTTTACAACTGTAACAAAGAAGGCCATATAGCCAGCAGATGTCCAGACAAGGCCACAAGCTCAGCAGGAGAAAGGAGAACAAATCTGGTCCAAGAACCTGATAATCAAAGTAGGACAAGCTCTAATGATTTCCAGAGCGTGAATGCTCCTGATAATTGTGGATATCCAGAAAGTGGAGAGTCTCTGATGATGAGAAGAACAGTGACTACCATGAAGGTACCTGACAAAGAAGCCCCTCAAAGAAAGTCTCTTTTCAGAACTATTTGCAAAGCAGGAGGTAAGGCATGTAAAGTTTTGATTGATTCTGGTTCTACTGAAAACTTTGTGTTTGAAGAAATGGTGATAAAGCTTAAGCTTAGGAGATTGCCTCACCCATCCCCATATAAAGTCTCATGGCTTACCCAAGGACAACAGACAACTGTAGAAGAGCAGGCTTGGGTAGAATTTCAGATTGGTGGATATAAGGATAAGTTGTTGTTTGATATTACCAAGATGGATGCTTGCAATCTTTTGTTTGGTAGACCATGGCAGTATGATTTGAAGGCACAACATGATGGTGTTAGAAACACCTATAAAATCACTAAAGATGGTAAGGATGTAACGTTATTCCCATTGAAGGAGAAAGAGGAGAAATCTAAAGGAAAAGAGGTGAAGGTCATGCTGATGGAAGGCAAACAGTTCATGAAAGAAGTAGCAGCAGAAGGTGCAGTTGCATATGCCCTAATCCCATGTATGAGTGTGAATAAAGAACAGCAGCAAGCAGTCAAGAAAGAGAAAAAGCCAAGGTTGATAGACCCAGCTATCCAAGAGCTATTGGATAAGTACAAAGGTGTCATCTCAGAAGGAATGCCAAGATCCCTACCACCTGTGAGGGATATCAGTCATTGCATAGACTTAATTCCAGGGTCAACACTTCCAAACAAAGCAGCCTATAAGCTTACTCCAGAACAGAATGCAGAAGTAGCCAGACAGATTGAAGAATTGCTGGATTCAGGTCTGATTGGGAAAAGTCTAAGCCCATGTGCAGTACCAGCTGTACTAGCACCAAAGAAGGAAGGCACTTGGAGGCTTTGCACAGATTCCAGAGCTATCAACAAGATCACAATCAGGTATAGGTTTCCAATCCCTAGAATAGAGGATTTACTTGATTGTTTGGGAAGTGCTAAGTACTTTACAAAAATAGATTTGAAGAGTGGATACCATCAGATCAGGATTAGACCAGGAGATGAGTGGAAGACAGCATTCAAAACAAATGAAGGGTTATATGAATGGAAGGTTATGCCTTTTGGTTTATCTAATGCACCTAGTACTTTTATGAGGTTGATGAATGAGGTTCTGAAAGAATTCATTGGTAAGTTTGTCATAGTATATTTAGATGACATTCTGATTTTCAGTAACACAAAAGAAGAACATCTCAGACATATAGATTTGGTTCTTAAGAGGTTACATGAAGAGCAGCTGATGATAAATTTAGACAAGTGCTTGTTCATGCAAAAGGAGATCACATATTTGGGTTTTGTCATTTCACAAGGAAAGCTATAGATGGATAAGGAGAAGGTGAGTGCCATATTGTCTTGGCCAACTCCACAGACTATGAATGATGTTAGAAGTTTCCATGGGTTAGCAACCTTCTACAGGAAATTTATCAGAGGGTTTAGTCATATTTGTGCACCCATGCTGGATACCATTAAAGGAGGACAGAAGTGCAGGTTTGTTTGGACTCAAGGAGCAGATGATGCTTTTGAAACATTGAAGAAGAAGGTGGCACAGCAGCCAGTCCTTGCACTTCCAGATTTTAACAAAATCTTTCAGGTAGAATGTGATGCCAGTCACATGGCCATTGGAGCAGTACTCAGCCAAGAAGGTAGACCTATTGCATTTTTTAGTGAGAAGCTCAATGATGCTAAGAAGAGGTATTCATCATATGATCTGGAAATGTATGCTTTAGTTCAGTCCCTCAAGAAATGGAGGCATTACCTGATGCCAAAGGAATTCATAGTATTCACAGATAACCAGGCTCTGAGTTTCATAAACAGCCAGGAAAAGCTGAACCACAGACATATGAAATGGGTAGAAACCTTACAGGCTTTCACTTTTACATTGAAGCATAAGAAAGGGATCAAGAACAAAGTTGCAGATGCTTTGAGCAGGAGGGTTCTCACAGTCAATCAGATTCAATTAGAGAGTGTTGGCATTGACTCACTCAAGACCATGTATGAGTCTGATGAAGATTTTGGAGAAATATATCAGGTATGAACTTCTTTTGGGGAGAAATACCATGCTGAGTTCTCTGAATTTTTGATTCAGGATGGATTGTTGTTCAAGGGTGGACAGTTGTGTATTCCAAGGTGTTCTATGAGATTAAATATAATCAAGGAGAAACATTGTGGAGCTATGGCAGGTCATTTTGGTCTAGATAAGACTCTTGATCTGGTCAGAAGGCATTACTTTTGGCCTAGGTTGCAATCAGATGTCAGAAAATTTGTAGAGACATGTGTGATCTGTCAAAAAGCTAAAGGCAAGTCAACTAATGCAGGTTTATATCAGCCCTTACCCATCCCTTCCAGACCATGGGAAAGCATCGGTATGGATTTTGTCTTGGGTTTACCAAGGACCAGGAAAGGATTTGACAGTATTTTTGTTGTAGTGGATAGATTCAGTAAAATGGCACATTTCTTGCCATGCAAAACCACTACTGATGCCTCATACATTGCAGATTTATTCTTCAGGGAAATTGTCAGAATTCATGGATTGCCTTTGAGCATAGTGTCAGACAGGGATGTGAAGTTTATTGGTCACTTCTGGAGAACCCTTTGGAGGAAACTGGGAACCAATTTGTCTTTTTCCTCTGCATATCATCCTCAAACAGATGGACAGACTGAAGTAGTGAACCGTTCCTTGGGGAATTTGCTTAGATGTTTGACAAAACAGCATGGAGAGAAGTGGGACAATATTTTGTCTCAAGCTAAGTTTTCATATAATGATACTGTCAATAGGAGCACAGGGAAATCGCCTTTTCAGGTAGTTTATGGAATGCATCCCAGAGGAATTTTGGAGTTGAGAGATCTACCTACAGCAGATCCTGTTAGTGCAGAAGGCGAAGCTTTTGCTGAAGCCATCAAAGAGGTTCATGATCAGGTCAAGACCCAACTCCAGCAAACCACCTTAAAGTATAAGGAATATGCTGATAAGAAGAAGAAGGATGTTCAATTTGATGTTGGAGATTTGGTTTGGGTTCACTTGAAGAAAGACAGGCTTCCTAAGGGAAAGTATACTAAGCTCATGCAAAAGAAAGTTGGACCATGTCAGATTTTGCACAAGCATGGACAGAATGCTTATGAGATCCAACTCCCACCTGATCTTGGTTTGTCTCCTATATTCAATGTATGTGATTTAACTCCATACAAGGCTAATCCAGATGCAGCTCAGGATCTCCTACAGGATACAGTTGCTGCTGACATTCCCCAGCATGATCCTCCACAGTTACAGAAGGTTTTGGACACCAGAGTGGTCAAACAGACCAGGAACAAAAAGTACTTGGAGTACCTCGTCTCTTGGAAGGGACAGCCGAACTCTGAAGCAGTATGGATGACTGAAGATCAGATACAGAAACATGGTGCAGACCTTGATACTCTCATCTCAAGTGGACTTGAGATTTCTTCTTCTGGGGAGTATGGTGCAGGAGCACCCATACATGATCAGGATATAGGATAATTGTCCACATGATGACAGGGCATTAGTCTATTTTTAGTATGTTTGACTTCATCATGTAATAAGGTCCATTGGACTGATGCTATGTATTAGTTCAGCCTAGGAGTATGTGTAGGCAGTTAGAGATCGTGATAAGGTAGTCTGAGCTGTCCTTCTCCCAGCCGCTTGGAAGCTCCCAGCCGCTGGGAAGTGAGTTGGTAGTACTCGAAGGATTTTGCTATTTATACCTTCGATCTGTTAGTGTTTAGCATATTGGTAGATGTTATGTTCAGGAGAGTAGTATTGGTGGTATGTTGTACTGGTGAACATTCCAGATATTGTGAAACACTATTGTTTGACAGAATTGCAGAAACAGTACATTTGAATTTCATTTGAATAAGATCTCATCATTTGCAGTTTCTGGTTTATCAGTTGTATCTATTTTGGTTTCTTTTCTGTTTCGCAATTATACCTTCGATCTGTTAGTGTTTAGCATATTGGTAGATGTTATGTTCAGGAGAGTAGTATTGGTGGTATGTTGTACTGGTGAACATTCCAGATATTGTGAAACACTGAACTGTTTGACAGAATTGCAGAAACAGTACATTTGAATTTCATTTGAATAAGATCTCATCATTTGCAGTTTCTGGTTTATCAGCTGTATCTATTTTGGTTTCTTTTCTGTTTCGCAAGTTGATGGATACTTTCAACCCTTCCACCGGTTGATCCTACGCATCGGTGGAATGGTCCTGTATTATAGCTTAGTTTGCATTTGTATTTTCCGTTTATGCATTGCATTGTTCAAGAGATCAGTTAGAAGCATGCTGTGAATCAGCCTAGCATCCTCATGTGCTAGGTCTAGAAAGATAAGCTGTTAGATTTTGGTTTGAAGGTGATCCGGCCCGATCATCATATTATCTTTGTGTAATAGAGCGGTTCTGAGTGTTTACATGCAGCGGACGGATATACAGGAGTCTGCATGTGCGTTTCCAGTCGGAGCAAATCGCATCGTCATTTGCGAATACATCGTCATCAGGATCGGGTCATGAAACTGTTGAAGTTTGCATGTTGCAAGTGCATCAGGATGTTTTAAGTCGGATATATACTCAGTGTATATATCACCGTCAGGATCATCTCTCGGGAGTGCCCATCATCCGCGTATCGCTAGCAGATGCGGGAGTGAAAGTTCATTTTTTTGACTAAGTGTTGAAGAGGTCATCAGGATATTGTGTGACGTCATCGTCATCAGGATATGACGTCATCGTCATCAGGATATTGAGATATCACCCTATGCAAGTTTATCCTACTGTCGCTAAGTGCTTAGGTATCGGCGTAAGTCCTTGGCAGAAGGTTGTGTTAACATCATCAGGAGGTTTCGAGAGAACCGGATAAATCATTTCATGATGCTGTTGCTTGTATCGTCGGCTATCGGGGCATCGAAGGGAAACTGCTGAAGTTGTCGTCATCAGGATATTTGGAGCAACCGGATATTTGATATCCTGCTGACGAAGAGAGTGTTGAATATCATGATGATGCCGATAGTGTTTGGCTCCCGATGAACAATGCAATAGGGGGATGTTTGCGCTCGTTGAGTATCATGATGATGATGATAGGCGACAGGCGGAGGAGGTGAACAGTAGTCGGCAGGAGGATAATTCTGCTCATCCGAAATATGATGATGTTGTTGGTGTTTTTAGGAAACATGATGATGATGCTGAGCCGATAGGGATTTTTATCATGCTATTTGTATATTTGGCTCCTCCTTCCTGTTAGCAAGCTCCCGTTGCGTTTTACCTCTGCATCAGTAAGGGTTTAGATGGCTGCTTAGATGAACTTTGCTTTGATTTTGATTCTTTATGTCCTAAGGTATGAAGACCTTTAGGATTTTTGGTAGGATTTTTAGCTTTATAAGGAGAGGCATCAAAATTTTTGATTTTGAATTCCATGGGGTGGGTGGAGTGGATGGAATGATTGGAAGATTTATGCTTAAACGATGTGTGCATTTGTTGGTCATGATTAGGGATGCAAGGATACTTATGAATGATAGGTATGTTAGGTGTTGGAAGCAATAGTGGCAAGGTGGATGGAGGGATATTTGGAGTTGGTAAAAGTGGGGGTAAAGTGGATGGCAGAAGGTGTACAGTCACATGCTTTTGACATTTACAGGATGATGGAGGTGGAATGGCTACATATGTTTTGAGTATATGATAAGGTTTATGATGGAAAGTGGTAGATTTAGGATGCACGAAGGGATTACCAACATCTTGGCCTTGTTTACCTTGGGGTGTGTATCCAAGGCCATATGAGTGTGGATGGATTTTGACATGGATGGCCTCCAAAATACCTTGTTCATAAAGACCTAAGCCTTTACCTTTGTAGTTCATGTTTTGGAGGATGCGATTGACTATGGGACTAGATGTAGTTTGGGAACTAGACTTGAGCTTATTATTGGATGGAGAAGTGAGGTAGACGACAAAGGTTGTTGTTCTAAGGAAGAACATTCATGGATGAATGCAGATAAAGCAATAGGATATGGTGGATTTGAAATGGGATCGATGGTAGATGGGGATGGAGGATCATTAGGATCTTGATTATGTTCATTATGTTCACTAAGATCCAAGCTATTGGTTTGATCTTCTATGCTTATGTGTTCTTGAGAGGCACATGTCTCATTATGACAAGTGGATGTTTACTCATTATGGATAGGGCTAGATGGAGGATGGATAAGAATAGTTGGGCTATCTTGCTCATGGATGGTTATGGAATTATGGATAGGATCAAGGTGCTTTTGAATAGGTTCTTCATCATAGATATCATCTTGATCATGAGATGGATAAAGTTTGGCCACAAGGGTCATCATGATCTTCATGATCTTAAATAGAACCTTGATCATAAATAGGAGAAAAAATAGGATTAAGTGTGCTATAAAAGGGATAAATTTTCTCATGAATAGGGTCATGGTGATGGCTAATAGCTTGAGAGAAAACCATATGTAGGTTATGGATAGGTGGAACTTAGAGGTGCTTTGATCTTGATTAAAATTATATTTCCACATGTTTAAGATTATGCTCTTGACATACCTCTTGACTTTGGATGAAAGTGGAAGGTTCTTGAGTGGACATGATAGACTCTTGAGGGTTATTAACATGAGGACATGATAGCTCTTGACTTAGAATCATAGTTGGATATTTTTCAATAGGCTCAAGGGATTGTAGACCACATGAAGGGGTTGTAGGATTGGACATGGTATTGGAGGACTCATTAGGAGGCTCAAGAATGGGTGTTTGATATGGGGGTGTTCTGTTCCTACCTAGTACCCAATGGATCACATCCTTTGCAAGTGTATGAGTGGATGGGAAGTATAATGGATGAACAATAATAGTGGATGATGTTGCAAGCTTAGGACTAGGATTAGGTTGGGGGCTAATTAGATTGGGTGGATTAGGATTTGGATTGGAAGAAGGGATAATCTTACCACAATTTATGAGGTTTGTGATCAATCTCTTAAGTTTGACACAATTGGTTGTTGTATGGCCCTTATACCTATGGTATGCACAATAATGGTTTTCATTATACCAAGGGGGTTTAAAGATTGGTTCAAAAGGTTCTATCGGTGGCAGTTCAACCAATTTTGCTTGAACCAATTGTTGTACGGTTATGTCCAAGGGATCTTGTCGTGGAGGATTGGTAGAACATGGGGATAAAGGAGATGAAGGGCTTGACAGGCTAGAAGATGGACTAGGGGTAGGATCACATGGTGGTCTTATGATAGGGCTAGTAGGCTCATGTGTTGGTGGGTAATTAGATGATGGAGGTCACTCATAGGATGAATTGGCTAGATTGGTATCTCCCTTGTCAAAGGTAATTAAATCTTGCATAGGATAACTTGGGCTTTGATTTATGTACAAGGGGCCACTTAGATTTGGATATGATTCTTGTTCGAAAGGTGGACTTAGGTCTATCAATGGTGCTTGGTGGTCTTGTTGAAAAGGTGTACTTGGACTTGCTTGATTTATGTACAAAGGGCTATTTGGACTTGCATGTTGTTGTGAGGACACTTGGTTGCCTTGTGGATGGTTTTGGTGGTGTGTTGGAATGGTGGCATGAGGAATTGGATAATGTTGAGGTGGAGGTTGATAGGTTGATGTGGCATTGACTTGGTGGATAGGTGGATTAGGTTGATATGGAGTGGCTAAGGATTGATGTACTTGTTAAGCTTGACTAGTGGCTAAAAGGTGTTGGACTTGGGCTACGAAGTGTTGTAGTTGAGGTGATTGGCTTGCGTGGGGTTGAGCTCTTTGGATGAAGAATTGCAATGTTTCAATGGCATCTTGGTTTAGGGGTTGTGATCCTTGATAAAGATTTTGGAGGAATCTTTGGAATTTAATTTTTGGGTCTTCTAGTGTAAACATGTTGTCACCCAAGTGTTTGTCTTAAGTCCTTTTAGCAAGTACTCGTTTAGGGATTTTGGTGATGTGGCAGAAATGATTTGGCTAGGATAGGGATGTAACTAGGATAAGTTTAGGATGGTTTGAATGACTTGGCTATGAAGGGTTGGATGATGACTAGGCTATGTTTGGGATGAAAGTGATTGGGTTTGAATGTTATTGGAAGAATGTGTAGGATGACTTGTCTTTATATGTTTTGGTGTTTAGAGCTTGATGTGGTAATATTCAAACAAATGATTATGCATATACACACATGAATCACTCACACAAGACACATAAGCAAGTTGTTAGTTTGGAAGAATGTGATGATGGTTAAGCAAGCACGTGAAGACACTTCAACAAGTACTAGTCAAGGCAAGGCCACTATCACAAGGAGGTTCTAGTGAAAATCTGGGGGACTAGCACCCCACAAGCATCCAACAAGCCACTTAAGACTTTAACTAACCCTACTAGGAGTTTTAATATACACAAAGGTACACCTCCTTTCAAGTTAGCACTGTATGGTGAGCGCTAATACCAGTTAGACTTGGTTTTCACCTTATCCTCTAATTTTTATAGCGGATCGGATGAAAGTACCACTTGAGGTTGTTCCCTTGGGGTGAGTACCTCTTTTCCCACCAAGGCAAGTCTCTCTAAGGTTTAACAAAAGCAACACAAGTAAATGTTTTTGATCTCCAAGTTCATGTTAGGACGCGAGGAGAGAGCATACACATTTACTTGGTCACACTCGCATGGGGTTCATTAACCTTAGAAATTCAATGTGTGGAAGACAATGCAAACACTTGTTTGTTTTAAAGCTCAAATTCAAATGTGATGAAAGACAATGGTTCATTTTAGCCTAATTTTTGATGTGATAGCAAACAAGTTGTTCGTTTTATGCCCAAAATCTAAATGTGTTTGCAAACAAGATTAAAATATAAGAGATGAAATGATTGCACTTGGTTAATTCACTATCCAAATTGCTATAGGTGTTGATGTCAATGCTTCTCCAACTCCTTAGATGCCCCTACAAGTCACCAATTCCAAAAAGAAACAAGTAAACTTGCATAGAAGAAGGCTATGTGAAAAAGATGAAATATAAATTTTTTTTAATTAATATGACCTGATATAGGAAAATGGATTGCATAAATAGAAAGTTCAGAAGATTCAAAGCAATTTGAAAAGAAATTTTGTTGAAATCTGATTGATTTTGCTCAAGATATGCTCAATTGAAGTTTTTTTAAAAAAGTTTGAATTTGACTGATAAAAAAGATGGTAAAATGAAATAGTCACCTAATAAAACTTGCTCCATTGCGTAGTTCATCCTCTCAGCTTTCTAATGAGTCCTTGTTTAAGCAATTTGGCCTCTGTATGTGAAAGTTATGATAGAAACACCAAAATGCACAATGACAACAACCAAAAGCGAGTTATAGTTACTAGATGCGACCAACTGTTGATTGTAAGTGATCTAAATTTGTCTATAGGCGATACGTTATAGCTCAGATGCAACCCAGATAAGACCAAATGTGAGTGGCTGCAACTTAAAAATGACGTATAAAAGCCAAAAACGAATGATTAGAGCTCAAAAGTGACCACAAATTATGAAAAGTAGGTATAAATGGAAAAGCCCAAATTTGTATGAAGCGATTCAGAGATCTAAAAGTGATTACGTTCGGCTGAAAAGCGACACGAAAAATGGTAGATGCGATCACTACGTGCTCAGAAGTGATGCAAAAATGGATGGAATCAGCAGGTAATAGATCATATGCGACTAAAAAAAGGCCAAAAGTGACAAATAATAGCCCAAAAGTGATCTGGAAAGTTTCAGGTGACAGAATGCAAATGTTAACCATAAGTGACCAAGTTTACTAGAAGCGATTAGTTTTTGATCAAAAGTGAGCTGAATTTTACCAAAAGTGAAATACTGTTGTTCAAAAGTGATGCAAATTTTACCATAAGTGATTAGTTTTTGATCAAAAGTGAACTGAATTACCAAACGTGACTGGTTTTTTTATCAAAAGCGAGCTGAATTACCAGAGGCGAATTTCTGTAGACCAATTGTTGTTTTCTTCGCCAAACGCTCTATTTTTCATGAAATCTAGGCAAATTTGTACTCAAAATTTATGGAAATGGCCCCCTCGGACATAATGGTGAGGTTAGATTTGAGCTAAGAGATCATCTACATATATTTTTATCCAAATCTTAACAAACTAGGGTTAGAAAAATGCAAATTTTTGCTACAAAAGCTTGTAAAATTGAAAGATTGACGCTCCAACAGATCTAAACTTCACAAAAACAACTCAAACAAGGAGGTTAATCAAGGACGTGAGTCCCACTGGGCATGCCAAAATGTATATCAAAAAATTTGGATTTGTAAATGGAAATGATCAAACAATGAAATGCATAACCTAAAACCAGATCATTCAATACCTCAAAGATGCAAGATAAATTGGTTGATTGATTTGATATGTTGGTTGCTCACAATTCGGCAGCATAACATTTGCATAGGATTGAGATGATAGATGGAAGATGATGATAATAGATGCAAAGGCTCTAATGTGATTTCAACAATATAAGGATACTCCAACTCAATGCCTCTTTTTCTTCTTCTTAATAGCTTATGAGGAGGTTGATTTATAGGAAAGGCTTGGTTCAAATGGATGGTTGAGATTGAAAAGCTAAATGATTGATGTGGACGGCTAGGATTGATTAGTTATTCCCACTCTTTAAGGGAGTTGTAGTCATGTGACAAGTGTACAACGGAGGATAGGGCTCATGTGTGATTGTGTACACAAATACTAAAATTAGGTCCCATTAGTTGTACATGTGAAGGATTTTAAATGAAAGTTGTACTACCACACATGATTGAATTGAGAGGTGGACAAGTGTCGAAATGTGGTGAGAGGTGAGGACTTAATTCAAATAAAATATTTGAATTAGTTGGGATATGTGAGGGAAATTAATTAAATAAATAAAATTTATTTAATTAATTGGGAAGATGATTAGGATAGGACTGGGATATGAATGGGAAATTAATTAAATAAATAAAATTTATTTAATTAATTGGAAAGTGGGATTATGAATGTGAAATTAATTAAATAAATAAAATTTATTTAATTAATTGGCTAAGTGGGATAAGGATGGGATTAAAATAGGAAATTAATTAAATAAATAAGATTTATTTAATTAATTGGCTAATGGATAAGTGGGATTAAGAGTGGGATTAGGACAAAATGCTACATGATGTCTAAGGGATATTTTAAACTAGGTGTTGCAAGACATGGACAAATTTGGGACAAATTTGAGTGTCTACACAAATCATCATGAATAGGTGCATAAGGAATGTCCTAGCCCATGACACTAAAGAGGACTATTAAAATAATGAAAGACCATGTTGAGGTAGTCATGATGTCAAGGCATGAAGAGCTAAAACAGGGTGGAAAATGATGGATTTGGAGTCTCTTTCATTGAACTAACTGATATACCTACACATGCATGGATACAATGGTCAATGATGATAGAAAAATATGTTAAAACTAAAAATAGATGATCACATGGATCTTTTACCTTATTCCTTAGCATTACATGTTACTGCTACACCATTTTCAAGGTCCTGGTTGGATGGATTAGTAAGAGGACACCATGGAAAGGCCTTGAAAATATTTGAGTGATGCAAAAAATAGAAGCTATGATCTAGAATAATGGATGTACAAATCTCTCCCAACTCAAGATTAGCCTTGTTACAACATCATATTATTGTTTTATGCATAAGGAAGGATAAAATAGGTGTAGCCCTTAAGATCCCTAAGACAAAAAACTGCCAAACTTTGACGGAGCAGTTGGAATTCATAGCAGTTGGGAACATTCTGTTTAGACCTACAGGTGTATGTGAGGTCCATCTACAATAACCTCTCTCAGTTTTGTTCAACTCTAGTATATTTGACCGTGTCAGAATCAAACGTATTCTGACAAAATGCTTCAGTTTTATGCAGTGGAAAGGTGCTAGGAGTGACATTTTACAATCCATAGCTCGTGGGGCCGAACAGACTTTGCCAACGCGTCGGGGTGGGTGGGTAAATGTTAGGGGAGATCTTGTTTCATGTGCCAAGCGCCCTAGTCATTTGGGGCAGTAGGCTATTGGCAAAGTCCCTTAAGATCCCTAAGATGAAAAAATTGCCAAACTTTGACGAAGCTATTCTTAGAATTCATAGCAGCTGGGAACATTCTATTTGGACCTATAGGTGCATGTGGGGTCCATCTACAATTACTTCTCTCAGTTTTGTTCAACTCCTGTCTGTTTGACCGTGCTAGGATCAAATGCATTCTTGCAAAATGCTTCAGTTTCATGTAGTGGAAAGGTTGCTAGGTACCATATTTTTTGATCGTCTCATCGTGGGGGCAAACCGACTGCTCCAGCATGTCAGGGTGGGTAGGTAAATGGTAGGGAAGGTCTAGTTTCATGTACCAAGCATCCCAGTTGTTTGGGGTTGTAAGCTACCAACAAAGTAGAAAGTTGCTAACACTGAAATTTTGCATTCCATAGGTCTTGGAGGCAAAACAACTATGCCAACAGGTTTGGGTGGGTGGGTAAATGCTAGGAGAGGTCTTGTTTCATGTGCCAAATGTCTCAGTCGTTTCAGGCTGCAAGCTATTGGCAAACTCGAAAGGTGCTAGGAGTGACATTTTGCATTCCATAGCTCATGGGGCCAAACGGACTTTGCCAACGTGTTGGGGTGGGTGGGTAAATACTAGGGGAGGTCTCATTTTGTGTGCCAAGTGCCACAATCATTCGGGGCAATAGGCTACCGGCAAAGTCCCTTAAGATCCCTAAGACGAAAAAAATGCCAAACTTTGATGGGGCAGTTATCAGAATTCATGGTAGCTGGGAACATTTAGTTTGGACCTATAGGTGTATGTGGGGTCTATCTACAATAAACTCTCTTAGTTTCATTCAACTCCTATCCATTTGACCGTGCTAGAATCAAACGCATTCTTGCAAAATGCTTTAGTTTCATGCAGTGGAAAGGTTGCCAGGTGCCATATTTTTTGATCTGCTCATCATGGGGGTGAACTGACTATGCCAACACATCAGGGAGGGTGGGTAATTGCTAGGGGAGGTCTCATTTCATGTGCCAAGTGTCTCAGTCATTCTGAGCTGCAAGCTACCGGCAAACTCGAAAGGTGCTAGGTGTTGGTAGCTTGCAGGAGAAAATAATTGGGGCACTTGGCACACAAAACAAGACCTTACCTACCATTTACCCACCCACCCCAACATCTTGGCATAGTCCATTCAACCCCACGATGAGCAAAACAAAAAATATGGCACCCGGCAACCTTTCCATTGCATGAAACTGAAGCATTTTGCAAGAATGCGTTTGATTCTGACACGGTCAAACAGATAGGAGTTGAATGAAACCAAGAGAGGTTATTGTAGATGGACTCCATATGCACCTGTAGGTCTAAATAGAACATTCCCAGCTACCACAAATTCTGAGAACTACCTTGTCAAAGTTTGGTAGTTTTTTCTTCTTAGAGATCTTAAGGGACTTTGCCAGTAGCCTATTGCCCCGAATGACTGGGGCACTTGGCACATGAAACGAGACCTCCCTTGGCATTTACCCACCCTTCCTGACATGTTGACAAAGTCTGTTTGGGTCCACGAGCTATTGAATACAAAATGTCACTCCTAGCACCTTTCCACTACATGAAACTGAAACATTTTGCAAGAATGCATTTGATTTCAGTAAGGTCAAATGGACTAGAGTTGACCAAAACTAAGAGAGGTTATTGTGGACGGACCCCACGTGCACTTATAGGTCTAAACATGATGTTCCTAGATGCCACAAATTCTAAGAACTACTCCGTCAAAGTTTGGCAGTTTTTTCGTCTTAGGGATCTTAAGGGACTTTGCCGGTAGCCTGCTGCCCTGAATGACTGGGGCACTTGGCACATGAAATGAGACCTCCCTTGGCATTTACCTACCCACCCCGATGTGTTGGCAAAGTCTGTTCATCCCCATGAGCTATGGAATGCAAAATGTCACTCCTAGCACCTTTCCACTGCATGAAACTGAAGCATTTTGTAAGAATGCGTTTGATTTCGACACGGTCAAATATACTAGAGTTGAACGAAACTGAGAGAGGTTATTGTGGATGGACCCCACATGCACCTGCAGCTCCAAATAGAACATTTCCAGCTACCACAAATTCCAAGAACTGCTCTGTCAAAGTTTGGCAATTTTTTCGTCTTAAGGATCTTAAGGGACTTTGCCGGTAGCCTGCTGCCCCAAACGATTGTGACACTTGGTACATGAAATGAGACCTCCCCTGACATTTACCCATCCACCCTGATGTGTTGGCAAAGTCTATTCAGCCCCACGAGCTATGGAATGCAAAATGTTACTCCTAGCACCTTTCTATTGCATGAAACTAAAGCATTTTGCAAGAATGCATTTGATTTTAGCACAGTCAAATGGATTGGAGTTGACCAAAATTGAGAGATATTATTATGGATGGACCCCACATGCACCTGTAGGTCCAAACAAAACATTCCCAGCTACCATGAATTCTGAGAAAACCTTTGTCAAAGTTTGGCAGTTTTTCTGTCTCAGGGATCTTAAGGGACTTTGTCAGTAGCTTGCTGTCCCGAATGATTGAGGCACTTAACACCATATTTTGTGATCAACATCAACATCATGAGGACACTGAAGAAATCCTTGACACATGAAGACACTAAGAACACTGAAGACATGGAGGACAAAGAAGCATGAAGACATGAACACACTCCTGTCATGAGGAAGAACCACAACCCAATCCAACTCCTGAAAGCATGACATGTTATGATGAAGAACCACAACCAAATCCAATGATCCAATGGCATGAACCAATGACATAAGCAACTATGTCCTACTATTGGAACATGATAAACATGAATGTTATGAACTAACATCTAAACCTTGTGACATCAATCTTTATATGACATGAGTGAAACATGAGTGAACAGGATTAAGACCAATTAGGATCAACTTCATCCATTACTTAGATCTAACCCCATGAAGCATAACATGATGATGATGTAAACATCAAATGTATACCATAGAAAACAAATCAAATGAAACATGAGGCCTTCACTGCTCAAGTTCATACCATTGCTTGAGTGAGATCTTCACTATTCAAGTTCATGCCTTGTCTTGAAGCACTACAACTCTGTGAATCACATCACATACTCTATGAAGAAGCATAATAGTATCATCAAACAATAGACATCCAATAGACCTGCACAATTATGCATTCCTTACTTTTCAAGCAAATGCAGTTGGCACGTGTAAAACCAAATTCATGTAAGGATAATTTATCATCATATTTAATATTTAATATAAACTGTTGTATACATAATGTCATGAACATAACATCTAGTTTACATACAAAGCCATATAGGCATGTCCAAACAAAGTCATACATGCATATATACAAAAATATACATCGGTAACATACAAAAGTATGTACATACATCAGAAACATACAAAAGTATGTCCCAAAACTAGTTTCCTATGGACTTTTATGAAATAATTGGTGGCCCTTTCTTGACCGTGAAGATTGAGAGCCAATCCATGACTCATCCTCTCTCTGTTGTTGAGTAGACCTCTTCGACAGTTCAAGCTCATGCAGCTCCACCTGTTAATAAAATCAAACAATATGCACATTACTATAACAAAATGTACATGAAATATATAACATCACATATGTAATCGATCACTTACCGCCTTCTGATGATCACTCTCCATCATCTTTTCTCTAGCTTCTTTGTCTGTAGTTGGATGGACTGGAGTTGTGACATCCTATGAGAAGCATCAAAAAGCAAAATTGACTAAACATAAATATACTGGAGGGAAGCAATTCATACTACTTTGTATATACAAAACAAAGTACAAGTAACCATCTAGGAAAGTTTTATGCATACTTACAAATTAATCCAATGAACCATTTGGGTCTTCTCTACTCTTTATTGTGTCAAGTATTGCCTCATGGTCAGACTGATGTACCTTCCACAAGGTCTTGTTCAAAGGTCTACCTCAATATTGTATCAAATGAACATTGATTGCCATGACAAGGTTGGAGTAATGAAGAATCTTCTAATGCGTGTCAAAGTCCTCAAATAGCCAAACATTAACACTCTTATGTGGGTACCTTCTAAGCTATGTTCCAGTAACAACCACTAAGCCTGCAGGGTATTTGATGTTTTCTCCATCTGTAATTGTGGCCTCCAATTTCTTTTTGGCCTCAACACAATGACACAAGTAATAATATGTTCCCTCTTCGTTATCTTCATCTGCAATAACTGCATAAACATGCCCTACAATGATATGTGCAACAAATTAGATGAAATTAGTCAACATTACAAAAATACTACAAAGTTTAAGATAACATTAGGAATTTCAAATTTAACCATGCAAGTAGATATATTACCTAGTTGAACTAGATCTGATATGTGGTCAAAGTCAACTGAGGATTCCATCTGTGTTAGTTCCATTGCCATTGGGGGTTGATATGTGTCAAGTGGGCTAAAATAACATAACTTCCATTCGTCAACCCACTCCTTTGACTCGCACACATTCTAGGCTTGAATTGTACATGAAGAACAAAAGCACGTATGGATACTCCATGAACCTGCAATTGAGCTTCTGAAAGAGTGTAGCTCACTTGATCCTATCAGTGTACAACAGTCCTCATATGGTGCAATGTTAGTATCATCTATCAACCAAAAAATCTACGAACTAAAGACTTATCTTCATTACCTAGATCCATCAAACCATTACACCACTCGACGATTGATTTTGCATCTATCAACTTTGCATTTTCTTTATACTTTAACTCTTCTCGTGCTATGGCTCTTTTGATACAGGCTCCTGCACCATCATGCTCCCCCTTTCCATGCCTGGCCTCACAAAAGTTCCACATATGCTGAACACCTGTAATATTATGTCTCCTTCTCAGCTAATAGAAATTTCATGAGTTCTTTAATTGTGATGCATAGTTATCTGACCATATGATATGCTGACTGAACGATATGCCCCTTCTAGCCAAATCATTGTAGAACACCTGAAAGCAACCTTGCATGAACTCTACGGAATGCATGCGATCATTGCTTATATAAAATGATACTCCCTTATGATCTTTCTGTCATCCTCTGTACTATCATTTGCATGAATGAATGCAATGTGCACAAATATAGAAACCTGTGTCGAGTTGTAATATTGGGATTGCACCTCACACTGTGGCTGTAGAATATAGTTCTTTGCAAAGTCAATGACTGAAACAATGCTACCACCTAGAAATGTGTCCTTGCATAACTTGAATTGCAAGTCCAACCATCAAGCTCTATGGGCATGTCTTACATACTCATACACTATACTGTCACGAAATATAGACATAAACTGATACACTGGAATCTTCTGAATAATATATTCACACCTCTTGGCTTCTTTACCATCTCTTGTATTGTATGCCACTATTTTATACTTGTCAAACTCTACTAGTTCATTTCCAATTGCATGTGTTCTTTCCATATGTTCACATATTGGCATACGTTGCAAGCCACTGCAATGCTGGCATGTGCCATCCAAGCATAATTTCCTGTAGAATATTTGACCTTTCTCTCTATCACATAAAATTACTGATATGAAGTCTCTTGAGGTAGTTGGTGGGGCACGTATGCCACAAATTCTTCAAAACATTGTTAGTATGCATTCTTCCTCCCTTACTAAAATGACCTTTTTAACTCATTGACCCTTGGTATTCCATAGTATGGCTTTGCACTTCTTACATAGCATTTTTGACAACATTACAAATATGACACTTTCTTTGTAATAATAAAACCCCATGACTCAAATTGCATTTGAAGTGGTCTATTATGACCTTATTCAATGACAAAAGACTCAAACTCTCTTAGAACCTAACACTTGACCAACATTAAGACCTTATTTACAAACTTTGCACAAGATAAACTTGGTGCCCCTGCACCATTATGGACTATGAATCTTATGAAGGAGAAAGTTGGGAAGGTTTCCAAAAGACTCTAATACTATAATAGTCATAGTGGATTGATGTACATAAATAGTTTTGTTCCTTCAAGACTATCATGAGTATTTTCATAAAGGAAAATAGGGCTGCCAAGAGACTTCAAAACTATTTGAAACCATAAGGTGTTGAGAGATCACTATTTAAAGCTATATCTCTAATACTAATCCTCCCTTTGACCCTATTAACTCTTAAGAACATCACCTTGACTGTTCTTGACTGTCTTGCCCCTTGAAGGCCATTGTTTGGACTCTTCTATGAGTATTAAATCATTATTTTAGGTTTGGAAATCATGAATTGTATGGTTAATTTTTTACATATATGAGTTGTATGGAGGTGATTTTGAAGGATGACAAAATGAATTCCATCGAAGGGGATTGTTAATCAACATAAATTGACTGCCCTAATAGTCTTAAACCGATCCAAAAACTTTGTGATAGTCAAAAGAACACTAACCCTTGAAGATAACCTTCTGGATACTCGTGACAAAAGATCAAAGACATCTTAAGTAATGCATAAATTAAAAACAACTTCATGATGGTCATGACTATGATAGTGGACTGTTATATAGACTTGTGACTATCCTACACTCATGAAAACCTCCTTTTTAGTTTTTTATCTCCTTATAACTCCCTTTGTATCATCTTGTGTCATGATGCTTGCATGTCCATATATTTGTAGATAACTCTCTTCTCTAAAATTTTGTTATGTTGATGAAGTATAATACATAATCTCCATCATATTTTTTATGGATTGAGTGGTATCAAAGTGAGTTGTAACAATTTTTCAAATAGGTTGTGGTGCTCATTTCCTCCATTTTTGTAAGAAAACTATCATTTCATGCTTTGGTGTGATGTTAATCCTAGTGCGCAAAAGTGTTGTTTTTAGTACATGGGAGGGCTCCACATAGGGTATTTGTGGAGTTGCCAATGGCAACAAATTTACCACCTAGCCATCCTTAACTAATCCATGATTGCAAATGGATGTATTTTGGCTTCTATTGACTAAAAGTTCAACTTATTTATGAATTAGTGCATAAGGAATGTCCTCTCCCAAGACACTAAAGAGGTCTCCACATCCTCCAACCTTCTCCAAGAGAATTCATACTATGAAACATGCATGGAGAAGTTATCAAAGGATACCTAACAATTATGTCTAAATGATCAATAGAGACAAGGAGGATTGTCATAATAGGGGGCATAGGATAGTCTAAGATTCAATCCATTGCATGGTTCTATTAAATGAATTGAATTATGCATGTATTAAGGAATAAATCCTTCTATATCATCCTAGGGCAAAAATTAAGAGTTCCAAAATCAATTTTGGCTCCATTGATCATGAATATGAGTATGACAAACAATTGTTCACTAAAATTATTTTATGAAGTATTTGATAATGTTTTTCTCTTGTATAGCTGAAAATAGGTGAAATTAAGGCATGAAGGGCCAAAACAAGGAGGAAACATGACGAATTTGGAGTCTCTTTGACGGAACTAACTAATATACCTAGACACATATATATCTTAGAACATAAAGAACATAAAAAACATAAAGACATAAAGACATTTAAAGACATAAAGAACATAAGAACATAAGAACATATATATGTGAATTAAAATGGACATAAGTTAAACATACCTTAGAATTTGATATTGCGGTTGACCAATTCTCCAAAAGATGGCTTCAAAATACTCAAATTCTTCTTTTTCACAAGTTTGATTATGAATTCTATGTAATTCTAGAATAGGATTAGTGAAATTTATGGAAAAAACAAACATATATCATCAAATTCAATCTATATATCAATGGTAATTAGCTTTGAAACAATATCACACATGAAACTTTTAGTCTAAATAATCAAAATTTCTCCAAAAACATGCAAAATCAGTTCTTCTACATTGAAAAAACAAAAAAAGGTGGTGGATTGATATAAAAATGATTCTTAATTAGTCAAACAACATGAAAAGTGTTTTCTTGTCTGATAAACTCATGAAAAGTAGGAATAACAGTCATGTGGGGTCTGAAACATGGATCCCACATGCTTTTTTACCATTTTCCATGCTTCCCAAAACGCGCTCGCATTTAACGCGAGTGCGTTCTGGGAAGTATGAAAACATAAAGGTTCATGCATGCAAAAATCATAACCTTCTAAATGTTGGTGCCAAAATCATGGTCTAGGATGTCATACTCTCACATAAAATATATTGTAACTATGTATGTAGTGCATCAAATAGGTAATCAAGTTACAGTCCAAGAGTATCCCTCGACTCAAATATCCATGTGGTTCGTGAAATATAACTTTTTAAAACAAGGAGGGACAAATGTAACCTTGCATCTACATGGGATAGTCTCTCTCTCTCTCTCTCTCTCTCTCTCTTCATTTCTCTATCCTATGTATAGAGAGGGATTGGGAGACATGGAGAGATAGAGAGGGACATGGAGATAGAGAGGATAGGTGGAGATAGAGATGGGGAGAGGGAGAGATGGGGATTGAGATAGAGAAAGGGGTCTATAGAGGGAGAAAGATAGAGATACATATATAGAGAGAGGGGAGATATAGGGAGATAGATCTAGAAAGGGAGAGATAGATACAAAAATACAGAGAGAGAGGTAGAGAGGGGTATATTAAGAGATGGGGTTATGAGGATAGATAGATCGATAGGGAAAGAGATCAAGAGATGTCTAGAGACATAGGGAGAGAGATTTCAAGAGATAGATGGATGGGGAGAGAGATAGAGAGGAGGATAGAGAGGTAGTGAGGGATAGATTAAGAGATAGGGATCCATATGTCCAAAGAGATAGAGATAGGGATACCTATTATCCCCTCTACCTAAACCATAAACCTAAAACTCTAAACCATAAACCCTAAACCCTAAATAATTCCTCTAAACCCTAACCCCTAACCCCTAAACCCTAAAATCGAGCAACCCTAAACCATAAAACCTGGAAGCAACCCTAAACCTCTATCTCCCTATCTCTCCCATCTCTGTTGGTCCCCTTGCTCTATCTCTCTCTAAACCCTAAACACTAACCCCTAAACCCTAATCCCTAATCCCTAAACCCTAATCCCTAAACCCTAAAATTGAGCATCCCTAAACCCTTACCCTAAACCCTAAACCCTATTTACTTGAGCAACCCTAAACTCATGTAAACCTCAAATAGTGAGGGAGGGAGAGATAGAAAGGTAGAGTTAGAGAGAGGGGATCGAAAGAGATCTGGCAAGATAGAGAAACAGGGAGAGAGAGTGATAGAGAGGTAGGTATAGTTAGAGAGAGGGATAGAGGAGACAAAGATATCTCTCCTAGGCTCAGTCTCCTCTATATATCTCTATTCACCTCTCTACCTAAACCATAAACCTAAACCTCTAAACCTTAAGCCCTAACCCCTAAACCATAAACCATAAACCATAAATAATGCCCCTAACCCCTAACCCCTAAACCCCTAACCTCTAAACCATAAAACCTAGAAGCAACCCTAAACCTCTATCTCCCTATCTCTCCCAATCTCTATTGGTCCCCTCCCTCTATCTCTCTCTAAACCCTAAACCCTAACCCCTAAACCCTAAACCCTAAACCCCTAAAGCCTAAATAATTCACCTAAACCCTAAACCCTATTTACTTGAGTAACCCTAAACTCATGTAAACCTCAAATAGTGAGGGAGGGAGAGATAGAAAGGTAGAGTTAGAGAGAGGGGATTGAAAGAGATCTAGTAAGATAGAGAGATAGGGAGAGAGAGATAGAGAGGTAGGTATAGTTAGAGAGAGGGATAGAGGAGACATAGATATCTCTCCCAGGATCAGTCTTCTCTATATCTCCCTATTCGCCTCTCTACCTAAACCATAAACCTAAACCTCTAAACCTTAACCCCTAACCCATAAACCATAAACACTAAACCATCAATAATGCCCCTAACCCCAAAACCCTAAAAATGAGCAACGCTAAACCCCTAAACCTCTAACCCCTAAACCATAAAACCTGGAAGCAACCCTAAACCTCTATCTCCCTATCTCTCCCAATCACTATTGCTCCTCTCACTCTATCTCTCTAAACCCTAAACCCTAACCCCTAAACTCAAGCAACCCTAAACCCCTAAACCCTAAACCATAAACCCTAAACTTGAGCATCCCTAAACCCCTAAAGCCTAAATAATTTTCCTAAACCCTTACCCTAAACCCTAAACCCTATTTACTTGAGAAATCCTAAACTCATGTAAACCTCAAATAGTGAGGGAGGGAGAGATAGAAAGGTAGAGTTAGAGAGAGGGGATTGAAAGAGATCTAGCAAGATAGAGAGATAGGGAGAGAGAGAGATAGAGAGGTAGGTATAGTTAGAGAGAGGGATAGAGGAGACAGAGATATCTCTCCTAGGCTCGATCTCCTCTTTATATCCCTATTCGCCTCTCTACCTAAACCATAAACCTAAACCTCTAAACCTTAACCCCTAACCCATAAACCATAAATAATGCCCCTAAACCCTAACCCCTAATCCCTAAACCCTAAAAATGAGCAACCCTAAGCCCCTAACCTCTAAACCATAAAACCTGGAAGCAACCTTAAACCTCTATATCCCTATTGGTCCCCTCACTCTATCTCTCTCTAAACCCTAAACCCTAACCCCTAAACTCAAGCAACCCTGAACTCCTAACCCCTAAACCCTAAACCCTAAACCCTAAACTTGAGCATCCCTAAACCCCTAAAGCCTAGATAATTCCCCAAAACCCTTACCCTAAACCCTAAACCCTATTTACTTGAGCAACCCTAAACTTATGTAAACCTCAAATAGTGAGGGAGGGAGAGATCAAAAGGTAGAGTTAGAGAGAGGGGATTGAAAGAGATCTAGCAAGATAGAGAGATAGGGAGAGATAGAGATAGAGAGGTAGGTATAATTAGAGAGAGGGATAGAGGAGACAGAGATATCTCTCCCAGGCTCGGTCTCCTCTATATCTCCCTATTCGCCTCTCTACCTAAACCATAAACCTAAACCTCTAAACCTTAACCCCTAACCCCTAAACCATAAATAATGCCCCTAAACCCTAACCCCTAACCCCTAACCCCTAAAAATGAGCAACCCTAAACCCCTAAACCCCTAAACCCCTAACCCCTAAATCATAAAACTTGGAAGCAACCCTAAACCTGGAAGATATTTGTTTGATTGTCTATGTTTTCTTGGGGACCAAGTGTCTCATCATGGGATATTGATGGATAATGAATAGGACTAGCATGGGATGATGGATAGGGATAATGGGATGATGGATAGGAGTGATGTGGGAACTTACTTGCTCCTGGATAAGATCTCAAGATCATAGATAATATCTTGATCACAAGGAGGATAAGCATGGATAGCGCAATATTAGATATAGATAGGATAAGTGGGGATGCATTGATAGTCATTGGATTGGGGAGTAAGAGGTGGTGATGGGGGTTCACTAGGAGATGTTGGAGGATTAATGATGGGATAGATGTACAGAGGGGTTGACCATGAGATGGTAAGGGAACTGAGATGGGATTAGATGGGATGTTTGGATTTAGATTAGGATGGGTGGTTGGTGTTTCCACATTCTTTGGACTAGGCTAGATTAAAGTATAGCTATTGGGTTTCTTAGATGGATGTGATGGGTTCTTGGATCCAGGATCAATAATCTTTGGATGTTTGACAACATGGCTACATGATGGGGTTTGACTTGGACTTATGGTAGGAGACTCTTCAATGAAATGGATAGACATAGGAGTGGATGATGATGTTGGAGTGGTATACATATTATTAGGAGGTTCTTTGTTGGGCTTAAGGATATGAATTTGAGTACATGATGTTCTTATATTCCTTGCTAATAGTCCTTGGGTCACATCCTTCATGGATTCATGGGTTGATGGACTAGGATATGCATATAGTTGATGGATAATGATGGAAGATGTTGTGGGGTTACGATTAGGATCAAGTGAATGGATATAGGAGGCTCAGATGGATTAGGATTGGGAGTGTTAGAGGGGGATGAAATTGGATCAGTGGATTTGGATGGTTCCATATCTTTGCTTTTATTTTTGGATTTTGTAAAAGACTCTTCAAGGAGAAAATTTTTCAAGCATTCATGAGTTGATGGATTAGAGCTTAGAATGTTTGATGGTGGATTAGATAGTAAGTTATATGGTGGATGGATGATAGGGATTAATTGATTAGGAGATGGGTGGACTAATGCATTAGTATTATGAGGATTGGAGGGAAATTATAAAATAATTCCGCTTTAACACTAACCTCTAAACCCTAAACTTGAGCAACCCTAGAAACTCATAAACCCTAAATAATTTACCCCTAAATGTTTGAGCAACCCTAAACTCATAAACCCTAAATATGCCCCTAAACCCTAAATATGCCCCTAAACCTGAGCAACCCTAAACCTCTCTCTCTCCCAAAACCCCTAAACCTTAAATAATACCCCTAAAATCTAACTGCTAAACCATAAACCCAAGTAACCCTAAACCCCTAAACCATAAATAATTCCACTAAACCCTAAACTTAAGCAACCCTAAACTCATAAACCCGATCAACCCTCTCTCTCTCTTTCTCCAAAACAAGAAAACTAGGACTCTCTCTCCCTCCTTATCACCCTATCTCTCCCCTCTCTCTCCCATCCATCTCCATCCTCTCTCCCTCTTCCTCCCTCTCCTCTCACATGTCGACAAAGAATATGGAAACAAGAAAAATAGGACATGTAAAGAGGGACGAGGATATAAATTGGGATGATGAAATGGAAACAAGATAATTTATGAAATTTCATTTGATGGGAAGAATGACGAGGAGAGGTAGAGAGGGGAGGGAAGTAGAGAGTGAGAGAGAGGATAGGAGGTAGAGACATGAGGGAACTAGAGAGTGGGAGAGGACCTAGGAGGTAGACAGGGGAAGGACGAAGAGAGAGAGGGTAGGAGGTAGACAGTGGAGGGCAGCAGATAGTGAGAGAGAGGGTAGGAGGTAGATAGGGGAGGGAAGTAGAAAGTGAGAGAGAGGGTAAGAGGTAGAGAGGGAGAGGGGAGAAGAGAGTGAGAGAGAAGGTAGGAGGTAGAGAGGCAAAGGAAGCAAAGACTCAAAAAGAGGGTAGGAGGGTAGAAGGTAGATAGGGGAGAGAAGAAGAGAGTGAGAGAGAAGGTAGGAGGTAGAGAGGGGAGGGAAGCAGAGACTTAGAGAAAGGGTAGGATGTAGAGAGGGGAGAGAAGTAGAGAGTGAGAGAGATGATAGGAAGTGCAGCTGCCCTTGTAGACATGTATGTAAAGTGTGGAAGCATAGACAAGGCATGTCAATTGTATGATGTAACACCTCAAAGAGATGTTCTATAATGGAATGCAATGATTGCAAGATATGCAACAAATGGATTTGTTGAAAAGGCTTTAGAAACTTTCAAGCAAATGCAATTGGCTTGTGTATTGCCAATTATGCTCATCATAACACGAGCGCGTTATAACGTGCTCACGTTATGTGAAATCACATAACATGATTGCATTATTGATTTCACATAATGCGAGCACGTTATAACGTACTCGTGTTATGCTCAACTTTGTTTGATGTGTTTTTATTAGTTTTTAGCAAAATCTAGAGATAATCTAGAGCGTGCTGCCCATCAGGATGGCACTTTTTTCAATAAAAACTTAAAAAAATACCACCATAATCTTAAGCTCTCTGTTAGCTATCTAACCATATAATGTTTTTCACATTTTGAGTACGTTTAGTGTTTCATCTTGAATTTCTTTTGTTAGTGTGTCCAGTTTTTGTCAAAACCAGTGTTTAGTATTTTTGACTTTTTTTTTTAACCGTTCATAAAAAATTGAAATAAGTTATATTTTTAGAAACTAGACTCCATTCTACATGAATTAAAAAAAATTGATTTTCAATTAGTTTTCAAACATTTTAGGGGGGGCACACTCAAATTTCTATTTTTCAGGATGTGTCCACTTTAAAAATTACTAAAAAATCAATTATTCATTAAAAATTTATCAGAAAAATCAGGGATAAACTACATGGTGTTACCTAATTTCTCACTAGAGTGATTATTGAAATACCAAAAAAAAGTTAACATTTTAGGGGGAGCACACCAGATGCTATGTTATGTTTTTTTGAGAAAAACATGACCAATTTGTGTGCTCCCCCTTTTTGAACCCCTTAATCTCAACCATTTTCAGAAAAAAATAGTAGTTTAGAAACTAGATTCGGAGCACAACTCTTGTTTTTGTTCAATCTTCAAATTTTGAGTGTAGCTATCTTCAATTTCTCATCCAACATTAATGTTTCCTGTTTTCAGAAAAAAAAAAGTGGCAACTTAAGACCCCATTTTGGTCCCTCATCTTTGTGCACTTACCTTGTGGAAGTATCATGTTGCTTGTGAAATGATTTGCATGATATTAATTGGTCCCTACGGTACCACTTTAGGTCTGGAGCTATTTATTGGAAGGATAAGCATATGCTGGGCTGACTTCATGTGTTCTGATGATCCCGCCAGATGTTTGAAGGGTGCACCAACTTGGAAGAATGTGTTAAGGAAAGAATAGGTCCTAGTTATCTTTTTACTTGAACTGCATTGGGTTTCTACATCGTTTGGATGTCAACTTGGTGTCGCCACTGCACATTTCATGTTTACACGTTTCATCTTGGCCGACGTAGGAGAAAGATTTTGTTGTTTGTGAATGGTATAAATAAAAGAACTTGATTGTTGTGGGTTGTGTGATTGAGTGAGGGTGTCCGAGGTTATGTGAGTGAGTGTAAAAGTGAGTGAGTGTGTATGTGAAGATGTGTTGAAGACATCAGTCCTAGCTATGTAGAGGAAGTGAAGATTTGAGTCAGAGTTAAGTGTGGTGATGTTGCCGAGGAGGTTGATTAGTGAGATATGTTGAGTGAGATGTTTAGAGGTTGTAGCCTCATTCTGTAAGTGTTGTTGCATTGTATTTTAGGGAGTGTGTCCTCCCTTGGTTTATAGCCCTAAAACTTGTTGTAATATGTTTTATCATTATTTGTGAGGTTGGATTTGGACAATATATCGAAGCAGCTTGCTCACTGTGGTTTTTACATTCTAGGGTTTTCCACATAAATTTGGTGTTATGGTTATGTGCTCATGTGTTGTGCTTTGATCTGCTTAATTTTCTTTATCATTTGTTTGAGGCAGCAAAAGGTTTCAGTTAATAAAGTTGAATTGGATTAAGTTGTGGTATATACTGATTCGCCCCCCTCTCAGTATATTAGTGTGTTCTAACAATAAAATTATTGTTCACCTTGTACTACTATGGTTTAATTAAATATTAAAAATGTTGAATTAAAAAGACTACCACACGCTTCTTGGCTGGAGCAATTATCCAACATTCATTCCAGCATGGAGTGAGTGGGCGATTTAAAAGTTCAATACACACCCTAATCTTTGTAAATTGGGAAAGAGACTTGAGGGTGAAAATCTTGAAATAGTTTAGTTTCTCACACTGGCTATTCCTCTCCTATAATAGTAAATGCTTCATGGTGTTGAGAATAATATAAAATCATTGTTCGCCTTGTACTGCTCTGGTTTAATTAAATATTAAAAACGTTGAATTAAAAAGACTATTGCATGCTGCTTGGCTTGAGCAATTATCCAAAATTCATTCCAACACAAAGTGAGTGGGTGATTTAAAAAGTTCAATACACACCATAAGCTTTGTAAATTGGGAAAGAGGCTCAAGGTTGAAAATCCTGAAATAGTTTAGTTTCTCACATTGGCTATTCCTCCCCCATAATAGCAAATGCTTCATGGTGTTGAGAATATTATAAAATTGTTGTTCACGTTGTAATGATATGGTTTATTTAAATATTAAAAATGTTGAATTAATAAGACTACCACATGCTGCTTGGCTTGAGCAATTATCTGACATTCATTCCAGCACAGATTGAGTGGGTGATTAAAACAGTTTAATACACACCATAAGCTTTGTGAATTAGGAAAGAGGCTCGAGGGTAAAAAGTATGAAATAGTTTAGTTTCTTGAACTGGCTATTCCTCCCCCATAATAGAAAATGCTTCATGGTATTGAGAATAATATAAAATCATGGTTTGCCTTGTATTGCTATGGCTTAATTAAATATTAAAATGTTGAATTAAAAAGAGTACTGCACGTTGCTTGGCTTGAACAATTATCCACCATTCATTCCAACACAGAGTGAGTGGGTGATCTAAAAAGTACAATACACACTGTAAGCTTTGTGAATTGGGAAAGAGGCTCGAGGGTGAAAAGTCTGAAATAGTTTAGTTTCTTGCACTGACTATTCCTCCCCATAATAGAAAATGCTTCATGGTGTTGAGAATAATATAAAATCATTATTCACTTTGTGTCACTATGGTTTAATTTAATATTAAAATGTTGAATTAAAAAGACTACCACACGCTACTCAGCTTGAGCAATTATCCAACTAATGCAGGAGCATCCAATGGTGTAAGGGCAATCTTGCATCACCCAAAAAAAATGTGTTTCAAAATTGTTGATGTTTCTTTCCATTTCTTTTCAAAATTTGTGGTTCTAGTTCCATAATTGCTTGAATAATGATGTAGGACTTTCAGTTTTTCCAAACTACTAAAAATAGTAACCTGCTATTTTTAGAAAGTTTGCATTTGGGCACAGATTGAAGTGAAAATTTATAGGAAGTTACATAACAGAAATATAAGAGCTTTGGTGAAGGAATCACACAAAGATCATTTGCGAGCTAAAAGATATTAAAGTTTTTGTTTCCCGAAAAATGTCTAAAAATTATTCAAACTCTGGTTTGAGGCACTAAACGGCCCCGTATGGGCCCGAAAATGGCCGAAACCGGCAAAGCCAATTCTTAACATGTAGAGCACTCCTCGAGATTTCTAACACATAAAATAGTTCGTCAATTAGACATCGGATCAAAAGTTATGGCTCCCGGAAGTTGACCTATTTTTGGAGGGAGATGCAAAATTTGAAATTAGGTTATTGGCCGCCAAAAAGGCTATTAATAACCATTTTTGGGAACCCTGGGTAGTAGTAGAGTTAAGGGGAGAAGCATAGAGTCAAGAATAGGTAGGAAAATAGAAACCCTAGCTAATTTGGGGTTACAGAAGGCGGATGATTCTAGAGTCTTGCGAGAGGAAGCTGTAATGTGTTGTAGCATGTGGAGTGTTGATTCCTCTGATTGTAATTGAGCTTCTGTAATGTAATAAGTTGTCCAAATCAATAAAATAAAGTTCTATTTTCTGTGTTCAATTTCTATTGTTGTGTGTTTTATGATTTACCCCTTCATCAAGTGGTATCAAAGCGAGGGTTCCTGAGTGTGTAGACAAATCACTGACCATGAGGCAGTTTGCACCGGGACCTAAGGTTGTGGGTTTGCTGCAGAGATCAAGATGCCTCCACGAAGAAATCGTATTGGGAGGAATGCTTTGACGGAAGAGGGTTTTAGAGCCCTACAAAGGTAAATTGATGCATTGAAAGAGGAGCTGCGAAGAGGGTTTGAGCCGAGAACAAGAGAAGAAAGTGAAGATGAAGTTGAAGAAGAGCTATCTGAGGATGAACAAGAAGTTGCAGGAGATCCTGTAGAAGTTAGGTTGTTGAGGGCCATTTTGAAGATCAGAAAGAGGCCCAAGATCAAAGTTTCTACATATTCTGGAGATTTGAATCCGGAACAGCTTATTGATTGGATCAATGACATGGAGGAATATTTTGAGTATGAAGATGTAGAAGACCCAGATCAGGTCAAGTTTGCAAAAACAAAATTGAAGGGCCATGCCAATATTTGGTGGAAGGAGGTTTCAGAGGAACCTGTTTCCAATGTTGAGAAGAAGGGCATCGAGCATACGAGTGTCTGAAACATCAAGGAAGGACAAATAGAAGACCTGAAGGCAATGCACGAGTTGCACATGTGGATGAATATGCACATTCTGAGCATTCTGAAGATGTTGAAAGGGGAGAAACCCTAGTTGTCAGAAGAACCTTGTTGAATGAGAAGAAAGAACCCAATTGGAGGAAGAGTTTATTCCACACAAGGTGCAAATGTGAAGGTAAGTATTGTGATATTATTATTGACAGTGGAAGCACTGATAATCTTGTTTCAGAGGAGATGGTTGACAAGAAGAAAGCATCCACATCCATATCGGATTGCATGGTTGCAGAAGGACCATAGAGCTTTGGTTAATGAGTAGTGTTTAGTGAATTTCAAGATTGGTGACTACCATGATGAGGTGCTGTGTGATATCATACCGATGGATGCATGTCATATGCTATTGGGGAGGTCATGGTAGTATGATAGGAGCGCTGTCCATGATGGCCGTGCAAACACATATTCCCTAACAAAGGATGGAGTTCGTCATAAGTTGAAGCCCTTGAAGGAGGTGGAAGAAAAGGTATGTAGTACCGCCAGAATTTGCCTGGTAGATGGTAGGAAATTTTTGGAGGGTATGAAGCATGAGCGTCATTGCTTTGCATTGATTCCTAAGATTAGTCAAGAGAACTATGAAGATGTACCAGCAGAAGTTTCAGATATGTTGGAAGAGTTCCAAGACATTATCTCTGATAATGTACCAGAAGGTTTACCACCAGTAAGGAAGATAAGTCATCAAATGGATTTGATACCAGGAGCTAGTTTGCCAAACAAGGCAACCCACAGAATGACCCCTACAGAGAATGAAGAGCTGAACAGACAAGTTCAGGAGTTATTAAGGAAGGGACTAATAAGGGAGAGCCTAAGTCCATGTGCGGTACCTACAGTACTAGCACCAAAGGATGGAGAATGGAGGATGTATACAGACTCTCGAGCCATCAATAAGATAATGATCAAGTATAGATTTCCATTGCCAAGAATGGATGACATCATGCATTGTTTGAGTGGAGCCAAGTACTTCACGAAAATTGACCTGAAGAGTGGGTATCACCAGATCCGTATCAGAGAAGGAGATGAATGGAAGATGGCCTTCAAGACAAAGGAAGGTTTGTATGAGTGGTTAGTCATGCCATTTGGGCTAACCAATGCACCGAGCACATTCATGTGGCTCATGAATGAGATACTGAAAGAATTTTTGGGAAGTTTTGTTATTATTTATTTGGATGATATTTTGATTTTCGGTAAGACTTGGGATGAGCATCTGATGCATATCAGAAGAGTTCTAGAGAAGATGAGGGAGGAGAAGTTGTTGATTATTCTAAAGAAATGTAGTTTTGCAAAGAAAGAGTTGGTATACCTGGGATTTGTTGTCTCAGAGGAAGGTCTTAAGATGGACCTAGAAAAAGTAAGGGCTATCATTGAATGGCCTACACCAAGGAGTGCAACGGAGGTAAAATCTTTCATGGTTTGGCAAATTTTTACAAGAGGTTTATCAAGAATTTTAGTAGCATTTGTGCACCCCTAACTGAGACAATGAGAGGGGATAGGAAAGAGTTTAGATGGACTAAAGGAGCAGACAAGAGCTTTGATGCATTGAAGCATAAAGTTGTAGAACAACCTGTTTTGGCACTTCCTGATTTCAATAAGGTATTTCAGGTAGATTGTGATGCTAGTGGTAGTGGTATAGGAGCTATTTTGAGCCAAGGTAAGCCCATTGCCTATTTTAGTGAGAAGCTTAATGATGCCAAGAAAAAGTATTCTGTTTATGATAAGGAATTTTAAGCAATAGTTCAGGCTTTGAAGAAATGGAGACATTATTTATTGCCAAAAGAGTTTGTTTTATATATTGATCATCAGGCTTTGCAGTATCTTAATAGTTAAGGGAAGTTGAACCAAAGACACTTAAAATGGGTTGAGTTTTTCCAGAGCTATACTTTTGTTTTGAAGCACAGGAATGGGAAGTCCAACAGAGTTGCAGATGCCTTGAGCAGAAGGCAAAATTTGTTGACAGAAATGAAGATAGAGGTTGTTGGGTTCAATGAGCTCAAAAGTTTGTATCTTGAGGATCCAAATTTTGCAGAGGCCTGGAAAGCTTGTTTGGAACATGTTACTTTGGATAGGACAAAATGGTTGGATTTCATAATCCAAGATGGCATGTTGTTTAGAGGAAGCCAGTTGTGCATTCCAAGGAGTTCCATGAGAGAGAACCTAATTAAGGAGAAGCATAGTGGAGGATTGGCTAGACACTTTGGTCGAGATAAGACCATTGCTATTGTTGGTGAAAATTATTATTGGCCACAGTTGCAGTAGGATGTGAAGAAATTTGTGCAGAGTTGCAGAGTATGTCAGATGGCAAAAGGAGCAAGTCAGAACACAGGTCTATATCAACCATTAGCTGTACCAGAGAAGCCATGGGATGATATTAGTATAGATTTTGTTCTTGGTTTACCAAGGACATAGAGAGGACATGATTCCATTTTTGTGGTGGTGGACAGATTCTTGAAGATGGCACATTTTATTCCTTGCAGGAAGACTAATGATGCTATTCATATTGCTGAATTATTTTTTAGAGAGGTGGTGAGATTACATGGTCTACCAAAGAGCATAGTTTCAGATCGAGATACCAAATTTGTTAGTTATTTTTGGAGGACATTGTGGTAGAAGTTGAAGACAGATTTGAAGTTCAGTTCTACACACCATCCACAGACTGATGGACAGACAGAAGTGGTGAATAGGAGTTTAGGTAACCTGCTACGATGCTTAGTAGGAGATAAGCCCAAGGGATGGGATTTGATTTTACCACAGGCAGAATTTACTTACAACAATTTTGTCAATAGGAGTACTGGTAAATCACCATTCCAGATAGTATATGGAAATAGTCCAAGAAATGCTTCAGAGTTAAGGAATCTAGACAAAGGAGAAAAGACAAGTGTCAAGGCTGAAGACCTTGTAGAACATCTAAAGAATTTGCATGAAGAGGTGAGAAAGCACATTAATAAGATGAATATTCAGTACAAGGCTAAGGCAGATCAGAAGAGGAGGTATAAGGAGTTCCAGGTAGGAGATGAAGTCATGGTTCACTTGAGAAAAGAAAGGTTCCCAATTGGAACATACAATAAGTTGAAAATAAAGAAATTTGGACCGTGCACAATCCTAAAGAAGCATGATTTAGGAAATGCCTATGAGGTAGAGTTGCCAAGTGGGATTAATATTTCCCCTATGTTCAACATTGCTGATTTAACAGAATATCATGAGGGTGGCACAGAGGATGGAACAACAAAAGAATAGTGGAGTATTCCAACATCTACTTCAACGGAGGATTTAGAAGAGATCTTGGATAGCCGTGTGGGAAGAAGTACTTAGAACAGGCAATATAAAGAATATATGGTGAAATGGAAAGGAAGACCTATTGAAGATTCTTCTTGGTTGTCTAAGGCAGAGGTTGACCATTTGGGTTTTCCTCACACAAACACCTGAGACGTGACAGGGTCACTTCTCAAATTACCCTGGGTGTCTGATGCAGGAGCATCCAGTGGTGTAAGGGCAATCTTGCATCACCCAAAAAAAGATGTCTTTCAAAATTGTTGATGTTCTTTCCATTTCTTTTCAAAATTTGTGATTCTGGTTCCATAATCACTTGAATAATGATGTAGGACTTTCAGTTTTTCCAAACTGCTAAAAATAGTAACCTACTATTTTTAGAAAGTTTGCATTTGGGCACGGATTGAAGTAAAAATTTACAGGAAGTTACATAATAGAAATATAAGACCTTTGGCAAAGGAATCACACAAAGATCATTTGCGAGTTGAAAGTTATTAAAGTTTCTGTTTCCTAAAAAATGCCTGAAAATTATTCAAACTCAAGTTTGAGGCACTAAACGGCACCGTATGGGCCCAAAAATTGCCAGAACCAACAAAGCTAGTTCTTAACACGTAGAGCACTCTGTGATCTTTCCGACGCATAAAATAGTTCGTCAATTGGACACTTGGATCCAAAGTTATGGCTCCCGGAAGTTGACCTATTTTTGGAGGGAGATGCAAATTTTGAAATTAGGTTGTTGGCCGCCAAAAAGGCTATTAATAACCATTTTTGGGAACCCTGGGTAGTAGTAGAGTTAAGGGGGGAAGTTCAAAGTGAAGAATAGGAAATAAAATAGAAACCCTAGCTAATTTGGGGTTACAGAAGGCGGATGATTCTAGAGTCTTGCGAGAGGAAGCTGTAATGTGTTGCAGCATGTGGAGGGTTGATTCCTCTGATTGTAATTGAGCTTCTATAATGTAATAAGTTGTCCAAATCAATAAAAGAAAGTTCTATTTTCTGTGTTCAATTTTTGATGTTGTGTGTTTTGTGATTTACCCCCTTCATCACCAACATTTATTCTAGCATGGAGTGAGTGGGTGATTTAAAAAGTTCAATACACACCATAAGCTTTGTGAATTGGGAAAGAGGCTTGAGGGTGAAAAGTATGAAATAATTTAGTTTCTCGCACTAACTATTCCTCCCCCATAATAGCTAATTGGGATGTAGAGTTAGCTTTAGGAGCTAGGATGTCTATTAGTTCTTTGGTGAAGGATTGTTAAATAGGACTTGGAGCTCTTTCCACTTTAGCTAATCTCAGGGTTATTCCATTATGATCCTATAATGTGATTTTGGGTATGAATTGGTTGAATGCCGACGAGGCTAAGCTTGATTTCCATAAAAAATCTATTGAGTGTCTGGATGATGTTGGTAGTAGGGTGAATATTTCAGGTGTTCAAAGATCAGTGTCGCTCAGGATTATTTTAGCTATGCAGCTTAAGCATTGTGTGCAGAAGGGATGCCAATCCTTTTCCATTTCTATTAGCGATAGATCAGAGGACAAACCAAAGACTTCATTGGATGATCATCCTATTCTTCAAGAGTTTGCTGATGTATTTCCTTCTTAGATTTCTAGGATGCCACCACGGTGAGAGATTGAATTTCACATTGACTTGGTGCTAGGAGAGCAGCCTATTTCCAAGGCTCCCTATAGAATGATGACATAGGAGCTTCAGGAGCTTAAGTTGCAATTAGAGGAGCTTTTGGAGAAAGTCCATATTTGCCCTAGCATATCTCCATGGGGTGCACCTATTATCTTTGTGAAGAAGAAGGATGAGTCTCTTTGCCTTTGCATTGACTATAAGTAGTTGAACAAGCTTAGAGTGAAGAATTGCTACCTGTTGACAAGGATTGACGATTTGTTCAACTAGATTCAGGGAGTGAATATTTTCTCTAAGATTCACCTAAAGTTAGGATACCATCAGTTGATGATAGCAGAAGTCGACATTCACAAGATAGATTTCCTCACATGATATGGTCACTATGAGTTCATTGTAGTCCCTTTCAGCTTGACCAATGTCCCAAAAGTCTTTGAGCTTGATGAATGGTGTTTTCTGCACTTTCTTGGATCACCTTGTGGTCATCTTTCTCAATGAAATTTTGATTTATTCTTGCACAATAGAGGAGGATAAGGAGCATTTGTGGCAAGTATTGTAGTGCCCGAGATAGAACCAACTGTATGATAATATTTCCAAATGTGAATTCTTCCAGACAAAGATCCAATATTTAGGGCATATCATTTTAGGAGATGGGATTTTTGTGGATCCTTCTAAGTTTCAGGCTATTTTGGAGTGGCCTGCTCCAACTATTGTTGTAGAGGTTAGGATTTTTATGGGTCTAGCTATTTATTATAGGAGGTTCGTGGAAGGCTTCTCCAGGATTGCACATCTGATTACTTCTCTCTAGAAGCAGGGCAATAAATTTTTTTGAATCGAGCAATGTGAGAGATCCTTTCATATTTTGAAGGAGAAACTCACTAGTGCACCTATCTTGGCAATTTCGGATCCTACAAGCAATTCTGTTATTTGTACAGATGCTTCAATCAAGGGTCTTAGAGTAGTTCTCATCTAGGAAGGGTGTGTGATTGCTTTTGAGTCTCACAAGTTGAGGATTCATGAGATCAATTACCCGACCACGATTTGGAGCTTGTAGCTGTGGTATATGCTTTGACTAAGTGACGTGATTTTCTTCTTGGACACCGATTTGAGTTGCATAATTTGGATCACCGAAGCCTCTAGTACATCTTTTCTCAACCTAATCTGAATGCATGATAGTGTCGATGGATGGAGTTTATTTGTAAGTATGATTTTGAGATCTAGTATATTAAGGGGAAAGAGAATGTTGTGGTTGATGCTCTTAGCAGGTGAAGACATGATTTTCTCTCATTGTCAGTGAAGATGGACCTTAGGGGGCATATTTTGGACCTTTTGCTGCAAGATGCTTTATATAGCGAGATAGTTCAGTTTCAAGGTCCCTTGAGGGATAAGTTTGAGGGGTATTCCTTTGATGATGATGGATTGGTTCGACACTATAGATGTATCAATGTTCCTCAATTGGGGAACCTTAGAGAAGCAGTTCTTGCAAAGGCTCATAGAGCACCATATGCAGCACACCTAGGAGTTAATAAAATGTATGCAGGCCTTCAAAAACTATACTTCTGGGTAGGGATGCAAAAGGATATAGTAGAGTTCGTTGTCCGTTGCCTCAAGTGTCAGAGGTTGAAAGAAGAACATCAACACTCGATCAGATTGTTATATCCACATGCTATTTCAAAATGGAAGTGGGATGTGATATGAATGGATTTTATTGTAGGTCTTCCTATGACTACACGATGACACGATGTGATCATGGTGATCGTGGATAAGATAACTAATGTGGCACATTTCTCTCCGATGAGTTCTTCTTACAAGGATGCTTTAGTAGCCAGGGTTTTCTTGTATGATATTGTTGGACTTAATGGGTTTCCAAGGAGGATCATTTCAGACAGAGATCTTGTTTTTAATTCATCCTTTTGGACTGCTCTACAACAGGCTTTGGGCACTCAGCTTAATTTTAGCATTTCTTATCATCTAGAGACAAATGGCAGATGGAGAGGTTGAACCAGGTATTGGAGGATATGCTTAGGATGTATGCCATGGATCAACAATCTTGTTGGGAGTGTGTATGAGGAAAATCGACTAATGTTTAAAACTAACAAATCAAAAACCTAATAACATAAAGAGAACTGATCTAAATAAAAGCCATTACTAATAAATCAATGAAATATGAAAGCTTTTCCTGAGATTTGTATTGTTCCCTTTGGATGAATGTGGATTGCTCAATAATGCTATGAAACCATGTTTGCAACAAGCAAGTAAAGTGCTCAAAGTGCTCAAAGATCAATGTTAAAAGATCATGAAGTTTCTCAATCGATGCGATGTATGCTCAAAGCACTATAAAGGATGCCTGAGAATAAGTGATCAAAGAGGAATTGTGAAGGAGATGAGGGGGTTTATATAGGTTTCAACAAAGATTGATCAACGGTCCATATAATGAAAAAGAATCAATGAAGGAGATAAATCCAATAACCATGATGAATGTGCACATGACATGTGTCAATCCATAAGGATATTTTTAGTAAAATATGATGAAAACAAGATTGATTGAATAGATAACTCAACTTGTAATTTTGCCTTTTTTAGAGTTCTAAAAATAAGACAGATTGTGCACATGAGTTAACAAGATATTTTAAGAGGAATTGGAAAGATAACTGAAATTAAATAAATAAATTTATTTATTTAATTGATTGTGCATGATTGAGAAACAAAAGATTATAAATAAAATATTTGATCTTATTTATTTTTAGAGGAAAAAGAAAATTAAATAAATAAATTTATTTAATTGTTTGTGCAAGATTGGAGGAATATGAAGATTATAAATAAAATACTTGATTTTATTTATTTTTAGAGGATTGAGATAATTTAAATAAATTTGCATGATTTATTTAAATTTAGAAGAATAAGTGATTTAATTAAATAATGTAAATTATTTAATTGTAGATAAGATAGAATTTGGATGAATTAATTAAATAATTTATTTATTTAATTAATGGAGACTTGAAATTTGAAAGAGGATAATGATTTAGGTAAATAATATAAATTATTTAATTTTGGCAGAATATAGAGGAATTTAATTTAATTAATTAAATAAATAGAATTTATTAATTAATGTCAATTTTTAGAAGGTTTGGAAGAATTTAATGAAATTAATTAAATAATTAGATTATTCAATTAATGTTGACATGCAGGTGATTTGACAGATTTGATGAAATGCAAGTGATTGGAAGACTTGGTCATTTTTGGGTGTCTACATTTTGCCCCTCTTTGATGCAATGCAGTTTACAATGTTGCGTCAAAGAAAATGATTGTTGAAGACATGATACAATTTTTGATGCCCCAGTGTAGCTAGCTGCCCCTGAGTAGCTGGCGTAGGGTGCCCCCTCGAGAGGAAAGATAGGGAAGCGATAGAAGAACTATGTTGATGCTTGACTAGAAGATTATGTTGGAGACAGACGAGGTTGGGTTGATGATAGATAGAAGAAAGGAGATAGGAGAGAACATGAGAGAAAGACGGTTGGTCGATCTTTTCTTGAAAAACTATATAAGGCCATGGAAAAATGGATGGTGTAAATGGATGAGCTTGTTGCAATGGTTTCTCATTTGTTTATAAAGAGCAATCCTTATTTTTGATATAGCACGGGGATAGTTTGCCACTAAGGTATAAAAGACCAAGGTGTTGTGATATCCGAGTGCGTGGATGTTGACTCTGCAAGCAAGTGGTTTGAACTTAGATCCCTTACACATAATATAAACTTGTTGGAACATGTGGATGAGCCATAGTCTTGAACATAAAATAAACTTCAATACATGTCAATGTAAGAAGAGTATTAAATATGTAAGATGCTAGGTCGTAACACACACAAGATAAATATGATGCTAAGAATAGATGCTAAAGATCATTCCTCAAACACGGCACACAAAAGCAATGACTATTGCCCCCATCCGTATTGCATCGCAACATACCAAGATTATGGATAAACCAAGGTAGTCTTGAATAGGTAATGGATGAGGAGCAAAAAATAAACCAAAAAGTAAATTGACTGACTTACAAAGTAAACATACAGCCAACATATTCTCTTGCCAAGGAGGTTGCTCAGGATAGATTGGATAGGAAAGATAATAGCCTTATCGTAGGAACTCTATGTCTGTTAAAGGGGGCTATCTACCTAAAAAGACAATGTCTTGCTGCAGGAAATGCCACATGTCGCACGAGATGCGTGTATTGGTCTTGACAATGGAACACTCTGCAGAACACAAGCTTGTTGATCTAGTGCTTTGGTTAAGCTGTAATTAGCTGATGTTGGCAATCAGAACTGTAGGACAGTAGATGACTCTGGAAGGAAGCTGCTGTGCTTCAGGTTTGTTAAGGACTTGTGCTTGGAAAGGATGCGCTAGCTTGCTGTTTGAGTTAGTCAAGTTGAGGTGAATGGATTTTGAAAAATGGAAGACAAGAAAGGTGAAATGCTAATGGATTGGAATGGGTGAAGGATGATGAATCGTATGTGCCTGAGTACTGGATACATCCTTCGTATTCCAGACTACCTACATACCCTGTATCCACAGGATCAAGGCACATTACAATGAAAGATGAAAGTGATAATATGTAGTTCTGGTTAGAGTGATGAGATGGGTTAAGGTGAAAGGCGGAGATCTTATGTACCTAAGTACTGGATACTTCCTTCATATTCCAGACTGCCTACATACCCATATCCATGGGATCAAGGTACCTTAAGACTAAAATGAGATAATATGTAGTTTTGGTTGATGTGATGATGTAGGAAGTGCACTGGGAAGATAACAACCTTATCGTAGGAGTGATGTGTCCGTTAAAGAGTGTTATCTGTTGAAAGGAGAAAAGACTGAAGAGCGTATTGTGAACCATGAACAAGGATCCATTCCTAGACCTTGGTTAAGGGAAGAGTTGCCCCCATTATGGTAGAGGAAATTGCATGGGTGACCAGTGAAGAAGACATGGAAAGCTTGACCTAGGACAAGACAGTGATAACTGTTGACACAAATCAAGACATAGGATGACGATGATGGACACTCACAAATTTCCAAGCTATACTAGATAGGGAGATGGAAATGTAAACAAGGTCAATGGTTTTATTATGGATGGATGGATGAAGTGTGTTGTGAAAACAAGAAATGAACAAGACTCGATAGATGATGGATGTTGACTCTACACATGGCACCTGTTTGCCAGGTTTTCACTATGGTACTTATCCAAGGTGCCTGTTTGCTAGGTTTTCCCCAGAGGATAGATTTTTTTTGTTTTTTTGTTTTGTTTTGGAATACTCTAAGGATCAGGGATAAAACTTCTTGAGATGGACACTGTTAAGTGGCTCATCCAAAGGAATGCTGTCAGGTGTAGCTAAAGTATAAGCTCCTGATCCGTATGCTGCTGTGATAATAAAGGGACCTAACCAATTTGGCTCAAACTTGCCCTTCTTTTCTCGATCTGCTTGATTTCTCTGATTCTCTTTGAGTACAAGATCACCAACTTGAAATCATCTTTCTTTGATCTTTTTGTTGTAATTACGCTGGAGGCAGTTTTGATAGACATGGAGATGATTAAGCGCGCTAAGGCACCTTTCATCGAGTAGTTCTAGCTTAGCTAATCTGGAAGTACGATACTCCTCTCCACCGATCAGGTTCTGCATGGATACTCTGAGGGATGGGATCTCAACCTCTATAGGTAGGATGGCTACAGAGCCATAGACCAAGGCATATGGTGTGGCATCAGTTGGTGTTCTAATACTAGTATGATAGGCCCATAGGGCGGGATTGAGTTGCAAGTGCCAATCACGACTAGCTTCATTGACCATTTTCTTGAGGATCTTGAGAATGGTTTTATTAGAAGCCTCAGCTTGGCCGTTACTCGGCAGATAGTAGGGAGTTGAAAAGCGATGCTGGATATTGTATTGTGTGCATAAGGCAGAGACATCTTGATTCTTGAATGGTCTCCCATTATCAGTGACAATGGCTTGGGGAATACCATACCGGCATATGAGGTAGTTTAGGATAAATTTGGCTATTTTCTTATCGGTGATGTAGGTCATGGGAATGACTTCAACCCACTTCGTAAAATACTCAGTGGCGGTAATGATGAACTTATGGCCATTGGATGAGGATGGGTGGATTTGTCTTATGAGGTCGAGACCCCATTGAGAAAAAGGCCAAGGAGTTGTCACAGGTTGTAATTCATGAGCTGGTGCATGAATCAAATCTCCATGCTGTTGGCATTGTAGACACTTCTTAGCAAATTGTGCAGCATCTTGCTCTATTGTAGGCCAGTAGTAACATGTTCTGAGTATCTTCTTAGAGAGATTAGGACTGGTAGAATGTGCGCCATAGACACCTTCGTGTATGTCTCGTAAGGTAGCTTCAGCTTCTTCCGCGTTAAGACATCGTAAGAGGATACCATCGAGACTCCGGCAATATAGTGTATCACCCATAATGATGTAATGGGAGGATCGACGGATAAAGGTTTTGTGTTGGGTGGATGATAGGTCAGGGGGAAAGGTATTGTGTTTAAGGCATTCATATATATCTTCGTACCATGGGGAATTGGGACCAACAAGTTCGCAGATGATTTTAGTAATTTGAAAATCGATGGCAGGTATCAACAACTACTCGATCAAGAATTCACATTTTTGTGTATTTGCAGGCATGTCAATCAGTGACCCTACAGAAGCCATAGAATCTGCAGCTTTGTTATGCTCTCTTGGAATTTGCTCAAATGTGATGCTAGAAAAGTGTGGTTTGTAGGCATCCACTAGTTGCTTGTAGGGGATCAACTTTTCATCTTTTGTTTGGTACTCATCTGTGACTTGGCGAATGACTAGTTGTGAGTCTCTGTATACTTGTAATTTTGTGATGTCCCATTGAACTGCTATATTGAGACCTATGAGGAGTGTTTCATACTTGGTAATGTTGTTGGTGCAAGGGAATGCAAGCCGATATGACTTTGGAATATAGTCATTTTGAGGTGTGATAAATAAGATGCCGGCCCCTGATCCATGCTGTGTGTAGGAACCATCAAAGTACAACTTCCACATTATTGAGTTGGCAAGAGTGAAGAGATTCTCATCTAGAAAGTCGACTACCATAGGATGTATATTTGTCATGGGTGCTTCTACTAGTTGATCTGCTAAGGCTTGTCCTTTGATTGCTTTGTGATCCGTATACTCAATGTCAAACTCACTAAGTATCATGACCCATTTAGCTAGTCTGCCTATAAGAGCTGCTTTTGCTAGTAGATACTTCAAGGGATCAATTTTGGCTATAAGATTTGTGTTTTGGTTCAACATGTAATGCCACAACTTTTGGGACGTGAACACTACTGCTAAACAAGCTCTTTCCATTGGTGAATAATTGAGTTCATATCCCACCAAGGTTCTACTGATGTAATAAATTGCACGCTCTTTTCCCATTTCATCATTTTGTGCTAGAAGGGCCCCGAGGGCTAAAGTTGTAGTTGAGATGTATAATATCAAAGGTTTATCGACAACTGGTGGAACCAATATAGGAGGTGTAGCCAGATACTCTTTGAGTTGATCAAATGCTGCTTGACACTTATAATCCCATCGGAATGAGACATCCTTTTGGAGCAAGTGTTGAAATGGTTGACATTTATCTGCTAGCTGTGAGATGAAACACCTAATGGACTGTAACCTTCCCTGAAGGCTCCTTAATGCTTTTGAGGTTCTTTGGTGGAGGCATCTTCACTATAGATTTTACTTTTGCAGGATCTACTTTGATGCCTCTGCGAGATACAATGTATCCCAATAGCTTGCCTGATGTTACGCCGAAGACACACTTCTTTGGATTGAGGCGTACTTGGTATTTCTTGAGCCTGTCAAAGATCTGTCCTAGAACTTGTATGTGATCTGCCCTAGAAGATTTAACTAGTATGTCATCCACATAGTCCTCCATGATATGATGAAAGAGGTTGTGGAATATCACTGTCGTTGCTCTTTGATAAGTTGCCCCTACATTCTTTAGACCAAACGACATGACACACCAACAATAATTACCCCACGAACAAGTAAAAGTTGTTTTATGTTGATCTTCTTCTACTATCCTTATCTGATTGTAGCCAGAGAATCCATCCATGAGAGAAAGCATCTCATGATCCGCAGTCAAGTCTACTATGAGATCAATGTTTGGTAATGGAAAATCATCTTTGGGACATGCTTTGTTAAGATCTATAAAATCATTACACATGCGGATGCGCCCATTGGGTTTAGACACAGGTACAATGTTTGAGACCTAATCTGAATAGTTAATAGGTCGGATGAACTTTGCATCTAACAACTTCTGTATTTCCACTTTTACCAAGAGAGCTATCTGTGGGTGCATCTTCCTCAGCTTTTGATTAACTGGTTTAACTTTTGGATCAACTGTGAGATAGTGAACCACTAGCTTAGGGTCTAGCCCTAGCATATCAGCATAGGTCCATGCAAAGTTGATGGTTCACTGCAAGAAGAATGTGTTAAGATTCCTGTGCTCTTTTTCTGATAATGATGCTGCTAGGAATGTGGTCTTTGGATTTTACTTTGTGCCAAGGTTTATCTCTGTAGAATCTTCCACTAGGAGAGTTGACTTCTCTTGATACTTAGATGGTAGGGGAAGGTCAAATCCTCCATCCTCAGGTGCCACAGTTGGGTTTTCACCTTTGGCTACATCCTTTGTTTTTACTATTTTATGATCAGGAGGTGCTACAGTGTGGTTTTCACCTAGAGATCTTTCTTTATTTTTATTTTTATTTTTGCGACTGGAGGATTTGGCATTCTCACCAAAATAAGTTGTTGGCTCTAGTTCCATTACAAAACCTACTTTATGATTGCCAAGAGGGATACCTTCCCGAAGTCCCATGAACTCAGCTATAGCTTCGTCATTCTGAAATACATCTATAACGGGGAACCCTTGTTGGTCCCAATCGATAAGTTCAGGGTAGACAAGTGTTACATTCTAGGTGTTTGTGGTGGAGGTTAAGGATATGGATGATAGCATAAAAATGGAGGATTTTGCAAATAGGTCATTCATATGGAGGGAAGAGTCATCGATGATATCCTCAAAAAATGTCGAATCTGTGAGAAAAGTTTCGGCCACCTCGTCGAGGATATACTCGATGTCCAAGGCGTGCGGTACCTTTCTACCAAATCCTAACCCCTTTTTGTCTAGTTTCTTTGTAACAATGATGGGTTCCATTGTTCCTTGATTATGTTTCCCAAGGCCACCCTTGCCTTTATAGCCCATGTTTTTGACTATCCTTAATCCATTGCCATATTGCTTGATTAGTATTGTGACCAGTTCTTTCTCCTTGTAGAGCCAGGAAGAAATGTCCTCAATAGTTTCCTCTTCCAATAATTGTCCCTGTTGGAATTGGGTTAGAAATGTTGGGGGAGGAATAGCTATTTTTTTGGTTACTTTGGCAATGGGCGGTTGGCCGTAAGATTTAGGGGATAAAGGCATCCGCCCTACACAACAAGATTTTCAGATATCATATGTTCTAAAGCCTATATCACGAATGTGAGCTTTGATTTTAGGAAGAGGATTAGGTTCACTTGTAGAGGCTTGTGTCAGAGCTTCAGGATCAACATATAGTGGGGATTCAAGGGCTTTTTCATTTTTAGGCACTTGGTTGCAATTCTTATAGCTACCTTGCAAGACACGACAGAATTCAAAAGGATTGGGGTCTCCTAGGATAGTGATCTCTGTACCATTGAAAGGGAACTTTAGAGACTGATGGTACATGGAGGGAATAGCTTTAATTGTATGGATCCATGGGTGGCCTAGGATAATGTTGTAAGGAAGCTCAATGTCAAGGACTTGACACCTAGTTTCCAGCGTGACGGGGCCTAGTTGTATAGGCAAGTGGATAACACCTTCTAAGCGGCGTTCAACATCATCATATCCCTTGATTGTAATACTTTGATCAATGTTGACATGATCCTTAGAGTATCCCAATTGCTTAAGTAACTTTAAAGAATAGATGTTGAGACCAGCACCACCATCTATGAGTATACGTTTGATTTTGCGCTTATGGATGAGAACTTCAATATGAAGGGCATCATTGTGACACGGATCATGGGAAGGGAGGTCTTTCTCAGAGAAGACCACATTGTAGGGCGAAGCAATGTTACCTACTATAGCTCAGAAATCTATGACTACTATGTTGTTAGGAATCGACGACTCTTGGAGGGCTTTTTCTAGCACCACTTTATGTGCGGGTGATGACTGTAGAAGGTCCAAGATAGAGATCTGTGTGGGCATTTTCCCTAGATGTTTGACAAGATTATAATAAGACTAAGTTGGGAGAGTAGGTGCAGGACCACGAATAGTGACATGACCACAATGAGTTGTAACAGCACAATCCCTAGATTTGCCTTTGATTGTGAGGGTAGACACTCAACTTTCTTCCAAATGTCCTACAATGGAGTCAAAGGAAGTGGAAGCATGATTGACACCTTTACCTTTATCCTGAGGAGGAGGTGGACCATGGTGAGGGAATCGTTCCTTGTACATGTTGAGGTCCTTGTTCATGTGTTGAGCTGGTGGTTCATCTTCAAAAGAGATTTGGTTGCCTTCGATTAGATTTTGGATTAGATGCTTGAGTTTCATGCATGATGCGGTTCTGTGCCCTTTGCTCTGATGGAATTCACAATATTCATTTTCTCTGTATCGTGTAGTTGTGTAAATTGGTTTGCCATATGGGGGAGCATTGGGTAAGGTGATGAGCCCTTTGTGTAAAAGCTTCTGTAGGACTGATTCTATGGGCTCTCCCAAGGGAGTGAAATGACGCCGCGGAGGGTAATCTTGGGGAGGCCGCTTTTGTTGTCATTGTTGTTAGTTTTGATAAGGTTGTCTTTGTTGTTGCTGTTGTTGAGGTGGAGCTTGACTTGGTTTGGAAAGTTGCAGTGGTGTTTACAAAGTTTGGACATGTTTATAATCGACCACCCCATCGTTGACCATGTTTTTGTTTTTGTTCCAATATTTGGGTTTATCGTTCGTTTGGTGTTGAGGAGCATTGTCTTTAGTTTCTTTGAAGATTTTGACCACACCCTTAGTGATGAGGACCTTTTCGATGTTAATTCCCTTGTAGGTAATTTCGTCGAAGGTTGTTGCACTAAGAATTTGCAAGTGGAAACCCAATTCTTGGTTGAGATTCTGCACAAATATGCTAACAAGCTACTTTTCAGGTATCTTGAATGGGAATTTGCTACCCATTTGTCTCCATCTTTGAAGGAAAGAAATGAAAGTTTCTCCATTTTTCTGTTTGTTGTTGCATAGATCGGTCATGGAAATCTCATGCTCTGTGTTATAGGAAAAATGGGTGGCAAATTTCTCTGCTATCTCGTTAAAAGACTTGATACCCATGGGTAAGTGTGAGAACCATTCTATAGCTTGACCTCCAAGACTGCGAGGAAAGAGACACATAAGATATGTGTCGTTATGTGAGACTTCAAAGCAAGCAAGATAGAATTCCCTGAGATGGTCTTTTGGGTCACCCTTTCCTTTGTATTTATCAAATTTAGGAATGGTAAAATTTTGAGGAAAAGGGATCATGGGTAATGACCGATCAAAAGGATAAGGACACACTTCCTCTAATGAGAAGGTCTACTTGGTGTGGCCAAACGTAAGATCAGATAGTTGTTTTTGAACTTTCGCGATTTTTAGCTCCATCGCTGTGGGAGGGGTTGGAAACATCTCCTGTTGTCCTAGAAGTGGCTGGTGTTGCCCATATGGAACATTGTAGTGTAATCCATGAGCATTGGTGTTATAAGGGTCGTAAGATTGGTTGGGGTCATATGCATTGTATGTTGGGTTTAGATTGGGTTGGAATTGGATGCTTTGATTAGGAGGAGGTGGGGGGGGGGCGCTAGGTAAGAATGTTGGCTTTGTGATGGTTGAAGAAAAGAGTTTGGTGGAGGAAAGCTAAAGTTCGTTATGTTGGGTTACGATTGCGGAACATAGCTTTGGGAAACTTGATGTTGGGAATGTTGAGGGTGGCTAGGTAATGTGTGAAAGAAATTTAGCGCTGATGAACGTAGTGGAGGAGGGACATAGGTAGATGTGATTTGTGATGGTTGAGGTCAATTGAGGATGAGCGTAGAAGAATGTTGTGGTTGGGATTGCATGACTCTAGTTGGTTGAGAGACATGAAGGTTTGATGATATGGGAGGTGGTATTTGTTGAGACCCTTGTTGCATGGCTACATAGTTGTTCCCCAGATTGTAATTTGGTGGGAAACCTTTTCATGATGGGGTAACCAAAATTTCACTTGTGATTGGTGTGGACATTTTAGGAGTTTGTTGTATATTTGATCGAGCTAGGGTGGCTTGCTTAGCTAGCTCCGCTTGACGTTGGAGAGTTTCTTGTTGATTTTTGTAGATCTCCATAGGAGTCAAAAGCGGTGATATGGCCCTCTTTCTTGTTGGGTTTTGATAAAGTGGATTCTCATATTGTGAGATTTGTTCAGGCAAGGGCGTGGTCACTGTTGACATGGTTTGCACCGCTTGTATGGTGTCTTGTTTGTTGTTATGCTCGCTAAGCGTGGATAGATCAAAACCTTTGGGTAATTTGGCTCCTTGTTCTGCTAGCAAGCGAAAGAAACCGGGCGTGCCAGAATGTGTATGAGGAAAATCAACTAATGTTTAAAACTAACAAATCAAAAACCCAATAACATAAAGAGAACCGATGTAAATAAAAGCCATTACTAATAAATCAATGAAATATGAAAGCTTTTACCGAGATTTGTATTGTTCCCTTTGGATGAATGTGGATTGCTCAATAATGTTGCAAAACCATGTTTGCAATAGGCAAGTAAAGTGCTCAAAGTGCTCAAAGATCAATGTTAAAAGATTGTGAAGTTGCTCAATCGATGTGATGTATGCTCAAAGCACTGTAAAGGATGCCTGAGAATAAGTGATCGAAGAGGAATTGTGAACGAGATGAGGGGGTTTATATAGGTTTCAACAAAGATCGATCAACGGTCCAGATAATTCAAAAGAATCAACAAAGGAGATAAATCCAATAACCATGATGAATGTGCACACGACATGTGTCAATCCATAAGGATATTTTTAGTAAAATATGATGAAAACAAGATTGATTGAATCGATAACTCAACTTGTAATTTGCCTTTTTTAGAGTTCTAAAAATAAGACAGATTGTGCACATGAGTTAACGAGATATTTTAAGAGGAATTAGAAAGATAACTGAAATTAAATAAATAAATTTATTTATTTAATTGATTGTGCATGATTGAGGAACAAAATATTATAAATAAAATATTTGATCTTATTTATTTTTAGAGGAAAAAGCAAATTAAATAAATAAATTTATTTAATTGTTTGTGCAAGATTGGAGGATATGAAGATTATAAATAAAATACTTGATTTTATTTATTTTTAGAGGATTGAGATAATTTAAATAAATTTGCATGATTTATTTAAATTTAGAAGAATAAGTGATTTAATTAAATAATGTAAATTATTTAATTGTAGATAAGATAGAATTTGGATGAATTAATTAAATAATCAATTTATTTAATTAATGGAGACTTGAAATTTGAAAGAGGATAATGATTTAATTAAATAATATAAATTATTTAATTTTGGCAGAATATAGAGGAATTTAATTTAATTAATTAAATAAATAGAATTTATTTAATTAATGTCAATTTTTAGAAGGTTTGGAAGAATTTAATGAAATTAATTAAATAATTAGATTATTCAATTAATGTTGACATGCAGGTGATTCGACAGATTTGATGAAATGCAAGTGATTGGAAGACTTGGTCATTTTTGGGTGTCTACAGGGAGGAGTATTTATACCTGGTAGAGTTTGCAAAATAATGGGCACCACAATTTGCTTGATTTGGCACTGTATGAGGCTTTATATGGTAGACCCTTCAGGATGCCATTGAGTTGGGATCGACTTGAGGATCATGTTGCAGTAGGTCTTGAGCTGGTTTGTGATATGGAGAGGCAAGTGAACTAGATTTGTGAGCAACTGCAAATAGCACAGGATCGACATAAGCAGTATGCAGATACCAGGAGGGTGGATCAAGAGTTCTAGGTTAGGGATAGAGTCTCCTTGTGTGTTTGACCACATAAGAGTTCTATCTGTTATGGAAAGGGCTCTAAGTTGGCACCAAGATATATTGGTCCTTTTGAGATCCTGGAGAGGATTGGTCCTATTGCATACTGCTTAGCATTGCCACCAAGCTTGTCCTATATCCACAATTATTCCATGTTTTTATGCTTAAGAAGTATGCACCTGATTTATCTCATGTTCTGGAGTGGGATGCTCTACAAGTGGTGCAAGATGGAAAGCTAACCCTGGAGCCTATTGCATATTGTGTTACATCCCCAACTTGTGATTATCTTAATTTCTACTTTATGGTAATAAGGAGGATTAGTTAAGAATTGGATTATTGATGTTTGTGGAAAATGTCAGATTAATCATTACTTCTAACTTATGATGGTTAGTTATGAGATCCTAGATTTAAATGATTATTTAATTAATATGATTTATCAACTATATGATGATGCACTGATCATGACCTTTTGATTGTGAGTTGGATTAGGAAAGAGATCATCTTTCGGAGATGGAAGGAGAGTATCATCCAGGAGAAAGGAATAGATGTTGGAAATTGGGGGTTGGCAACCATTTGAGTATCAGACATGTTTTGTCCTTATGAACCTGCATAAGTTGGCATAAGTTATGCTTTATTTTAACAAGTTGATTTCCTTTGAGTCGTCTTGTCTATTTAGTCATTTTGACAATGTTGCATTCGACTCAACTCAAGACCTTCTTTAAATGTTAATGCAAGTCAAGAGTTAGTCTTACTTTTAGTTAGAACTTTTTCTTATTACTCTAATTATTTTTGAAGAAGGGAGAGCGGTGCTTAATCCCTAAACTACATGTCGATCTTGTCTCCATGAAGGAGATGATGTCATAAAATGATATCTTTATTACTTCTAGTAATTGTTTATATCAAGAGGAAGCATGGAAATATTATTGTGCTATGACTCTATAAACCTCATACTATATTATCATGTTATTAACTTGTTGTAGTCAAAGTTACCCATTATAATTGGATAATATTGTGTTTATTTCTATATATCTATGGGAGCTATATGTTCAAAAGGTGGTGGATAAGCTTGTATGGGCGACGAGCCCTATGAATCTGGGAGTGGCTGAGTGGGTAGAGACCACTCACCCCATCTTAATGTAGGGTGGTTACCACTAGACTCAGCATGTGGGGAATGCATAGTAACTCTTTGTGACTCAAAAAGAAAAAGGAAAGAAAGGCAGATCACTATTCAATTTTCAGAAAAAGTAGAGACTTGACCTTTGCGCTGAGGAAGGTGACACTGAGTGAGAGAAAGAAGTCTATCAACAAGAACTAACAACTTAAGACAGACTCCTTTCAGGTAGAATGAGAGTCATTAGCATAATGTTGTTCTTGTTTTCATCTTTATATGATAGCTATCACTGTATCAAATCTTTTATTAAAGTTGTAGTGGCTCAAGACTGCTTCGGTCGACCCTATTTATATTTATAGAACATTCTTAATGTATCAACTCAAGGCTGAATGATCGAGCTTGCTTAACATTATTATATTCTTTAAGAAAAAGCTCATGGATGAATGGGTGAGCTTAGAATAACATTGAAGTATTTTGTATGAGTTGGCTTGTGGTCGAACAACCCAGCCTATAAAAAAACCATTATAATACACTTACTTGATGGTTCGAGGCCGTATAGGCTGAGATGAGAATCTTTATAATCTTTATTGTGTACATGGCTCAAGGTTGCTTCGACCGAGCTATAAAACTTTGTTTCTATAGTGTCTGTGGCTCAAGGCCATGGTGGTCGAGCCTACATCAATATATTCTTTACTGTATTTAAGGCTCGAGTCCATTATGGATGAGCACCTATCCTTTAATGTATTGCATGCCAACTAAGAACGTGGCTTGGGAATTGAAGGTGCCAAGACTCATAAGTGTGATGAGTCATACGTGCTCATGTCACGAATATGCAAAATATTGCATTGCATAACTACTCATTGTTATGTATGTATATAACTATTTGTAGTCACCATGAAAGATGGTAAAGGTCATTATGACCTTAGTCATTGAACTTCCTTTATTTTCTTTATGGAATCGATGGTGACAGTAAGGTTAATGAAATAACTAAGGCTATTTTTGATTAACCCTCGAGAAAGGAGGTAGTGCATTATTGTAAGAACACAGTCTATTATTACAAGTCTTAACAAATCTGTATCTTTCTTATGAGTGAACATTATAAGATAGTGCTTAACACCAAAAGCTCATATGGGTAAATTTGAGCTATCAGCCATTATGAAACCATTCTTTTTAGTCTAAGGCAAGGTATGCCTAGAATATCAAGAATATGACTTTAACTTTTAAGGTAGTTAAAATCAAACTTGTAAACCATAGAGGACCTAGGGTGGTGAACATGGTTAGATTTTTGATATGATTAAAAGTGGAATAAGGTGATGAGGAGTCACGATTCCTCCTTACAAAAGTAACCTAAATGGTTAAAAAAAACCCAAGATGGGAGTTGATTGCCCTAGTATGGGATATGAATCGAATAGATCCCACTTATTTTATACTTAGAGTGAAAGGTCAATTTAAACTTACTATAGGACATGACATCTTATAAGTCGAGTCAGAGTGGTGGACATACGACAACATTCATGATATAATATCTATGTATGTAAAACTTTGGCCAAAGTAATGCATCTGTCCATGCATGCATTGTCGGTCCACGGTGCTCCAGATGGCATAATGGTCTCCAGTAGCATCATGCATAGTTAGAGGGAATCTATAGTTATGTGATTGTGAGACATTATGAAGGACACAACACCTGATACTCAGATGGCTAACCTATCAGTTCCTAATATCTATTCCTTCTTTGAAGGGTCGGGCCACTTCCAGGTAGGAAGGTGTGCATGGGACCACCGGTCTATGGTTGGTGGAAAACACCTAAATGATGCTCTCCTTCCCAAGCATGAGACAAGCCGAGAATTATGAAGATGGATGTCATTTGTTCTAGATATAGTGTTTCTTATTTTATGACTTGATGGTCAATTGTAATGTATAATTTTGATATGTATGAATTTATTAATGATGCCTTGGGCATAACTTGTTCATGAATAGTGATGGTTATTCACTAAGGATTTGTAAATGAGCATTGTTTTGTAAGCTTGGTTATATTCTATTTAGAATAACATGCTTAATTGTTGAAATGAAAATGAATCATTATGGTGAAGTTTGACTTGTGAAATTAGTGGTTAACTAATCTCTTGATTATGATGAATGTTTATGATAAATTTTTGGCATTATGGATAGTGATGTTACATGTGGTATCAGAGCTATCAAGTTCAATACATGGACCTATGAGCTCACTACTAATGATTATTGGTGTCCAACATTAAGTGTGCTAATATTTGGATGTTCTATGGTAGAATGGTAATAATTAGAACAACACCTCAAAAGAAGGTAACGGAACATGGATGTTACCTACGTCAACAAAAGATCTTGAAGGCACTAGCCTCAAGGATGAATAAACTTGAAAAGATTAGCTGCCTGGTAAGAGCATGGTTATCTAATGAGGAAACCTTCACTGATGCCATGAAACACATCAAGCAGGAGTTAAGGAAAGCAGAAAGGATGGCTGCCCCTAACTCTATTGATTCATCAGTAGGATCCTCTGCCCCTAAAGCACTAGTTGAGGAAAATAAACCTGAGGATTATGATGTACCTAAGGGGAGTGTGAAGGGGTACCCGTGTGTATCGTCACCTCCTAAGACTAAAAAGAAAATAATAATATGGGAAGTTATTCCAAACTGTAAATGACTTGCAGTAGCAAGGTGCAAATACAATTTTGTAATTTTGGAGGATTATACGTAATCCAATGGAAACTGCAATACAATGGCAAATTTTGGCAATCTTTCCTTTCTTGTTAAAGATTACATGAATGTGAATAGATATGTAAAATGAATGAATTAAATAACATGGAAAAATTAATCCGTGATTAACTTGCAAACTTCAGGAAGAAGTAGATTGCAGGAAAGGTTCAGATTAGAACCAGAATGGGGGATAGCCAAGTGTAGACACTTAAAAATGTCTTCGGCCCAAGAATGACATTTTCACACATATTCCACCTTAATTCCACATTCTTCTATTAATTAAATAATTTTTAATTATTTAGTTAATTCATTCTCTCTTGCGCTTGTTAATTAAATAAATTTCATTTATTTAATTATTTTAGCTGCCTTCTTCTAAATTCCTCTATAATAAAATAATTTAATTATTATTTAATTATTCACTAATCAAATACACATACCCCCTTTTAATTTAAATAAATACCCATTTATTTAAATTATTAACCTTGTCCTAGATTAAATAAGTTCCCACTTATTTAATTTAATCCCATTACATTACCCTTTCCTCTAAAAAAAAATTAAATAAATGCACAACATTTATTTAATTTAAAAAATAAATTCCCACCTCACCATTTCCTCTAATAAAAAAATATCTTTTGTCCTTTTATGGCTGGAAACCCTAATCATTCTTAGCCCTTGATATTGCCTCCAAGTCAACTTCTAATCACAACCCTCCATTCACATTTCCTCTTCTATAAAATCACTCTTACCCTTTCATTTTCATCTAACCACTTGCATAAGTCAACTTTGCCATTTGTGAGCTCTCCATAGCATTTGCAGACCTACAATTTCTGAGTGCATTAGTTAGCCATAGGTTCATAGGAACAATGGAGGATTTGCGTTTCATATTTCATGCTCTATTTGCATTGTTTCTAGGTTTTTAGGGCTCCATTGGGTAGTTAGGGTTTGAAAATACTATTTGCAAGGCTTTGGCAACATTTTTACCTGACTTCATCTGGTGAACCTAACATGAACAACTGTACATTCCACGAATTTTGTGTTTTTGAATTTGCAGGAATAGTGCAATGCATAAGCCAGTTCCTGTGATGCATAAGCATCTCAGTGTGATGCATGAGCTGTACGACGTGATGCATCCTCTGGAGTCTGCAACACATACGACTGTATTTAGGGTAGAAATCTTGTTATTTTGATTTTATAAATCTAATCCAGTTGATTTTGCAAGATTCTAACTTGTTAACTCTCTGGTTCATACTAGTTATCTCATTAGGGTTTTTTTAGAGCATTAGGGTTTTTTATTTCAAGGGTTTTATCTAGGGTTTCTTGCTAACTTGTTTAAACATTTGGGTATATCTTGTGAATGTCTGAAAGTTCATCATCTTTCTGGCATCTAAGAGATGACCTTACAACCCTAGGGTTTGACATTTATCACTGGAGTATGTATTTCATTCATAGATTAGAGTTTTTTATGATAATTTATATTTGTAGAAATTGTGTGACGCATAATCTTCTTTGTGTGATGCATAAGCTGCTTCATGTGACACATAAGAGATGGCGGCTGTGTGATGCATAAGCTACTTTGTGTGACACATGTGCTAATCAGTGTGATGCATGTATTGATCAATGTGACGCATAGGCTGGTTAGTGTGGCTCATGTGCTTAACTGACTTGCATAAGCATGACAGTGCATCGCATGCACTTGGATAACTTGCATGCGCATGATAGTGCACTGCTTGCACTGGTCCTTGAAATGCATAAGTTTGATAGTGCACTGCCTGTGCTCTCTGTGCGACGCATGCGACTGGTATAAAAAATGTTTTTCAAAAAGTTCATTCAGGTTTCTCTATTTTGAGCAATAGAGTTAGGGTTTTCTATTACTGATCTTTGTGTTTGCAGCCTGTGGCGTGGAGAAACATTTTGAATTTTAAAACATAACTTGTTGCTTAGGGTTTCCTTTTTTCATGAATGTGTGTATGGTTTAAGAACACTTTGCAATTTGGGTTAGAAAGAATACAATCTTGTTTGCAACCATACACTCATTTTGGGATTAAAAAGAACCTCACTCATATTGGTTAAAAAGAACAAACAATGCTTTCATTTTTCGCTCATGAGTTAAAAAGAACACAACTTTGCATTAAAATGCATTGGGTTAAAAATGAACTACAATCTTTTGCATGTTCACACTCATTGGGACATAAAATCAACCTGCATCCTCACTCATCTAAAAAGATAAAAAGGATTACATTTTGTTTTCTATGTTTGGTGGTTTGTGTTAGAGTTGTGGAAAGGTATATACCCTCCACTTCACTTATAGAAAATCACACCACACCTAAGAGAAGATAAAAGAAAAAGAACCCCCATGTGAGTGTGAGCAAGTTCACATGTGTATGCTCTCCCCTTGCGACTTAGTGCAAGCATGGGGATCAAAAACATGTTAACTTGTCTTGCTTTTGTTTGAGCCTTAGAGTGGGCCTGCAAGGAGAACTCATTAGCGACCCTAAGCGGTACTTTCATCTGGTCTACTATATAAATTGAGGATAAGGCAAAAACCAAGTCTAATCGGTATGAGCGCTCACCATACAATGCTATCTCAAAAGGAGGCATACCTTTGTGTATATTAAACTCCTAGTAGGGTTAGTTAGAGCCTTTAGTGGCTTGCTGGATGCTCGTGAGGTGTCGGTCCCCCGGATATACACTAGAACCTCTTTGTTTAGTGGCCAAAAACCCTCTACTTGCTGATACAGGAGGTTAGAACATCGAACTCTAATAGTCATCCCACATTTTCATGGCTTGTGGCAGAGATAGCAAGGTACCTTAGGATCTGCACGTCCTAGGACCTAGAACCTGGTGTGCCTGAGAAGTGAGTGCACTATAAGGGGGAGCCCGTGCCCCAAGTTCCTGGAGCTAAACACCATAAGTAGGCATGGCTAGGTAAAACCAAGTGGGAACTCAGCAAGTATAGTCCTTGCCTAGCCCTAGGGTTGTGCTTGTCTTCTAAAGTGTTTTCAAAAACTTGTCACAAAAATGTCAAACAACCACAAAATTGATTGCCAAGTGTCTTCTATGATTAATGTGTGTGCTTGCCTAATCATCATCCCACCATCCATATCCTTATCACTATCCTAACTATCATCCTTGTCACCCCACATATCTTTTTCATTATCCTAATCATTATCTTAATCCATCCAAATCACCTAACAACATCATTACACTTTATCATCCTCATTCCAGGTTACTTCTATTTCACCTTAATTCATCCAAGTCATTATCCTTGTCCTTAATCAAACATCCTAATCATCCTATTCCTCATCATTCAACCACATCCCTAATCCCATTATCCTTACACATCATCCTATCATATCCAAACAACATCGATCCTAATCATTCCTAATCACATTCTTATCATGCCTCATCATTACACCTCATCATAATCCTATTCTATCCTACCATTCCTAATCATTCCACCTCATCATAATCATATCTTCTTCACCATTCCTAATCATGCAACCACATCCTAATCATGTCCTTATCATATCATAATTCCTAATCATTACACATAATCCTCATCCATCCTAGTCATCATATCCTCATCACTACACTTCATCTCAACCTTATCCTATTCATCATATCCTAATCATCCTAGTCATCACCCTTTTTAATCACCATCATATCCAAGTCATCCCTAGTCATCTCCTAATCACATCATCCAACCAACCATCTTAATCATCCCACTTGTCCTATCCTAATCACATCATATCTACATTATCATCCTTCCATGCCATCCTCTTTCTAATTCAATCAACACCATTCCAAGTCAAACCAACCAAACCTAACCATTATCCTAATCATTCCACATATCCTAATCCATTTTCATCCTAATCATTCCTAATAATTCTACATAGTCATCCACTTTTTAATCCCATTAACATCATTCGCACCATTGTCCTACTCATCATCCTTCCATCCCAAGTCATCATGTCCTAATAACCCTTCCTAATCACATCATTCAATCAAATTCAACCTAATCATTTTCCTAATCACATTCTAATCATTTTCAAATCAAAACCCTAACTATACCTATTGTGCCTTGCACACACGACCCATTTTGCCAAATGGAGACCCCATCTTTTTCTTTGGCTTAGAGTCTCAACCTTTGTTACTTATGATGATGAGAAGGTGAAATTGTGCTTAGAATGCAGGATTTGCTTCAAATTTGAGTATTTTGCATGTTTGGAGTCATTTGATGTCTTTCATGATTGATTTGGAGGTGTCTTGAGTGGTCTTGTGCTTGAAAAATAGCCATTTGTTGGCTTCTACATTGGAATTGGGTGTTACTACATTTTGCTCAAAAAATCCTATGTCACTAGATATTACCCTTGAAGTTGCTTCTGTAGGATGTTTCATGTTGAAATTCCTAGTTTCTAGGTCTTAGAGTTGTAAAATCATGTCAAACTCCATTAGATTTCACTAAGGGGTCCATAAGCTTTCACCCTGATACATGTTCCTGAAGCCCTAATTTGGCTAATTTTGAAATCCTAAAAATCCTAAAAAATGGCTAAGTCTGAAATTTGGTGGAACCACAAAATTCTAGAATCTGCATATGAAATCCTATAGATCTGGAACCCATCTCAAACATCCTAAAAGTATATTTAAAAATATTTAAAGAATATCTAAACTTATACTTAAATATATTTTTAAATATACTTTCACCCTGGCCAATTCAAAATCTAGTACTAAAAATGACCCCAACTGCAAAAAGTGCTAAAATTGCCTCCTGCCGACTTTTGTGCTAAAAATAGCCTCTACGGACCTTTGCGCTAAAAACCCACTTCGCAGACTTGTGCTAAAACGACTCCCTACTAACTTGCGCTAAAACTCACTTTTACTGCCTTTGGTCAGTCAGTGTTAAAACTCGCACAGGTCGGTCACTTTGAAAAGCCCTGCCAACAAACTTTGCACTAAAAATAGACCCAACAGACCTACGCTAAAAATGGAACCGACTGATCCCATGAAGCATCATTTTAGTCGGTCGGACCCAAAATCCGTGCTAAGGTCGAATGGACCTAAAATCCGCGCTAAGGTCAGTTGGACCCCAAATTAGTGCCAAAACCATTTTGCACTAGAATTGCACCTCACGGACCTGCGCTAAATTTGACCTCCACCAACTTTTAGTCCGTGACACCCAAAACCCGCGCTTTTGACATTTTGGCCTAGAAATTGAGTTTTTTAAGGAGAAAATTGGATTTTCTTGATGGCCTGAATTACATATCTATTTGTCACATCATGATGGATCATTTTACCAAGTTTGTGTGGATATTTTTTGCACGTTTTATGATAATTAATGCCATTGCACATGAAAAGTCCGTGACCCCCAAAAATCCTACTTTTTACAGAAAAGGCTAGAAAAATATGAAATAAAAGTCTGCAAATGGAATCTATTAACCCCAAAAACTTCCCTAATCATCATATTGGCCAAATGGGTACTTGAAAATGGTAAAAAACTTAGAAAATCATGCAAAAATCACTAGATTTGTGAAGAGGACCATAAGGAAGCAACATTGACAATATGTTGTTTCTAATGAATCTATGGCTGCAAATGGACATGTTTTGATCCAAATTGATGGAAAATGACTTGTTTATGATGAAATTGATCTTGTTCTTGTTTATTGTAGGTCTAAGAGCACAAAGGAGCTTGTTGGAGCTAATTGGAGTCGTCTTGGAAGGATGAACACACAGAGGTACCTTGTTGACCCAGAAATGCAGAATCAACATTCTATCAACTAAATTGCTGCTGCACCTATAAGAGAAGATTAGTATAATGTCCAAGAAGATAAAGATGAGTCTTAGGAGTTGAAAGACCTAGAAGATCATGCCAAATCATTGTTGTTCTTGTAGATCCAATCTAATGTCCAAGACATGCACATAGCTATCCCAACAGTCCAGTCATGCAATGATGAAGCATCCAATTGGATATATCTTCACTAATAATGTGCCACATACTCCTTTTAATCCAGTCAGCACTCAGAATCCCGTGAATCCACATCAACTCAAGTTTTCAAGTGTCATGTGACTCTATTTTGGCTTTATTAGACCTTGAAAATTAACTTTTCATCATGTACAACCAAATGGGTATCCATTTTGTCTAGATTCTATGTATTGGCAAGCTGTATTTTGTCTTTTTCCTACAAGACAAATGCAAATCCAAAAATGTAACAAACTATTGTACTTCATTAAATACCATGTAATCTAGACCGTTGGTGTCGAGTTAATCTCCACCATCCATTGAAAAACTTGATATGGTGCCTTGTCTATAAAAGGGCCATCTTTCTCTCATTGTAACAAGTAAGATTGGATATTGAATTGCTGAGACTCTGCCAAATTTTGATCAATACAAAACAAGTTTTGCAGGTTGCTAGGAATTTGTGTTCATGTGTTGTCTCATTTTAGTTTTCATGGTTCATATCAATCTGAATTTAATTAGTTGTGCTTTTGCAATGATGGGTAAATGTTAAGATATCTAATGAATTCTTTGTTGCCATACTATTAGTGCTTGCCGATTGTAAGTTACCATGTATAGTTAGCCTGGACCCTATCATTGAACATAGTTTGGTTGCATTCCACTAGTTAAGCTATGCCATTGTTTGGGTATTTAATGAGTGAATGCAATTTGAAAATCATAAGGATCATTTGAAGATTGCATCATTTCTTGCAACATTGTGGGTTCCTATCCTGGTGAAACAAGGAATGGTTTATTGAAAGTATTTGTCTATCTGCATCATTTTACCCCATTGTGACTGTCACTTAGGATCTCTTATCCCTTCTCTCTCTCCTCTTCCTTTTGCATTTAATTTATATCAAGTTTATTAGGTTAGGTTATAAGAAGCATCTACATTACAAATCTACTAAAAGTATTATAGGGTTTCTACATACATATTGCTGCCTTCTTTTATAAACCCTGCATTTTATGTAAGACCCCTTGTTGGCACAGCTAGACATTCCACTGAAGTTATTCCAAGCAAGCTAAGACCTAGCTGTAGAAACATTAGAGTAGTCTTACCTAGGGTAGGATACTTTTCAAGAGAGGTGTGAAACCAACAATAACACCTGCGTTGTTGTGTGTTAAAAACACCATCAACAACCCCAATCATTCCTAATCACAATATCCAACCATCCACACCTTAATCATCCTACCTGTCATATCCTAGTCACATTCTTATCACATCTTCTTCATTCCACCTCATCATAATTATACCCTAATCATTCCTAATCATCACATCCATTTCACATCATACCATATTCAACATTGCAACTCAAACTATCCTAATCACATTCCCACCCATGTCTTCATCATTCAACCCTCGTATCTTAATCACCTTTCTTAACCACATCATATCCAAGTCATCCCTAATCATATCCTTATCACATTCTCATCATTCCTCATCATTACACTTTGTCTTAACCTTGTCTTATTCATGATATCCTAATCATCATATACATCATCCTAATCAATCCAACTCTTCATAACCACAACCTATTCATTATGTCATCATCATTGCACCTCATCCTTGTTGTATCCTATTCATCATATCCTCATCATTCAACCACATCATATTCCATATCCTAACCATTCATTCCAATCCAATCAATTCCATCCAAATAATTTCTTATCACAACACACCATAACCCTAGGGAAAACTTTGAGTATCTACTCTCCCTATTGAATCTGATTGCAACTGTGTCAAAGCCACCCATTGCATATCCAATTCCATCACTTTATGATCATATCTCATTGCAACATTTCATTAGCATTCAGCCCTTGACATCTATAGAGGACCCTAAACATTAGTCTTCCTAAGGTCGAAACATAGGGAGAAACTGTCGAAGCTTGACTGTATCACAAGTACAAATCTTTGGACCAAGAGACCTTGACATATTTTTCAAATCAATCACAGCTTGGGCTTAATACTCCATGGCTAGTTTAAGTCCATCCTTACAAGTGAATTTTGAAACTCATGGGTTCACTCTAATAAATCATCTCTTCCATACCTCAAGGTCTCGACAAAACCAATTTGTACTTTGAAATCTCATTAGTAGACGAGAGTACCCTCTTGGAGCTAGACTTTTCAAAGACTAATATCATTAGTCTCTATCATAGCCTGGGCCTTATCACATTCCATTGTCATCCCCATAACATCCCACATTTCACAAGTCTCATTTGGTGAAGACACAGTTGCAGAAAGAAGAGAACGGGAGTAGATCCTCCTAGTCATCCCTCATTCTAAACATTTCAAACATTCCTTCCAACACATCCTCCAATTGACATCATCATAATCACATACTTCTTAATCATAGCCTAGTCATCCAACCTTCACATCCTAATCACCTCATACCTTAATCATATCCTAATCATATCCCAATCATCTCCTAGTCATCCTAACCACACCCTAATCATCCCTAATCACCCATCTAATCATCCAATCCAATTCACCCTAATCATCATCCAATCACTCCCATACTCATCACATTCATAGTCACTCCACATCATCATTCATCCTAGTCAAGCACTTGTCAACACGATCCTAATCCAATAAGAAGACATACAACAATGTGAAGACATGTGTCATTCCATGCCAACCCTAGAGAACAAGGTTCTAGCACCCCAATCCCATTCACAAGCCTATCCAAGTCCACCTTGGCAGTAAGAAAAAGTACCTTTAAATTCCAATGCCACCTTTGACAAGGGGAACATAAGTCTACCTCATCCATCCTATAAGTACATTCTATTACCACACTCCTAATCCTAATCATGGATCCACATCATCTACCATCATTATCCATCCACTATATTGTCCTTTTGCACATACACTTGCAAAGGATGTGATCCACTGGATACTAGCTAGGGATAAACCCTCCCCATGTCAAACACCCATTCATAAGCCTATCATAGAGTCCTCAAATACCATGTCCAAACATTCAACCCTGTCATGTCGTCCACAACATGTCAAACCTATCCAAGAGTCATCCACTTCCGCTCAAAGTCAAGAGCTATGTCAAGAGCATAATCTTAAGCATGTGGAAACATCACCCCCTCATCCCAATCAAGATCAAACCCCTTCCATTGATCCCATCCATAACACACTTGATCCCGTTCTCATGATCCCCTCCATGATCAAGAAGGCCATGATGATCCACTTAGCCAACTTTATGCATTCCATGGTCAAGAGCTTGCCACCTCACCCATTCATGATGAGACATGTGCCTCCCAAGAATACATAAAAGATCAAACCAATAACTTGGATCCACATGAACATAATAAAGATCCTGATGATCCTTCCACATCCACATCCATATTCATGAGTTTTCTTCCTTAGGAACACAACAACCTTTGTCCACTTCACCTTCTCCATCAAATAACAAAATCGTGTCTAGTATCCATACCACACATAGTCCCATTGTCAATCCCATGCTCCAAAACAAGATATTTTGGAGCCTATACATGTCAAAGTACCCCCTCACTCATATGGCCTTGGATACACACCCCAAGGATAACAATCTAAAGATGTTGGTATTTCCACCATTCCTTTGAAGTCTACCACTTTCCATCACATTCCTAAAACATATGTGGCCATTCCACCTCCATCATCCTATAAATGTCAAAAGCATGCGACCATACACTTTCCACCATCTGATTTACCTCCTCTACTTCCAACTCCTAATTTCCCTCTATTCACTTTGCCACCATTGCTTCCAACACCTAATATCCCAATCATCCATAAATTCCCTCACATTCCTAATCACGACCAACAAATGCGCACATCGTCTAAACATAAAGCTTCCACTCATTCCACCCACCACATGGGATTCAAAAATAAACATTCGGATGCATCCCTTCATAAAGCCAAAAATCCTAAGGGTCCTAATACCTTAGGAAATCAGTCCAAAAATTCAAAGCAAAATCCATTAAAAAATCCATCCAAACCCATACCTCCAAATGAAAAGTAGAAAAAACTAAAATGGTATGGGTCCCTAAACAAAAAGCAAACAAGTCAAATGAGAAATCCACATCACAAAAATCCCAAAAATCCTCTTCCATCCATTCCATTCAAAAATCTGATTCCATACTCATATCCCACATGAAAAACAAAAATCATAAAAATACAAAGTTCATGTGGATACCAAAATGCTTACATCATCAATCTCCTAAGCAAACATCGCCATTGCTTTCCACACCACCATCCAATCAAAAGATTCCATGTTTATCATAGTGTGTGCAACCATTGGTCATGATTCATTTCACACCCCCATCACCCCATCATTCAACTGGATTACCCTATATATCTATCTTATCATCTCCCTATGGTCCATGCTTTTGCATAAACATACCTTTGGGACTATCACCTTCATGGACTAGACACTTGAGTCCCTCCAATCCATATTCCCCTTCTCCTATCAAAAGTCAAAAAACTCAAAAAATAAAAAAAAGTAAAGATAAATCCTTTCGTCTAATGGTGAAAACCTAGTAAATAGGTGCCTTGGATAAGTACCATGATGAAAACGTGGCAAACAGGCATCATGCGTAAGTTGATCTTCTATGTCACCTACACTTGGGGGCACATTGTCTTATCCACACTATCATTTCCTTCTTATCACCTCCTATTCATTACATACACATTCCTATCATATCAAATCCACCCATCCGCCCTTCCTTTTGATCTCGATAAAGATTGGGGGCAAAATGTTGAAACATGCTTTAGATATCATTTGGCATACCTAATCCCTTCCAAACGGTCCATCCCATAATCCTTTTTTCATAAGTGTTGTCATGACAAATCCTAAGTGTTACACCATGAATGGGGCATGTTATTTAGGTATGCGACATAGCCCTTTGGATCACATCCTCACCCTCTTACGCGTGCATTCCTTCCATCCACTATCACCCACCCTTTCTTCCATTCATCCCTTCCCACCTAGACTTTGTCCTCCCTTGTCATGGGTATATAGCACAAAGGCTACACAAATTGCAATCCATTAACATCCCCAAAACATTCAAAAAACAAAAAAAATCAAAACATGTCAAAATCTCCAAAAACATCAAAATATGTCAAAATCCAAAAAAATCACAACATTTCAAAAATCCCAAAAAATCAAAATATCTCAAAAATTCAAAAAAAATCAAAATATTCCTCAAAATCCAAAAAAATCACAACATTTCAAAAAACCAAAAACATGAAATCTTCTAAAACTCCAAAAACATCCAAATATCTTCAAAATCCCAAAAAACATCACATATTTGAAAAATCACAAAAAAATCAAATATCAACCAAAAAAATCCAAGCAATAAAATCACTTGATCAACTCATCACCACTTCAATCCATCACATCCTTCCAGCCAAATCAATCCTTTCAATCATTCAATTCCTCAACTAGATCACTCAATCAAATCTCTTGATTGATCCATTCAAATATTCTAATCAATCGCATCATCATATCATTCAAACCAGTTCTTCAAATCATCCACAGTCCACATGGTCAAACTACGTCGCCTCTGATCTTTCACGTAGGCAAGGCCATCATTGATGCACCCCCGAGGCATTAGGTCAGTCCCTTAGGGTCTGTCCTATCAACCATCATGATAAGTCATCCTTTCGTGAAATGGACACTTTGATCAGACCAAAACAATCAATCTTTCACAAGCAAACCAATCCCAAACATCAACAAGACAAGCTATTCAAACCAGCCAAATCAATCAATCACCTTGTGATAATCATATGTCACTATCCTCATCAACTATCACATACACTATACAGAATGGGGCATTGTCAAAACCAGGATTCTGTTCCTTATATGACATGCGTCATTTATCCAGTCAATCATCAATCAAACCCTAGTGTTGCTCATATGACCAACAACACTAGTGTCAACTAATCAATCACTTTCCTTAGACATGTAGGGGTATTGTTGAAACAAGACCAGGTGTCTTATACGGCATGCTTCTTTTCTGAAACATGACTTCTTCATCCAATCAATCATCAACCCAACCCTGGTGTTGTTCGCATGGCCGACAACACTAGTATCAATCATTCATCTCACTTGCCTTAAACATGTGGTTACATTGTCAAAACCAAACCAGGTATCTTATACGACATGCTTCTTTCTTGAAACCAGGCTCCTCCTTCATCGAATCATCATAATCAATCAAACACATATCACTTGGCAAACAAACTCATGGCTATTGGTCTAGTTTGTCTTATTTTAGTGGATTGTTTTGCAGTCTCATTCTTATGCTTCTTAAGGCAATCCCTAAGTGAGGATAGAGCGGGACCTTTTTCTTTGATTACTATTTGTACTTTGTCTTGGCAAATGACTGGGGCCACTTGGTGCCCTGCGTGTGATCGGGATTCCATTTGGGTGTGAATCATAGACATCCTATGCATTGGAAAGAATAACTCTTCCTTGCATTAGGACTTGCACACCTCACAGTTATCTCATCGCATGTTCCAACAAGGTATCACAGTTACTAGTCTGAGTCAAGGTATTCCTTGTCTGTCATGTGCCTGTTTCACAAGGGACTACACTTTCCACTTTGGCCTTTGACATGCCATGGTGATTGTCATCCTTTGACACAATAAGCACTATGATGATAAGCAGTAACTGCATAAAACAAGTTCACAATCTATCACGGCAAAGTCAGGATCATTCATCTCCATATCTTCTAATATTCTGCCATCCTACTATGACACACCCAAAAAAAAAAATCTGCCTTTTATGGCCATTTTCTCACTCAACCACTTTGCAGCACTCCGCACAACTTTTCAGAAAATTTTCCAAATTTTTTGAAAATCTTTTTTTATAAAATTTGAAAAATTTCCCGAGGGGGCATAAGACCATCACACTTCACCTGGAATACACTGGGACACGTTCAGAGCACATCTCTCAATTTTTTCTTTGATATAACGCCAGACTCGACATTATATCAAAGAGGGACAAAATGTAGACACTTAAAAATGTCCTAGGCCCGCGAACGACATTTTCACGCATATTCCACCTTAATTCCACATTCTTCTATTAATTAAATAATTTTTAATTATTTAGTTAATTCATTCTCTCTTGCGCTTCTTAATTAAATAAATTTCATTTATTTAATTATTTTAGCTACCTTCTTCTAAATTCCTCTATAATTAAATAATTTAATTATTATTTAATTATTCACTAATCAAACACACATACCCCCTTTTAATTTAAATAAATACCCATTTATTTAAATTATTAACCTTGTTCTAGATTAAATAAGTTCCCACTTATTTAATTTAATCCCATTACATTACCCTTTCCTCTAAAAAAAAATTGAATAAATGCACACCATTTATTTAATTTAAAAAATCAATTCCCACCTCACCATTTCCTCTAATAAAAAAATATCTTTTGTCCTTTTGTGGCTGGAAACCCTAATCATTCTCAGTCATTGATCTTGCCTCCAAGTCAACTTCTAATCACAACCCTCCATTCATATTTCCTCTTCTATAATATCAATCTTACCCTTTCATTTTCATCTAACCACTTGCATAAGTCAACTTTTCTATTTGTGAGCTCTCCATAGCATTTGTAGACCTACAATTTCTGAGTGCATTAGTTAGCCATAACTTCATAGGAACAATGGAGGATTTGCACTATTAGCCTAGGGTTTCATATTTCATGCTCTATTTGCATTGATTTTAGGTTTTTAGGGCTCCATTGGGTAGTTAGGGTTTGAAAATACTATTTGCAGGGCTTTGGCATCATTTTTACCTGACTTCACCAAGATGAAGGAGCACCTTCAGGGCAATCCGAGTCTAAGTTAGACCAGATCTTAACTTTATTGAAAGAAACAAGGACGAGGCTAGAAACTCTCAAACATGAAGTAAGAGGTTGGCAAGAAGATAGGCGGGATGCTTATGATGGGGGTGATGGTGAGGAATGCCATAATGACATCACTCAAAGTGAGCATAGAGAAAATAACTCCGCGACTAGACATGAAGGGGATAAGAGGAGATTTATGGCTATGGAACTGTCTCATGACATGAAAAGGTCATGCCTCCTAAATTTGATGGATCCGTAAGCGGAGATGCCGCGGAGGCATGGCTTACAGAAATGGAGAAGTATTTTGAAATCTGAAACTATAATGAGGTCACTAAAGCTGTGTGGGGAGCATTCCAGCTGGCAGGTGAAGCATCCACATGGTGGATGAACAAAAAGATGGAACTAGGCTTGAGGTCTACAAGCCTTACATAGGACAGGTTCGCAGAAATTTTTAGGCTAAGATGGTTGACTCAACTGTTCTATGATCAGAAACTTATAGACTTTCAGAACCTAAAATAGGCTGATATGTCTGTAAATGAATATTGGGAAAAATTCACCTGACTGTTGAAGTTTGTGCCACAATATCAACAGGATGAGAAATTCCACATTTAGAAGTTTATAATGGGGTTGAACGCCTAGATTGTGGGGGGAGGTTGATGTTCACGGTCCTACTACTATGGACCGGGTCTATGAGAAGGCCATCAAGCAAGAATAGAAACTGAAGGCTATTTCAGCTTATAGAGAAAGAAATTGAAAGAGATATAATTGGTCTCAATCTTCTCAATCCTCTAAGAAAAAGGGGAAGAAACATGAATATACTGAAAAAAACGACAAAGGGGCCAAAAATAAACAAACTAAGTCTAGAGGAGAGAAAAAGGGGAATAACCACTTCAGGAAGAATGTAGACAATTCTGGCAAACCTTAGGAGAGGCGAGGACCAGTAGGTGGATGCTACACTTGTGGTGGAGATCACTATGCTAATTAGTTTCCCAACAAATCATAGGGAGCACAACCAATAGGAAACCCTCTACCCTCTCAACAAGTGGCATTCCAGCAATGCATCTATGCAGCCTTGGACAACCGGCAAGCCGAGTACCAAATAACTCCCGTAGAGACAACAAGTATTTTATTTGGAGTTTTAATTTTAGTTTTGATTGATACTGGTGCTATGGAATGCTTTGTTTCTCCCAAAGTTGTAAATAAAATACCTAGAAAGGTAGGATTCATGGCAAACACTTGGTCTGTAGAATATACAAATCACACCAAGGCTCAAGTAGAGCAATGCTTGTTTGAGGCTAGGGTTGAACTTCTGAGCTTTTCCCACAAAAGTAAATCTTTATGTAGCCCCACTAGGCTTGTATGATGTTATCCTAGGGATAAATTGGCTATGGAGACATCGAGCCAAAGTAGATTGTTATGCCAAAATAGTAGAGTGTCTGGATAATTTAGGAAACAAAGTTTTTCTCCAAGGGAAACCTAGGGAAGTTAAACTAAGGCAAATTTATGCTTTGCAAATGAAAAGAGCTCAAAGGAAAGGATGTCAACTTTTTGCTGTCAATATGGAAAAACTAAATGAGACTAAGGAAACTTACTTCCAAGATGACTTAATGTTTTATGAATCGTAGAAACTTAATGAAGTTGGGATGGAGTCCATAGGTTAGGAAAGATCATATATGGACATGTATCCTTTCCTTAGAGACTTTGAGGACATATTCCCTGGATGAGCTATCGGGGTTACCTCCTAAAAGAGCCTTTGATTTCACCACTGATATTATTCTTGGGTCAGAACCTATTTCTAAAGCCCCCTACAGAATGACCACTACAGAACTAATGGAGTTAAAGGCTCAACTACAAGAGTTTTTAGATAAAGAGTTGATTAGACCCAATGTGTCACCATGGGGAGCACTAGTCATTTTTGTGAAAAAGAACGATGGCACTTTGCAGTTGTACATAGATTATCGCATGTTGAACAAAGCAACCATTAAGAATAAATACCCTTTACCTTGCATCGATGATCTTTTTAACTAGATGAGGGGTGCAACAATATTTTCCAAGATCAATCTTCAGTCTGGATATCACCAATTGAGGTTGAAGGATGAGGACATCCATAAGACAACCTTTAGAACCAAGTATGGACATTATGAATTCACTGTTCTACCTTTTGGATTAACGAATGCACCAGCGGCATTTAGGAATCTTATGAACAGTGTGTTCAGAGACTATCTAGACAAGTTTGTCTTAGTATTTCTTGATGACATTTTGATTTATTCCAAGAATGAGGAAGATCATTTACTTCATTTGAGAATTGTTCTTTAGAGGTTGAGAGAGCATAAACTGTACGACAAGCTCTCCAAATGTACCTTCTTTCAAAATGAGGTACAATATTTGGGCCACATAATTTTAGGTAAAGGGATAGCTGTGGACCCAGCTAAGATTAAGGCTAGTTTGGAATGGATGATACCAAGAAATGTACATGAGGTCTGAAGTTTCATGGGCCTTACTGGTTATTATAGGAAGTTTGTGAAAAACTTCTCGAAAATTACATATCCTATAACTTCCTTGCAAAGAAAGGGCAAGAAGTTTGAATGGTCAGAAAAATGCTAGGATGAAAGGAAGCAAGGTATGCCGAAACGCTTCTTACACTAATCTAATGAGGAAAGACTTATACAATTTTTACTTTTACAGTTACAAATTAAGATGCACATTAACAGAAAACTAATAACAACTTCCAAATGCAAACACAAAACTCACAACACAAGATATACGTGGGGAAAACCCTTTCAGGTAAAAAACCCCACACTGCAAAGCTGCCCAATATATTATTAAGAAATCATGAAGATTACAATATACTTGCAGAGCAAGCTTTTACAGGAGTATATCCAACTAGAGATCTAGGATGTAACTCGACATCTATAACATTCTTACATACAACCTCCATCTTAAGTTCCTGATATATAGGAGATACAATACAGTACACCGCCAACAATAATTACAAAACAATGAGCTAAAACCACCCAAAAGTGGCGCCCAAATTATCTCCAATCAAAGATGCCTTGTGATATGCCAAAACACACACCAAAATGTGTAACTCTCCCCTTTACATCTCTTTTATGTTTCCAACACATTTTTACATTTCCCAAAACTGAAGGTCCAACTTTCAGAGGACATAACTTTTGATCTGGGTGTTCGATTGACGAACCGTTTTATGCATCAGAAATCTCGTGAAGTGCTCTATCACCTTGTAACCCACTTCTCCAGTTATGATAATTTTTGGGACATTTAGAGAAGGTTTGATACCTAAAAATTGAGTTTGAAACTTTTCTGGTAGTTTCAAAAAATAGAAACTTTAATATCTCACAATCCAGATATGATCTTGAGTCAAAACTCACTCGAGATGTTCACTTAGTTGTTCTGCACCTTTTGGGAAAATTTTTAGGTCAATCCGAGCTCAATCGAAGAACTTACTAAAAATAGTAAGTCTCGCTATTTTTAGCTCGTTTGGAAACTTTGAAAGTTCCAGACCATTATCCAAGATAAAGGGTATCCAAAAAGACCAAAACTGGGAAAAATAGTAATCTTTTGAAGTTGCAAGGTTGAGACACTTTTCTTAACACAAGAGACCTTTGACCCACTGAAGGAAAAATTGACTTCAGCCCCAATATTGAAAGTACCTAACCAAGAAGGTCAATTTGTAGTCATTACTGATGCCTCAGGGGAAGGCTTAGGTGGTGTACTAGTCCAATATGGATAGGTCATCACGTATGAATTGTGCAAATTAAAAAACTATGAACAAAATTATGCCCCACATGATTTAGAACTAGAACCAGTCATTCATGCTCTACAGATGCAGAGAAACTATCTACTCGGGAAACCATTTGAGTTAAAAACAGATCATCAAGGACTCAAACACCTATTCACTCAGCCGCATCTTAATGCTCGATAAGGAAGATGGTTGGAATTTATCTCAGATTATGATTTCGAGATTAAATACATACAAGGAAAAAAAATTAAGTGGCAGATGCTTTAAGTAGGAGAAGGTACATCTTCTCTAGGATCTCCATACACTCTGATTTAGGAATCAGGTGTTACAAAAATCTAAGGGGGATGAGTTTTACGAGTAGATAAAACAATCCCTTGAGGAAAATCCACATAATCCTAGATATGAGGGATTCAACCTTAAACCAGATGGGTTATTAAGGTTTAAAGGAAGGATGTATGTACCTAACCAATAGAGTTAAGGAATATGGTACGGAAGGAGGTCCATTTTGCACCATATTCTGGACATCTTGAGTAATGAAGTTACTCATTGATGTGAAACCACTATATTTTTGGAAAGGAATGAAGAGGGATGCTACAAATTTTGTAGCTACATTTATTCAATGCCAGAGGGTGAAGGCGGAACACCATCACTCGGAAGGGCTCTTATACCTCCATGAAATTCTTGAGTGGAAATGGCAAATTATAAGCATGGACTTTGTGCAAGGGTTTCCTATGTCAAGGAATAGGCATAATGCTACCCTAGTTGTGGTGGATAGACTCACCAAAGCTACTCATTTTATACCTAGAAACTTGACAGATGGAGCACCCGTCATTGCTCAAAAATTTGTTCAAGAGATTTTTAGATTGCATGGCATTCCTAAGAAGATTATCTCAGATAGGGATGCATGGATAACATCAAGGTTTTGGCAAACCGTGTTCTCTTCACTTGGTACTCAGTTGAACATAAGCTCTGCTTATCATCCTAAAATGGATGGACAAACTAAGAGGGTGAACCAAGTGTTGGAGGACATATTGAGGATGTACTGTATGGATCAACAGTACAAATGGGAGGATTATCTTCCTCTGGTGGAATTCACCTACAATATTTCCTATCATTCAACTGTTAAGATGGCTCCATTTGAGGCATTATATGGACGGAAGTGTCGAATCCCTATAAACTGGGATAAGCTAGAAGATAGGGTTAAACTTGTTCTAGAAATGCTATCAGAGATGGAAGAACAAGTCCATCTAATTAAAAGAAGGCTTGTAGAAGCCAATGATAGGCAATAGAGTTATGCGGATGCAAAGCATATTGAGAGGCATTTCACAGTAGGAGAGAAAGTACTCCTAAGGGTAAAACCTCAGAAAAGTTCCATTAAATTTGGAAAGATGTCTAAAATGCAACCTAGATTCGTGGGTCCTTTCAAAGTTCTTGAAAAAGTCAACCCAGTAGCATATAGAATTGCTCTACCACAAACACTTGCCATGATGCATAATGTGTTTCACGTTTGAAAAAGTTTAATTTTACTGATAATCAAATTCCTATGCTTGATTGGAATACTCTATAGGTGAAGGACCCAAGAGTGGTGGTGATCAAGCCCATCAAGGTGCTCGAAACACGTAAGATACGCTTACGTAACAAATAAATAACACAGTGCAAGGTCCAGTGGGACCAATATGTAGAGGAAAATGCCACCTAGGAAAAATATGATGACTTTCATGCAAGATTTCCTCATCTTTTCTGAAACATTTATTGATTATGCATTTGAAACATTTTCTTATTATGTTGATTAACTTTTAAGATAGTAAATCATTGCGGATGATGATTCTTATGGGGGGAGATATGTTACATCCCCAACTTGTGATTATCTTAATTTCTACTTGTAAATGGTAATCAGGAGGATTAGTTAAGAATTGGATTATTGATGTTTGTGGAAAATGTTAGATTAATCATTACTTCTAACTATGATGGTTAGTTATGAGATTCTAGATTTAAATGATTGTTTAATTAATATGATTTATCAATTATATGATGATGCATTGATCATGACCTTTTGATTGTGAGTTGGATCAGGAAAGGGATCATCTTCCAGAGACGGAAGGAGAGTATCATCCTGGAGGAAGGAATAGATGCTGGGAAACGGGGGTCCACAACCATTTGAGTATCAAACATTTTTTGTTCTTATGAACCCACATAATTTGGCATAAGTTACGCTTTATTTTAACCAGTTGATTTCCTTTGAGTCATCTTGTCAATTTAGTCATTTTGACAATGTTGCATTCGACTCGACTCAAGACATTATTTGAATGTCAATGCAAGTCGAGAGTTAGTCTTACTTTCAGTTAGAACTTTTTCTTATTGCTCTAATTATTTCTGAAGAAGGGAGAGCGGTGCTCAATCCCTAAACCACCTGTCGATCTTGTCTCCCTGAAGGAGGTGATGTTGTAAAATGATATCTTTATTACTTCTAGTAATTGTTTATATCAAGAGGAAACATGGAAATATTATTCCGCTATGATTATATAAATCTCATACTATATTATGATGTTATTAACTTGTTGAAGTTTAAGTCATCCATGATAATGGGATGATATTGTGTTTATTTCTATATGTCTATGGGAGCTACTGTTCAAAAGGTGGTGGATAAGCTTGTATGGGTGATGAGCCCTATGAATCTGGGAGTGGCCGAGTGGGTAGAGACCACTCACCCCATCTTAATGTAGGGTGGTTACCACTAGGCTTAGCATGTGGGGAATGAATAGAAAGTCTTTGTGACTCGAAAAGAAAAAAGGAAAGAAAGGCAGATCATTATTCAGTTTTCAAAAAAAGTAGAGACTTGACCTCTACGTTGAGGAAGGCAACGTTGAGAGAGAGAAAGAAGTCTATCAATAGGAACTAACAGCTTAAGATAGACTCCTTTCAGGTAGAATGAGAGTCATTAGCATAATGTTGTTCTTGTTTTCATATTTATATTATAGCTATCACTGTATCAAACTTTTTTTAAAGTTGTAGTGGCTCAAGAATGCTTTGGTCGAGCCTGTTTATATTTATAGAACATTCTTAATGTATCGGCTCAAGGCCCAATGACCGATCCTGCTTAACATTGTTCAATTCTTTAAGAAAAAGCTCATGGCCAAATTGGCGAGCTTAGAATAACATTAAAGTATTCTATATGAGTTGGCTTGTGGTCGAACGACCTAGCCTATAAAAAAACCATTGTAATACACTTAGTTGATGGCTCCAGGCCATATAGGTCGAGCTGAGAATACTTATAATCTTTATTGTGTAGATGGCTCAAGGTTGCTTTGGCTGAGCTATAAAACTTTGTTTCTATAGTGTCTGTGGCTCAAGGCCATGGTGGCCAAGCCTACATCAATATATTCTTTACTGTATTTAAGGCTTGAGTCCATTATGGACGAGCATCTATCCTCTAATGTATTGCATGCCAACTAAGAATGTGGTTTAGGAATTGAAGGTTCCAAGACTCGTAAGTGTGACGAGTCATATGTGATCATGGCACGAATATGTAGAATACTGCATTCCATAACTACTCATTGTTCAGTTTGTATATAACTATTTGTAGTCACCATGAAAGGTGGTAAAGGTCATTATGACCTTAGTCATTGAACTTCCTATATTTTCTTTATGGAACCGATGGTGGTAGTAAGGTTAATAAAATAACTGAGGCCATTTTTGATTAACCCTTGAGAAAGGAGGTAGTGTATTATTGTAAGAACACAGTCTATTATTACAAGTCTTAACAAATCTATATCTTTCTTATGAGTGAACATTATAAGATAGTGCTTAACACCAAAAGCTCACATGGGTAAATTAGAGCTGTTAGCGATTATGAAACCATTCTTTTTAGTCTAAGGCAAGGTATGCCTAGAATATCAAGAATATGACTTTGACTTTTAAGGTAGTTAAAATCAAACTTGTGAACTATAGAGGACCTAGGGTGGTGAATATGGTTTGATTTTTTATATGATTAAAAGTGGAATAAGGTGACGAGGAGTCATGATTTTTCATTACAAAAGTAACCTAAATGGTTGAAATAAACCCAAGATGGGAGTCAATTGCCCTAGTATGGGATATGAATCGAATAGATTCCATCTTTTTTAGACCTAGAGTGAAAGGTCAATTTAAACTTACTATAGGACATGACAGCTTATAACTTGAGTTAGGGTGGTGGACATACGACAATGTTCATGATGTAACGTCTATGTATGTAAAAGTTTGGCCAAAGTAATGCATCTATCCATGCATACATTGTTGGTCCACAGTGCTCCAGATGGCATAATGGTCTCTAGTAGCATCATGCATAGTTAGAGGGAATCTATAGTTGTGTGACCGTGAGACATTATGAAGGACACAACACCAGATACTCAGATGGCTAACCTATCGATTCCTAATATCTATTCCTTCTGTGAAGGGTCGGGCCACTTCCAAGTAGGAAGGTGTGCGGGGGACCATCAGTTTGTGGTTGGTGGAAAAGCACATGGATGATGCTCTCCTTCCCAAGCATGGGACAAGCTGAGACTTATGAATATGGATGTCATTTTTTCTAGATACAATGTTTCTTATTTTATGACTTGATGGTCAATTGTAATGTATAATTTTGATATGTATGAATTGATTTATGATGCCTTGGGCATAACTTGTTCATGAATAGTGATGACTATTGACTAAGGATATGTAAATGAACATTGTTTTGTAAGCTTGGTTATATTCTATTTAGAATAACATGCTTAATTATTGAAATGAAAATGAATCATTATGGTGAAATTTGATTTGTGAAATTAGATGGTTAACTAATCTCTTGATTATGATGAATCATGTTTATGATAAATTTTGGGCAGTATGGAGTGATGTTACATATTGGATCATCGAATGTTGGCCCTACGAGGATGACAGTTAGACCAGGTCAGGGTCCAATGGGATCTCTATGATGAGTCTTCTGTGACATGGGATGATACAACTTGGATGAGGTCTTTATTTCCTTATCTCATTGAGGGCTTCTAGGAGGGAGCCTAATTTTAGAGGGGGAGGATGTGAGGCCTAGTTAGTACTATTCTTGAGACTATGGTTGATTATTTTGATGATTATGATTGGACATGGTTGATACTGCTATTTCTGGTTCGTGAAATTATGTGTTTTGATATTCTTGTTTTTATGTACATACGTGTGTATGGATATTGTTTCGAATTATAGATGATATTAGATGTTTTAAATTGATAAAATATTTTTAGTTATGTGGTGTTTATGATTATACATTTTAATTCTGCAAAAATAAATATTTTAATTTAATTTTGAAATTTAATAAATTATTTGATTTTAGATATTTAATATTTAATTATTTGTTGCTTCGACTATATTTTCATGATATACTAATGTTTGAAATTGAGTTTTGTAGGTGGGCATTCTAGATCCTTTTTAGTTTGGAGATAAACTCAAGTGCCCAAGTTTATTTGATTTTCCAAATTTTGTTGCATTTCACCAGTTGGGTTGTGTCAAGGATATTTGGGTTAATTATCTTGGTTAAATGTTTATTAATTATTTTGTGGATTCTTGGTATGAAGTATGATTATTATTATTTTATTTTATTTTATTGATGAGGATGGATATTTAAAAAAGGTTGTGTTAATTGGTATTTTTATTATTACATTGTCTTTTTGGTTTTCCTTTGGAAGTTGAAGGGGTTTTGTATGAAAATTATTTTAATGGTGGAATTTGATTTAATTTTGCATGTTTTGCGTGTGTGCTCTTGGCTTTGGATCCTCTTTGCTTGTGTTGGAAAGAGGTTTTTGGTTGATTATTTTGATGGGAGATGGTGGATGATGGAAAGGATTGCTAGAAGATGGCTAGAAATTGTTGATTAAGAGGGTTTTATTTCAGTTTTAGTACCCATTCTTGGGCTTCTCTTAACTTGGACAACCAAGGTAGGGTTTGGCATTTTATTTAATTTCTTGTTTGATGAATGCATATTGTGAATATGGCTGTGATTTTATTTCTATATGATAATGGAGTTTTGTATGAGCTATTTGAATGACCTCTTGTCGCAACTAGTTGCAAATTTGTTGGCCATGCATGTGAATGGGGTTTGGGTATAAAAAGGGAATGGATCTCACCTAAGGGTTGAGAGCCTCCCTCATGTGAGGTTGAGGAAGACGTGGAGCCTTTCTTAGGGAAGATGTGGCATTTGTGCATTATGGAGGATGCAGGGGTTTTGGTGTTTTGAAGGGTTGTGATGTGGAGGTGTGTGTTGTGTCTTGGATGGAAGGGTTGTGTTGTGGTGGAGATGGATGTGATTTGATGGGTGGAGTTGTGTTGTGGGTTGTTATGGAGTAAGGGTTTGAAGGGTTTTAGAGTTGTTGTTGTGATGACATTATTTGTAAAAAAAATGAAGAAATTGTTATTGTTGTGGTTAAATCCCCAAGAGGGAAGGGAATCCCCTTTCTCCCCCTTTGCAAGAATCTGGAAAGGATTCTTTGTGTGTGATTCAACCCGTGTTAAATCTAGTTTTCTATTTGTGTTTTATTCAAGTGAAATTTCATTATGGGCATTTGAATTTTATCTCCCACTCATGGTGGGCTTGAAAATCCAAGCCCTATGGTTGGGAGGAGAGTAGGATTGGGCTGCTCATTGTGTGTTTAGGTTTACAGCTAGCTAAATTTTGAGCTCTATTTTATTGGATGAACAAATTCTCTCGTGTGAATCGGTATTAATGTAATGATTTTATTATTTTGAAAGAAGAAATTTTATTCATTTTGTAAGCATTTGTTGCCGTATAATTGCCATTTGATTTGGTTAAAAAGAATAGAGAGATTTTATATATATGGCTTTAGTTAATGCTATGAAAAATACCCTATTTCATTTAAGTCTATGTGGCTAGAAAGATAGTTTTTGAACAACATCATTAGCTGTGATTTTGTATCCATTTTATTGTTATGAATATGTTATTATTCTGGTTAAAAATCCATGCAATTGTATATATTTAAATCTTGTATTATATAGGAGTTATTTGATATAAATTACATTAGAAAACTGTGTGGAATGATATAAAACATTTGATGTTCTAAATATAAATATATGTTATTTTTGTTATGGTCGATGGCCAGTGGACGCTGTGACATCCACGACCACCACAATCTTAAGGCTATGGGAGTTGTGGGGAGCCATGACTCCCACCCATTTGTAATGGTTGGTCGTGGTATGGCCAGGCCTGCCATAGGCCACGACCCAAATGTATAGACTATGTATTATATTTCAATGTTGTCACCTTGATATCACAGCAAATCCTTGTCATATTATATATAATATATCTATATATATCATTTCACTGAGACATATTCATCAATATAGATTTGCCAATGTATATATATACATACATATATATATGTACATATATACATATATATATACATATATATACATATATACATATATCTATATATATACATATTTATATATACATATATATATATACATATATATATATACATATATATATACATATATATATATATATATACATATATCTATTACATATCTAAATCCAGTTTCATTATTATATCTCTGATGTGCATATATATATATATGCACATCAAAGATATAATAATGAAACTGGATTTAGCTATGTAATATATATATATACACACACACACATTGACAAATCTATATTGATGAATATGTCTCTGTGAAATGAATTTGATTGAGTACATATATGCAAAAATGAACTAGCTATTAGTTAGCAAATGAGACATTTTTATAAGTTGATATATATTATATATATATACCTTCTTTCTTTGTTTTGTTATAATCATACCCTAAATTTATGTTATGGACTCTTAGAAGAGAATATCTTCTTACATCTAATGTTTCAGCTTTTTCATAACATGCAAATATAAATATTTAGATGTATTTGTATATGTTATGGTTACTTTAATGAAACTATTTCTGGAGGACTCTTATATCAAATTAGTTATTTAAATAATCAATATGAGTTTACTTTTTAGTTATGATCTAGTAGACTTGTTATTCATTATTTACTTGATAGATTATATAGAATGGATCCTCATGAATTCAATCATATTGTCATTCAATTTATTTAATTAGGTTACTTGACTTCATGTTTATTACCTATAGTAGTTTTGTTCTAACTAGTTAGCTCAATCATTTCCTTGTCTAGTTACAATCAAGTAGCATATTCTGGTTAACATCTCAACATGAGTAGGAGACTTGTGCATATTAGGTAAACTACTTCCTCAAAGTTGTTCAAATTAGTGTTTAGAAAAAATAAAAAATGTCCCATTTTTGTGTTCATGTACATACTTTTATGGTTCATAAAGGGTGGACATGACAGGAGCATCCTTTGATCCATAATCACATAATGCTCCACATGATTAGGAAAGATGAGGGGATTGGTGATGCCTGCTACTCTCACCCTCACCGGCCTGGGAAAGAGTGTTGCCATGCTGTGCTAAAGACTGAGAGAGGGAGTTCATAGATTGTCGCATCTCCACTTCAACACTCTCCTTCAAAGACGAAAGGAGTGGGATATGATGTGGCCTCCCTAGGGGTCTAGCAGGATGGTTTTGATCACTTTGTGGCCCTACTATATCTTGTGCAGAGCCACCACCTATATCCTAGAAATCCCATATGTCAAAGTAGTTTGGAATCTTGTTGAGGACAAACTCACAATAGAGTTTCCTCAAAAAATATTGTGGGACCTCAAGGTTGTTACATGGTAGCTAATCAAACACCATCCACCACCAATCCCAGAAGTTTTTAGATATTCCTTTGTACACACACCAGTGAATGCAGAATCTTTTACAACTCCCATGTAATGGTTGATTTGTTCTAGGATCAAAAATTGTGCACATAGATCATATTTCAAAATTTTTTGGTCTTTAATTTGTGTGTATGATAGTTTGTCTACATAGAATCCTCAGCAACTTTCCATATAGTCTTCCCATAGCTTAATTTGGTTTGTGATTATATCAATGTGGAAAATAATGGACTATAACGAAGTGGCAAGGGATCTCTGATGATCATTGCTTCCATTTGGTTGTTTGAATTGTTGAACTAAGTTTTCAAGTTGTTTTTTATTGTTTTCAATTTCCCCTAAATAATTTTTTTGTATGTTACGAGGGTGGCAAGGAAATGAAGGAGGAGTTTAAGGAGGGTGTTGAGCCTCCTCTTTAATTGGATTCTCATCTATTGGATTAAGCCTTTCGAGTGGTTCATTGCCTAAAAATTTTAAAATATAAATTCAATCAAAAAATGAAAAAAATTCAATTCATTTTCAAATTTACAAAAAAGATTCAAACCCTACCTTCTTGAGTTTGCCAACTCTGTTGAGCCCATGCATGATGGGAATGGTGAGGTGGAATTGTGTTTCAATGTGCTTTCTTCTTCAAATTGCTCCAAATGCGATCGTGCAATAACCCTAGGTGCTTTTTGGCTCTCAAACTAAAAATGATGTGAAAATTGTGAGTCTCGGCTATGCTTTTCTTTATATTTAGCAGTCTAAAACGTGATCGGGTTATAATTCTCTAGGACCAAAAAGTGGTTTGGCCACTTTTTGGTCCCCCATCTTCTTGCACTTAGCCAACAACAACTAGTTTCTTTCTAGGTTGAACAATCTGAAATTTAATTGTTTTGATTCAAATTTTTCTATTGTTTTTAAAAATATAATATGCTCAACAAATAACTTCATGTTCATCAAAATCCTAGATTCATTGATTAACCAAGTAAATATTTATTAAACCCTTTCATAATGAGAATCCTACCTCAATTCTTGTAGTAATTTGGTAAACAATGAAGATGAATTCAAAAATAATCCACATACTACAAAATAAGGCAGAGGAAAAGAAAAAAAGGAAGTATGTTAAGAGAAACTCTAAAGTAGAGGTCAAAAAAGGTGAAAAAGTCTCTGACTGTTGTAAAAAGATATATAAAAATAGAAAAATGGAAACACCTGAAACTATGAACTATGAATTGTGCTAGCTGGAACATAAGGGGGTTAGAATCCCCAAACAGAAAGTACATAATTAAGGATTTTGTCAATAAGAGGAGAGATTTGAACATCCTATTTCTTCAAGAGGTAAAACCTATAGGCTTTACCCTAGAAAACAATTTGAGATTCATTTGGAAAGATGCAGAACACTTTTACACCAAACATGACGAAGGGAGAGGTGCTATTGCCTTGCTCATTGATAGAAGATGGGTAGGGCTGATTGCACAAAGAGGCTATTCTCCATGCAATAGGTGTCTTTGGGTCATTTTTTAATTTAAAAATGATATGCTTTTTGGCATTTGCTTAGTTTATGCTCTGAATGATTACATAAAAAGAGTTGAGCTATAGAAATAGATGGATGAAAATCTGCAGAAGATCGCATGGATAGTAGGAGGAGACTTTAATATGACAGAAAGTAGAGAGGATAAACTTGGAGGGATCAAATGGGGGTGGAAAGGAAATGAATCATTTTTTTGGCATAAGTTCAAGAAATCCTACAAGCTATTTGACCCTTTAGAGGGTAAGAAGAGTGATAGTAATGGCAATTGGTTTACTTGGTGTAATAGCCAAGGGGGAAAATAGAATCTATTCAAGGTTGGATAAGTTTTATGCAAATGTCGACCAGTTCTATTTCCTTAGTAGGAAAAATAATAATTGTGTAGAGGTCATCCCTTCTACATTGTCAGACTACCATCCCAAATAAACTCAAATTAGGTCGAAAGGGCAACAGAGTATATCTAGAGAGAAAAAAGACAATCTTTTTGAGCTTAATTGTGTATTGCTTCAAGATGAGGACTATAATGACGGGATCCTCAGTTTAAGGACTATCACAAAAGCCTTTTACTCCAAATCCTCTAAGTGTCAATACTAGAATGCTCTCATCCAAAACTGCAAGATCTTATTTCAGACAGTGGGAAAAAAATATGCCAAAGATAGAAGGAAAGTAGAAGGCATGTTGCAAGTGAAGTTTTTGGCTTGTGAGAAAAGGCTGCAAGAGTGCCCAGATGATGAGGCGAGTGCTAGAGATCTAGGAGAGGTGAAACATAGACTTAGGAAGTTCCATACAATCAGAGATTAGGGGGTTAAAGTAAGGGCAAAGTTGATTTGGTTGGCTGAAGGGGATAGAGGGTCCAAGTACTTCTTTAACTTGCTGAAAACTAAGAATACCAGGCAATATATAGGTCCTATTGTTGACAACAACACCTGCTTCAAGGAGAATGAGGATATGAAATAATTCTTCAAATCCTTTTATCAAAAACTATTTTAAGCTAAAGATGGGTCAGAAGAATGTAAGGCAGCTTAGAATCTATGTAGGAGAATTTGCCCCAAAAAGATTACAAAGGATATGAGGAGGAAGTTAGAGGAGAAATTATCTAAAGATGAAATTTTGAAAGCTATTAGGACAATGGAGAGTGGAAAATTGTTTGGTGTTGATGGGTTACCAGTGGAGTTTTACAAAAGAAATGAAAGCTGGATAGCAGATGATTTATTGGAGGTTTATCAAGAAGCCATAGAAAAAGGTACTCTTGGACAAGATATCAACAAAGGAGTTATTAAATTGCTACCTAAGGATGGAGATAAGACTAAAATTAGAATTTGGAGGTCAATAACTATGCTAAATGTCTCTGTTGTGCCTCGCACACATGCCCCATTTCAAAAAATAAGGACCCCCTCTTTCAAAGTTGGTCTAGGAATGTCAAATGAGTTTTTTCCACCTCCTAAGTAGTCAATTGGTCAAAATGCACTTTTCACCATGTCGAAAGTTTAAAGTTGAAAAATCATCCCAAAAATTTGCTAGGTCAAAGTCTTTACATTTCTTCCAATTGGTCTAATAGTCCTTTTGCACTAAATTCGGTCCTAACCGACATTTACACTGAATTTCCCTCCAATTGACCTTTGTGATAATTACCTTTGCATCCAACCTTAGTGCTATTTTTCCTCTCATCCAACTTTGCACCACTTTTCACTTGCAAAGATTTTTGCAATGATTCTTAATGTACTTGACTTGTGCTACATTGTTCGATCACCGATTAAGTTGGAGGATGCCAAAAACCCTACCAGTCTGAGGAATCTCAAAACCTTGCAAAATGCATATGACTGAGCCTACTGTCGCAGTGCTAAAAGCATTCTCCTCCAACCAAGTCCAGCACACTTCAAATTCATGCCAAGTTGGAGCCTACTAAAAACCGTGCAACCCTAATCTACCGAACCTCTCGACTGACACTACGTACGTTTCACATTTATGACAATTAAATGGGAGGAATAAAATGGGATTTCTCATCATTTTAACTCATTTTCTGCATTCGAACAAGTATTTTTGGAGCTCTTGATGATTTGTCAAGAATTCTGACTGCATGCTCGTAGAATCAATCCAGTAGCCTCCCTTGTCGCCTGCAAATTTCAACTCGACACGGCAAACCAGGTAGGAGCTAAACTTGTATCTAGGGTTTTTCTTGTACATTTAGGGTTTCATTTCCTTTCAGCATGAGAATAAATAGGAGGGATCCAAACATAGATAGGGTTTCTATGATACATTATTTCTTGCTACTTATAAACCCTAGTTTTAGACCTTCAAAGGAAAACATAGAAAAATGAAGAAAACTTGTCAAAATCCTACAAACTTGAAACCCTTTGAAGTGAGAAAATGAAGTAAATTTTAGTGCTAATGGCCTATCCAACTGACCTCCAAAGTTCTAAAATATCCAGTCAGTCGGAGGTCATGAAAATCTGCACCAAAGCTTTAAATAAGTTAGCACTGAAAACCTCCTTCTTCAATTCCATGCTCTTCTTTGAGTTAACTGATTTGGTCGGTGGGATCCAAAAGCCCAGCAAAGTCTTGAAGTTTATTTTGCACTGGAATTAAATTCATCCGACTTTGTGCTAAAAGACCCTCCCTCTGACTTTTGGTCGGGTGCTAAGTAAAAGCCAGTCAACAGTAACTGAAACCTCCGCTGACAACGAAAGATCAATTTTGCACTGAAACTAAATTCATCTGACCTTGCGCTAAAGTATGCTATCATTGACTTAGTCGGTAGACTTTAAAACTTGAGCAAGGTCTGACAAGACCTAATCCTGTACAAAAGCAGTGAAAACTATCCCGATGGTCTTGTGCTAAGTTTTCAACTGATAGACTAAACAAATCTCTTGAGTCGATACCCTCTAAAACCCACGCAAGTCGGTGGATCACGAAATCCACGCAAAATGTTGAAAACACATGAACAATGAACGACTTAGTGGTCGGTTGGACCTGATTTCCCCATTGAGGTTGGTGGACTTCAAAAGCAGCGCTTTTCTATCTATAAGTCGGTTGTTAGTGCAAATTAAACAAAATAACTATTTTTGAGGAATGATGAATGTAATAATGGCAGCAAATGATGAATGTTGATGTTTCACATGTTTTAAAAGGGATTTTTTTGCAGTTTTGAAATGTTTATTACATGCATTGATGTTGAATTGCTTAAAGTTAGATTATGAAATGGATGCAATGATAGTAAATGTCAGATTTCTATTCTTTTAAGAGCATGTTGGTAACTTAGGAGGTCCATTATAGCTTCATTGGTTGAAAGTCTAAGGGTCCACTTGATAGTCATAGAACTTAAACTTAGGAGTTGGTGAAAATCTTTTAATGGATCAAGCTTATAATGTCTAGTCCTGTAGGTTAGATGATTGCACGAGCTCAAACCATGAGGTATGAATTCAAAGGCATCCCCCCTGAGACAAAGATTCATACTGGATGGAGTGATGTAGGAGATACAGATCTCGGTCACATAGACATAGATGACTTCAGACTAAGAACCTTTGGCCCAAATCCAACACCTCAGACCAATAAAGTGAAAGATAGTGGGATTGCACAAGCTGTTGCCTTCCCTACATCTGTTCAGTGTGTTGAACTCATAGTCACCTATGCAGATAGATATGATATCATGACTAGAACAATCCAAACTACCAATGGAGACATCTTAGCTGACTTGACTCCACCTTCCTTGGTTGAAACTTTTGACATCCCATGGCACACAGTAATGACCATGCCAAATAAGGCAGAATCAGAGGCCACATACAATAAGGATGAAAGTGGATGTAGAAAACATATGAATGAAAATTAGGCAAAGAGTAGAAGGTCTGCCATGAGAAAATTGCCTCAAGTATTGTACAGAAGTGATGTTCATGATGAAATAGGGGATTTGGTAACTTTTTTGAGTGGAATTTATGGATTGCATGTACAATCAACTTTTGAAGGGTGGATATTTGTCATAGTTGAAGAGATACTAAAAGGAACTAAGTTCCACTAGTCACAGATTCTCAGTGATAACATTCATGTAGCATTCAACAACTTCAAAGAGAAAAGGTTCTTTAGGTGGACATCCTATGTCGTTTATGCATTGGAAAGAAGAAATCATTATGTTGGATTGTCTAAAATAGGAGAAGTTGGAAATGATGAGCTAACCCAAGTCAAAGTATATGAGCGTTATCCACAGCTCACATCATCTCAAACTTTGATGCACTTCAAAAGAGTGAATGATGCTTTCACAATTTATATAGCAAGATTGTTGCAAGGTAACACAGCCTTGAGGATTTCCACAGAAGCTATGAATAAAGTAACCAAATATGGGAGATGGTACATCTAATTTGAGAAGTTCACATATCTAAGTGTGCAAGGTTTCAATGGGATAGCTTACAAACTCCCTAGATATCTTGATGATAAAATAGTGCTCCTGGAATTGTCTAGGCAATTCATCCCTTGTGCTGAGAAACTTAAGCACCTGCATAGAACCAATGTACAATTTCCCCTTCAGTTTGGAAAAGGGAATTATGCATGTCCTTCATTGGTATCAGCTGAACATTCAGATAAAGAACTTCAACTTCTCAATCTCCACTACTATAATGCAAGGGATCACTTTGATCCAAATAAAGTAATGGAAAAGTTTGTAAGAAAAAAGTTGTTTCACAAAATGCAGATTGAGGACTTTTGGGCCAACTGTATGGATGATTACGAGGTAATGAAGAAGGATCATTCAAGATTATCTCTGGCCTTCATAAGGAAATTTCACATCATTGCAGTACTTGACTAGTTGGAAGATGACAAGAATATTATGGTCAGAGGAACTTGGGAGGCTCAATACCGCTAACCAATCCCTTTGCCTAATTGGGCCAATGCTGAAGAAAGTTCTCTTGATATCATAATGAAAGATCCTATTAGACTAAGCAAGGCATGGGTGAGAGGTCAGATAGCTACCTTGGAGAGACAAGGGGTGCAGCTCACATATATTGCACTAGAATCAGATAAAGAATCTAGAGGAGAAGAGGATGAACCAATAAGCAAAATAGATGAGGTAGAGCTAGTCCAGAAGTAGAAATCTAACAGTGAAGAGCATGTACCATTGGAAAAAAAGGCTAAGAAAGTTAAGAAACCTTCTGTAAAACCACTTAAGAAAGATCAGCCTCCTTCCACTAGGACAGGAGCTTCGAAGAAAAGTGATGTACCCAGTAGCTCTAGAGAGGGTTCTAAGACCAAGAAAGTCAAGGTGAAGAATGCCAGTAAGGATGTGGAAATTGCTGCTACAACTCATGATAATACAAGTTTTCCAACCTCCCCATCTCCCTCTACCCCAGAGTGAATACAACTGTACTCTCCTCAACAGCTGTTGCTGCTGCATCATCTTCCATTATTTCTACTACTGTACCTATGACCTCAGCCACTATTATTCAAGAAACTATCCCTACTACCACTTTGCTTGCCATTATTGTTATAACTATTTCTTTCTCATTGGCAGTATCTTCTAATACCCCTAGCAGTCTTATTTCTTCCATTTCTACCACCTCATGTTCCTCTACCACTACCACACCTTTACCTTCCATCTCTTCCACTCTATTATCTACCTCCATGACATTGCCTTCCATTTCTACAATCCTTTCACCTTCTCTTCCTCTACCCTCACTATCTATTTCTTCACCCATCGTCATTTCCTCTATCTTGCCAACCTCTTCCATCTCACCAACTTTGGGGTCCACCATGCTTGCTAATTTAACACAAATGAACTTGCCTGCACTGTCTATATCCTCTGTCATTCCTATCTCTCAGATGCCTATGGATCATAATTCAACCTCCTTGGTTGTGCCACTACTACTAGGAATTGACAAGGTGTGTGCAGAATTGGGTTTGCAAGAGCCAGAAATAGAAACATTGCCTGAATCAGATAAAGACACATTTCTTGAGGTAAATAATGAAATCCCAAATGAATCCTTGGTTGAAGCAGTTAGTATTGAAGTGATTGATGTATCCAACAGTCCTCCAGAGAAGGGTCAAATAGAAGAAGTCTTCAAATTAGTTCAAGAGAATATAATGGTAAATTGGAGAAACCTGGTTGATGAAGGAGATAAGGATTTGAATAAAGATAAGGGGTCAGAGCAAGGGAAAGGGTCACTTGAAGAACCTACCAAAATTGATAGTGAGAATATCACTAAACTAAGTAAGCCTTCTTCTTCAGCACCTGAATGGCTGCAAAATAGAGTAGCATACCTTGAGCCACAAGTAGAAATAATGCAATTAGATTTGAGCACAATCTTGTCACAGGTTCAATAGCTAAAGAAACAAAAAGAAAGCAAAGGTACAATCAAGAATCTATAAGGATGAGATAGGATCTCGGATCACTGAAATAGATGTTCCATCGGCCAATATAAATAGAGAACAAGTCAGAGCTGAGGACTATGTTATCTCAATGGTTGATCTCAGACCAACCACTCGTGCTCAAAGAATTGATGATTTTAAAGGGTCCTTCACATCCATCCTGGAGTAGTTGGATAAAGACGAATTATCAAAGAAAGAATTGAAGCAGCAAAACAAAGAACTCCAGACTTGCCTCCAGTTTCTAATTAAACCTATTGATGCTGGTGGTGATATAAGCACAGTGCCTACCTTCTTATCCATAGATGAAATGGCAAAGCTTGGAGAGGTAAGAACCATGTCACAAGGGACTTAGAAATGGTTAATCAGAGTATTTGAAAACGGATGTGAAACCATTGATGCTTCTGCCCAAGCACATAAGAAATTGGTTGAGCTTCATGAAAAGTGGAAGGATTTGTGGGAGGAGTGTAACTCTTTCGAAGAATATTATTATCACATGTTTCCCAGAGTTGGGAGCATCAAAGATTTTTCGACACAGACTTTAGTGGTTGAAAATATTTTGATTGGAGACAAGTTATGAAAGGCTATCGAATGGTATCAACAGATAAATTGAGAAAAGAAACCTTTGAGAACATAAAAGAAGCTTACAAGCCAGCAGATGAAGAAATTTAGGCATTAATTTATGATATTAATGATTCTTTAAGAGATTGCCTAGAAGAAGCTTACAATGACTATGCACCTTATGATGTTGAAAAATGCAAGAACAAATTGCATAAGGTCATTTTTGAGAATACTGAGCTGAATATGGAGGACATATTGGATAAAGCTAGCAACCTCAAGGCTAAATTCAATACATTCCACAAGGTAGGGGTAGAAATAGAGAAAATATATAGTAGGTTTAGCCAAGAGCTGGAGATGTTAGAATATCGAGTCAACCATCTGAAGAATCTAGATCCCTTGGAGATCAATCCAACCCTTGAAGCATGGCTCAACTACCACAACAAGCTGGCAGATGAAGACAAAATTAATTTGGATGAAGAACCTTGATGTTTTTGAATATTCTAGAATGTAATCCTGTCATAATTGTAAATTGCTATATTTGAGATAGCATGTGACTCTATTTTGTCTCTTTTGTGCTTTAAAAATGAGCTTTTCCATATATATATTGAGTTGGGTAGTCAAAATGTCTAGATTCAATGTATCTGTGGGTTATTTTTTGTCTTTTTCATAAGAGATAAAGTGTAATCAGGGATTTGATATGAACTGTTATTTGTGCATTTATTGATGTAATCTGGACCGTCGGTGTTGAGTTAATCTCCAGTGTTCATTGAAAAACTTGGTATGCTGCTTTCCTATATAAAGGGTTACCATTTCCACTATTTAGAAGAGAGATTTTGATGCCGAATTATTAACATCCTACCATTTGAAGTAATACAAAGTAAGTTTCTATAGTGATTCTAAGAATTTGTGTATTGTGTTCCTTATTTGGTTTTCATGGTTCGCTTCTTGCTCTCCCATAGTTAGTTAGTTTTGATTTTATAATGTTCATGGTTTGCTGAAAGTATCTGATGAATACTCTAAGTCCATACTTTTAGTTATTTACTGATGGTAAATAGTTGTGTAAAGTTAGTCTGGGTTGATCATTTGTGCTAAAAGTTCAATTGTATTTCACAAGTTAAATTGTGCCGCTTATTGGGTATTTAACAAATGAATATAATCTGAAAATCTTTCGATTTCTATTGAAGATAGCATCATTTTCTGTAGTGTTGTAATATCAATTTTTAGTTTGGAAACTCAGAAAACTAGTTAAGTTTCAGAGTATTTGTCTACTTAAAGTAATCTATACATTGCGAATGTCACCTAGGATTTCTCTAAAACCCTACCTCCTTTTGCATTTTCTTTAAAACCATTGTTAGATTAGGATTTCCAGCAACATTTTGCATTGTTTTATCAGCTGAAATCATAAAGTGTTTATATGTATTTGTTGTCCCAACTCAATAAATTTGTAGATTGCATGTAAGACCCCTTGTAGGCACAACTAGAACACTCCAACTGAGAGATTCCAAGTGAACTAAGACCTAGTTGTAGAAACCTTGGAGTAGTCTTACCTAGGGTAGGATACTTTTTAAGAGAGGTGTGAAACCAATAATCACACCTGCGTTGCTGTGTGCTAAAACACTCATCAACAGAATTGGTGCTAGAAGGAGAGCCACAAAGAACTATTTCCCTCTAAAAAATCAACAAGTCTGGGGACTAGACAAAGACATACCAGATCTAGCTCAGTTAGAGAAGAATTGTTCTCTCTGATATAATTCAAACAAACAAGAACATATCAAGGGATACCAAGGGGACCAAGAGCTCAGTCATCCCCAAGGAACATAGCTACAACACCTTTCAATCCCCTGGTCATGGCCTTTTTTCTAGGAAATAACCAGTTCCCATTTCAATTCAATGATTACCATGACATGCCCAAAAACCTCGACAAGTTCTGTTCCAAATTCAGGGTGAATGATCCAGACAAAACTGTGGATGAGCATATCAGAATCTTTGAAAGCAACATGTTTATGCTACAAGTACAATACAAGGATGTGATATGTAGGTTGTTCCCTTATTCTTTGCAAGATGAAGCTTATTATTGGTTTGCTAACCTCCCTGCAACATCCATAAACTCATGGTTGAACCTGAAGAATGCATTTCTGAATTAGTTTTGAATGCCCACCACCCCAGCTAATCTTTACCAGTCTTTTGTGGAGATTCATCAAGGTGAGGGTGAGATGATAAGTTCTTTTAACAATAGATTTCAGAAAGCTTTTAGTCATTTGCAAGCTCCTTATGCCATAGGGCAAGCTACAGCCTTGCCAATCTATTATGCAGCTCTAGACAAACTTACATCCATTTTCACATGAAGAGGCAATCCAATTCCCACTACCTTAGCTCAAGCATACTCCATAGCTGTCACTGTAAGTACTTAGTTGGGACAAACAGCCACTGGTCCACTAAATCACATAGGTTCTATAGCCATGCCTAATCAAATACCTATGATTAATCAAGCCTTGGCTAACCATACCCCGGTGATGAATCCAATTCCTAACCCAGCTGCAACACAAGATTTAGTAGTCCATTCAGAAACCCAGTAGCTGAAATGCCTCCTGCATAGATGCCTTTCCTACACTCTTCAGAGGTAGCTAAGGCTAAAGAAGATAGAGAAGATATTAGAGTTAGTTGAGCAAATGAAGAAGCTCATTGCAGAAGTTACCCACCTTAGAAATCAAAATGATTATCTTCAGTAGAGAGGTCAAAATCAGAACTCATTCCAAAATGAGAATCAGTTTCAAAATCAAGGCCAGAATCAGTACCAAAACCAAAATTTTCACCAACGATCAAATCGGTCTTGGAACACAAGACCCAATAATGGAGGGGTACCATCACCCTTGGAGAATTAGAACAATGATACTAGACCCCCTGGTCGTGTGATGTTAGTTGAAGCAACTTTGTCTACATGGTGCAGACTGCATAATACGAATGCTCATTTTGAGCTAGATTGTCCAGAATTTTAGATAGCATCTAGTATCTTCCAGATGGAGATTCAGAATGCCGAGACTTAGGAGAATCCACCAACATGGTATGAAATTGTTCCTTCACAAAGGTATGATACTGCTCTTGTACTTGATAGTTATACATTTCCATTTCAAGATGATAATCAGCCTGAGGAAGAAGAGTCTAAAGAGGTCAATGCTTATCAACAATATAATAAAACTCCATACAACCTGAGAAGTAGTAAACCTAAAGGTCCTTTTACCACCTCCATTCCCCCAAATAGCTATCAAATTCCACCAGACCCAAAAGCTTCTAATAATCCTGAACCCCCAAAAGTCACACATCAACTAGTATATCAGGGAGCTCCTACTGAAAGTTCTCAACGGTCTGACATAGTAAAAATGGGGCAGTATGTTGCTGAAGAGCTTAAGAAGATGAAGGTTAGCCTTTTCGTTTATGAACTTCTTAAAATACCTGAGGTTAGAACATCTTTCTTCCAAGATATGGGTACTGGGATCAAAATCGACTATATACAGAAAGAAACTGTTACCAAGGATAACATTGATAAGGGGAAGGAAAGAGTGCATGTGACTGATGTGGAGCAAATGATGACACTATACAAGGATAAGAGGGAGAGCCCTCCTTTCCTCTTGACACTTAGGATATTCAATAGGAACCTTCACAACTGTTTGGTAGATTCCAGTGCTTCCACTAGTGTAATGACGTTATCAGTTTGTAAGGCACTTGTTCTTACTCCAGCCAAGTCTTCTAGGAAGGTGACACAACCAGACAAGACTGAGGTGAATATAGTAGGTGAGTTGAATAGGATACATATGCAACTAGCTTCTAATCCAAGAGTACAACAGTATATAGACATCCAAGTAGTAGATATCCCGGATCAGTATGGTATGCTCTTGAGTAGGAACTGGTCTAGAACTTTGAATGGTTACATGGCAACTGAATTTTCTCACATGTGGCTGCCATGGAAGGGATTGACAAACCAGATACACATTGAAAGAGAACCAAAGATGAAACATATGATTATGGAGTACAACCGGCCCAATGAGATTTTGTTTTTAGAAGTTGATTTGGGGGTTTATCTTCCTCATGTCAATCAAACAAAGGAGATTCTTATGGTAAGATGCAACAGATTCCTTGACCCTCCACTTGTAGAAAGACCAGAAAGTACAGAAGCATATGTTCAATCAGATTCAGGAAACTCCTTAGAAGAAGATGAACCAGGGATATTCAAAGGATTCCGTGATTTCATTCTAAGGGATCAAACTGTTATTGGAAAGCAAATTCAGATGGAGTAGTTATTACTACCCAATTGGTGTCGCATACATGATGCATCACATTTTGAGTTTACTTTCCAGCTTTGTCAAGAGGCAGTAGAACAAGTGCAAAGACAACTAAAAATTCCCATCATTCTGAAGGAGGCACCAGTTGTTGAAAAGAAGGAAGAGTCCCAGCCTTAGCTTGATAAGAAAAAAATAGCAAAATCGGGTGACAACAGTAAAGACTTCCGCCTATGGACCTTAAGGTTTGATGGATCAAGATGTAGACAAGGGTCCGAATCAAATGTTGAGTTAATTAGTCCTACTGGAAGCTCATATCTAGCATCACATAGACTACAATTTCCATGCACAAACAACATGATTGAGTATGAGGCATTGGTGCAAGGATTGTTGTTGGCACTCCAAAAGAGAGTCAAAGTCCTTCAATTGTTTGGAGATTCAGAGTTAGTAGTGAAACAAGTAAGGAAGTAGTATTCATGTAATGATAAGAGGTTGAATAGGTACATAAATAGAGTCTAGAATTTGATAGAATGCTTTGATGGCTTTAATATCCAGTTGATCTCAAGAAGACAGAATCATGTTGCAGATGCTCTAGTTCAAACAACAAGTACATTAGAACCAACAACCATGGCAGGATTAAAGAAATTTTCTATTGAATTCATTGCTACCCCATCAGTACCAGACAATGTCACAAATTTCCAAGTCTTTGAGGATGATAAGCACATAATTAACTTCCTTACTTCATTAGATGTTTTCACTACTCAAATAATAGATGAAGAAGAAATGGAACCTGCCGAAATGGATTTAGAAGGAGTTCTAAATTTAAAAACAAATACAATTCCACGGGGAATGGTAGAGCTAGAGAGACTATTCGATTTAGACAACTTAGGAACCCAGAGGAAAGAAGGAGAATCTCCTGGAGGGCAGTGCGATTTGTTTGATTTGGGAACAGAAGAAGATATTAAGAATGTGATCATCAGGAAGGATAGTACTAAGGAAGAGAAGATGGACCTTATTCATGCATTAAGAGACTACCATGAGGTAATAGCATGGAGCTACGAGGACCTCAAGACATACGACACTTCAATCATCACACAAACCATCCTGTTGAAGCCAGGCGTGAAACCATTCAGATAGAGACAACGGCCAGTGAATGCCCTATTGGAACCACTAATTTTCAAAGAAGTTTAGAAGTTGTTATCAGCAAGTATAATATTTCCTGTCAGACATTCTGCGTGGGTAGCAAATTTAGTTCCTGTTTGGAAGAAAAATGGAGAAATCAAGCATTGCGTCGACTTCCAGAATTTAAATCAAGCGTCTGAGAAGGATAATTACCCACTGCCATCATTGGATGAAGTATTATAGATTGTTAATGGATCACAGATGATGTCTTTTCTAGATGGTTATTCAAGTTACAACCAGGTAATGGTTGATTATGAAGATAGATTGAAGACATCTTTCACATGCAAATGGGGCATCTATGCATATCGTCGAATGCCATTTGGTCTAATAAATACTGGTGCTACCTTTCAACGAGTGATGGACATTGCTTTCAAGGGACTGGTTGGAAAGTGTATTATTATCTACATGGATGACCTCACGGTGTTCTCAAAGAGGTGAGAAGATCATGTGGCAGATTTGAGGAAAGTATTGCAATGATGTAAAGACTATGGTATATCACTTAATCCAAAGAAGTGTATCTTTGGAGTGACTGAAGGGAAGTTGCTGGGGCATGTGATATCTGAGCAGGGTATATCTATCAACCCAGACCAAATACAAACAATACTCAAAATACCCCCCCCAGCCAGCAAAAAGGAACTCAAGTCATATTTTGGTAAGATCAACTTTGTACGCAAGTTCATTATAGGTTTTGCTGAAATTGTTTGACCTCTTAATTCCATGCTAAAGAAAGACGCTAAAATGGATTGGACTCCAGAAGCTAAAGCTGCCTTTGCAGAAATTAAACAAGCCATAGCCAATGCACCTATATTGGTAAGTCCACATTATACTTCATCATTTCAGATTTACTCATTTGCATCCGAGCACACGTGTGCTACAATGTTGACATAGAAAAGATTAGTTGATGATGAAAGGCCCATTGCCTTCATGAGTACTCCATTAAAGGACGTGGAGTTAAGATATCCAATTGTGGAAAAATAAGCCTACGCTCTGGTAAAGGTAGTCAAGAAGTTCCGTCACTACATCCTAAGGAGTCAGGTAATTACTATAGTCCCAGATGCAGTAGTTAAAGCACTATTGATGCAAAGTGAATTGGGAGAAAGAAGAGGAAAATGGGTTACCATTCTGCAGGAGTTTGATATAGATATTCAACCCATGAAGTTGGTAAGAGGTCAGGCACTGACCAAAACAATGGCTGTGGTAGGGTTAGGTTTAGTATCTCAACAGTACCTGTTAGAAGATGTTTCAAAGGATGAATGGTATGGAGATATCATATTTTATCTACTCAATCAACGCTGTCCACCACAGCTGAATTTGATTCAAAGAAGAGTGCTCGGGCTGAAGAATAACAACTATATGATAAAAAGGATCAGTTCTTGTAGTAGTCAGATAGATCCCCTCATGATTCTTCTTGTAAAGGATTAGGCTACTGACTACTATACCCGATGGTCTGAGCTAATGGCTTGTAAACAATGCACCACAGAGGTAGTTATTGAATTTATTGAAAAGCATATTATCACCAAGTTTGGATGTCCTTTTTCTTTAGTCTGTGATAATGGTCTTGCCTTTTCATCATTGCATTTTTCTAACTGGGCATTCGATTATGGAATCATTCTAAAGTTCTCATCTAATTACTATCCACAAGGGAATGGCGTAGCTGAATCAACGAACAAAAATCTACTTGAAGTCATTAAGAAACTGTTAGACAAAAACCCTCGAGACTGGCACACTCAGCTTAAATTTGCCTTATGGGCTGATAGAATTTGACACAAAGTTGCCTTGGGCACATCGTCCTATCATTTGGTCTATGGGATTGAGCCTATCTTTCCTATTCACTTGAGGATTCCCGTACTGCAATTCATGCAAGACTATCTTGAAACTGATGACCAATTGTCTTCCCAATTAGTCCAGTTGCTGCACCTTGAAGAGAAACGTGACACTGCCATAGAGAACTTTGCTAAACACCAGGGTGTAGTAAAATGATGGTTCGATAAGAGAGCCAAAGTCAAAGCCTTTTGCATTTCTGATTTGGTCCTATATTGGGATAAAGCCCATGAGAAGAAAGGAGAACATAGCAAGTTTGATAAACTTTCATTGGGTCAGTATCAGATCTATGAGATCCTTGGAGACAACACATATCGACTCAAGAGCCTTACTGGTGAGGAGCTCCCATTGCCCGTCAATGGTTAGTTCGTAAAGCACTACTTCCAGGCTTGAGAGACAGTCATGCCTCATCTTAGTGTACATAGTTAGGTTGTTTTCCCACTTTGGTTAGGATAGGTTGATGTTAGATTAGATTTGCTTTTGTGCTTTCGCTTTCTGTAGTTGTTAGATGTTTGCTTAGATTAGTTGTCCTTTTGGTTTTGCTTTTGTTCATTGTGCTTGTTCTTGCGCGGGGTCTTTGTTTCTAGAGTGTGGTGGCAGGTATGTGGACCTGCAAATGCTTCTTGGTTGGGTAGATAATCTAAAGTCTTTATTTGAGAAGCCATGGTTTTGCTTAAGTCTCACCATGGGCTCCGTTGTTATGCTAAGGGGTATGATGTCTTTCCATGGAAAATGAGTCATTAGTTGGTGCACTTGAAGTATTTTCTAACCATATATCTCTCACAATTTAAATGATCCTAAAGTAACTAAGCAAGTCTAAGTGATCTTGTGTTAAGTGAAAGGGTTGGATTCCCATTCTACCACATGCACTATTAATCCAAAAGTGATAGAAGGTGGCACTAAGTGCTACTAGCCTACATTGGGTAAAAATAAAAGGTGTTTTTCAACACTAGACCCATTACAATGCATCAAAAAGAGATTATTAGTTGAAATTTTTTATATTGAAAAGAGTATTGTCTCAAGATTGGTGGTATCAATTGTCATTGCATCAGTAATACTACTAGAAGAATCATTATTTGCTTCTCTCAAAGCTCATCACATTTTAGCATTCGAGCATTTTCTTGGTGGTAGAATGATCCTAAATTCATAGCTTGCCATGAAGGATCTCAGATGAACTTAGTCGCTAAAGGATGGGAATGAACGCAATTGCACACACTCGAGTTTTCAGGATGTGGATGGTTGCACTAGTTAGTGATCTTAGATTCTTTGATAGGATATCATGCTTTTTTCATTTAATATGTGGGGAACACAGAGATTCTGGGTTCGAACCAAAAGTTTATCATCGAAATGCTCGAGAGCATTTCCGAGCAGAGTTGCCATTTGTTGTGCCTTGCACACACGCCCCATTTCAAAAAATAGGGACCCCCTCTTTCAAAGTTGGTCTAGGAATGTCAAATGAGTTTTTTCCACCTCCTAAGTAGTCAAGTGGTCAAAATGCACTTTTTTCCATGTCGAAAGTTTGAAGTTGAAAAATCATCCCAAAAATCTGCTAGGTCAAAGTCTTTACATTTCTCCTAGTTGGTCTGATAGTCCTTTTGCGCTAAATCTGGTCCTAACCAACCTTTGCGCTGAATTGCCCTCCAACTAACCTCTGTGCTAATTACCTTTGCATCTAACCTTAGCACTATTTTTCCTCTCGTCTGACTTTGTGCCACTTTTCACTTGCAAAGATTTTTGCACTGATTCTTAATGTCTCTGACTTGCGCTACATTGTTCGATCACCGACTAAGTTGGAGGATGCCGAAAACCCCGCCAGTCCAAGGAACCTCAAAACCCTGCAAAATGCATATGACTAAGCACATTGTCATAGCACTAAAAGCGTTCTCCTCCGACCAAGTTCGGCACACTTCGAATTCCCGCCAAGTCAGAGCCTACCAAAAACCGCGCAACCCTATTTTGTCGAACCTCCCGACTGACACTGCGTACGTTTCACATTTACTCATTTTCTGCATTCAAACAAGTATTTTTGGAGCTCTCAACAATTTGTCAAGAATTCCCGCTGCATGCCCACGGATTCAATCCGGTAGCCTCCCTCCTCACTTGTGAATTTCAACTCGACCTGGCAAACCAGGTAGGAGCTAAACCTATATCCTGGGTTTTTTCTTGTACGTTTAGGGTTCATTTCCTTTTTGCATGAGCATAAATAGGAGGGATCCAAATGTAGATAGGGTTTCTGTGATAAATTGTTTCTTTCTACTTATAAACCCTAGTTTTAGACCTTCAAAGGGAAACGTAGAAAAATGAAGAAAACTTGTCAAAATCCTGCAAAGTTGAAACCCTTCAAGGCGAGCAAATGAAGTAAATTTTAGCGCTAGTGGCCTATTCAACTTACCTCTAAAGTTCTAAAATATCTAGTTAGTCGGCGGTCATGAAAATCCGCGCCAAAGCTTTAAATAAGTTAGCGCTGAAAACCTCCTTCTCCGACTCCATGCTCTTCTTTGAGTTAACTGATTTGGTTGGTGGGATCCAAAAGCCCTACACAATCTGGAAGTTTATTTTGCACTGGAACTAAATTCATCTAACTTTGTGCTAAAAGACCCTCCCTCTGACTTTTGGTTGGATGCTAAGTAAAATCCCGCCGGTTGGCAGTAACCAAAACCTCCGCTGACAATGAAAGATCGATTTTGTGCCGAAACTAAATTCATCCGACCTTGCACTAAAGTATGCTATCATCGACTTAGTCGGTAGACTTTAAAACTTGTGCAAGGTTTGACAAGACCTAATCTCGTGCAAAAGTAGTGAAAACTATCCCGATGGTCTTGCTCTAAGTTTTCAATCGATAGACTAAACAAACCTCTTGAGTCGGTACCCTCTAAAACCCGTGCAAGTCGGTGGATCAAGAAATCGATGCAAAATGTTGAAAACACATGAAGAATGAAAGACTTAGTGGTCAGTTGGACCTGATTTCCCCATTGAGGTCGGTGGACCTCAAAAGCAACGCTTTTCTATCTGTAAGTCGGTTGACCCTGAAATTAGCACAAATTAAACAAAATAACTATTTTTGAGGAATTTTCAAAAGGGAAATGTCTGAAATGATGTAATAATGGCTGCAAATGATGAATGTTGATGTTTCACATGTTTTAAAAGGGATTTTTTTTATAGTTTTGAAATTTTTATTACATGCATTGATGTTGAATTGCTTAAAGTTAGATTATGAAATGGATGCAATGATAGTAAATGTCAGATTTCTATTCTTTTAAGAGCATGTTAGTAACTTAGCATGTCCATTATAGCTTTATTGGTTGAAAGTCTAAGGGTCCACTTGATAGTCATAGAACTTAAACTTAGGAGTTGGTGAAAATCTTTTAAGGTATCAAGCTTATAATGTCTAGTCCTGTAGGTTAGATGATTGCATGAGCTCAAACCATGAGGTATGAATTCAAAGGCATCCCCCCTGAGACAAAGATTCATACTGGATGGAGTGATGTAGGAGATATAGATCTGGGTCACATAGACCTAGATAACTTCAGACTAAGAACATTTGGCTCAAATCCAACACCTCGGGCCTAGAAAGTGAAAGATAGTGGGATTGCACAAGCTACTGCCTTCCCTACATCTATTCAGTGTGCTAAAGTCATAGTCACCTATGCAGATAGATATAATATCATGACCAGAACAATCCAAATTGCCAATGGAGACATCTTAGCTGACTTGACTCCACCTTCCTTGGTTAAAACTTTTGACATCCCATGGCACACAGTAATGACCATGCCAAATAAGGAAGAATCAGAGGCCACATACAATAAGGATGAAAGTGGATGTAGAAAACATATGAATGAAAATTGGGCAAAGAGCAGAAGGTCTGCCATGAGCAAATTCCCTCAAGTATTGTATAGAAGTGATTTTCATGATGAAATAGGGGATTTGGTAACTTTTCTAAGTAGAATTTATGGATTGCCTGTAGCATCAACTTTTGAAGGGTGGATGTTTGTCATAGTTGAGGAGATATTGAAAGGAACTAAGTTCCACTGGTCACAAATTCTTAGTGATGACATTCATGAAGCATTCAACAACTTCAAAGAGAAAAGGTTCTTTAGGTGGACATCTTATGTCGTCTATGCATTGGCAAGAAGAAATCGTTATGTTGGATTGTCTAAAATAGGAGAAGTTGGAAATGACAAGTAGACCCAAGTCAAAGTATATGAGTGTTAACCACAGCTCACATCATCTCAATCTCTGATGCACTTGAAAAGAGTGAACAATGCTTTCACAATGTATATAGCAAGATTATTGCAAGGTAACATAGCCTTGAGGATTTCCATAAAATATATGAATGAAGTAACCAAATATGGGAGTTGGTAACCCAGTTTGAGAAGTACACATATCTAAGGGTGTAAGGTTTCACTGGGATAGCTTACAGACTTCCTAGATATCCTGATGATAAAACAGTGCTCCTAGAATTTTCTAGGTAATGGATCCCTTGTGCTAAGAAACTTAAGCACCAGCATAGAACCAATGTACAATTTCCCCTCCAGTTTGGCAAAGGGAATTATGCATGTCCTTCATTGGCATCAGCTAAACATTTAGATAAAGAACTTCAACTTCTCAATCTCCACTACTATAATGCAAGGGATCACTTTGATCCAAATAAAGTAATGGAAAAGTTTGTAAGCAAAAAGTTATTTCACAAAATGCATATTGAGGACTTTGGGGTCAACTGTATGGATGATTATGAGGTAATGAAGAAGGCTCATTCAAGATTATCTCTAGCCTTCACAAGTAAATTTCACATCATTGCAGTACCTGACCAGTTGGAAGATGATGCGAATGTTATGGTCAGAGGAACTTGGGAGGCTCAATACTGCCAACCAATCCCTTTGCCTAATTGGGCCAATGCTAAAGAGAGTTCTCTTGATATCATAATGAAAGATCCTATTGGACTAATCAAGGCATGTGTGAGAGGTCAGATAGCTTCCTTAGAGAGACAAGGGGTGCAGCTCACATATACTACACTAGAGTCAGATAAAGAATCTGGAGGAGAAGAGGATGAACCAATAAATATAATAGAAGAGGCAGAGCTAGTCCAAAAGTAGAAATTTGACAATGAAGGGCATGCACCAGTGGCATAAAAGGCTAAGAAAGTTAAGAAACCTTTTGTAAAACCACCTAAGAAAGATTAGCCTCCTTTTGCTAGGACATGAGTTTCGAAGAAAAGGTATGTACCCAGTAGCTCTGGAGAGGGTTCTAAGACCAAGAAAGTCAAGGTGAAGAATGTTAGTAAGGATGTGGAAACTACTGCTACAACTCATGATGATACAAGTTTGCCAACCTCCCCATCTCCCTCTGCCCTAGATGTGAATACAGTTGTACTCTCCTCAACAGCTGCTACTACTGCATCATCTTCCATTATTTCTACTATTGTACCTATGACCTCAGCCACTATTATTCAAGAAATTCTCTCTACTACCACTTCACCTACCATTACTGTTTCAATTGTTTCTTGCTCATTGGCAGTATCTTCTAATACCCCTAGCAGTCCTATTTCTTCCATTTCTGCCACCTCATGTTCCTCTACCACTATCACACCTTTACCTTCCATCTCTTCCACTCTATTACCTACCTCCGTGGCATTGTTTCGCATTTCTAGAATCCTTTCACCTTCTCTTCCTCTACCCTCACTATCTATTTCTTCGCCCATCATCATTTCCTCTATCTTGCCAACCTCTTCCATCTCACCAACTTTGGGGTCTGCCATGCTTGCTAATTTAACACAAACAAACTTGCCCGCACTATCTATATCCTCTACCATTCCTATCTCTTAGATGCCTATGTATTAGAATTCAACCTCCTTGGTTGTGCCACTACTGCCAGGAATTGACATGGTGTGTGCAGAATTGGGTTTGCAAGAGCCAGAAATAGAAATATTGCTTGAATCAGATAAGGACACATTTCTTGAGGTAAATAATGAAATCCCAAATGAATCCTTGGCTAAAGCGGTGAGTGTTGAAGTGATTGATGTATCCAATAGTCCTCCAGAGAAGGGTCAAACAGAAGAAGTCTTCAAATCAACTCAGAAGAATGTAATGGTAAATTGGATAAATTTGGTCGATGAAGGAGATAAGGATTTGAATAAAGATAAGGGGTCAGAGCAAGGGCAAGGGTCACTTGAAGAGCCTACCAAAACTGATAGTGAGAATATCTCTGAACTAAGTAAGTCTTCTTATTCAGCACCTGAATTGTTGCAAAATAGAGTAGGATACCTTGAGCCACAAGTAGAAATAATGTAATTAGATTTGAGCACAATCTTGTCATTGGCTGAACGGCCAAAGAAATAAAAGAAAGCAAAGGTAATATCAAGAATCTATAAGGATGAGATAGGATCTAGGATCGCTGAAATATCTGTCCCACAAGCCAATATAAATAGAGAACAAGTCAGAGCTGAGGACTATGTTATCTCAACGGTTGATCTGGGACTAACCACTCGTGCTTAAAGAGTTGATGATTTTAAAGGGTCCGTCACCTCCATCCTGGAGTAGTTGGATAAAGATGAATTATCAAAGAAAAAATTGAAGTAGCAAAATGAAGAACTCTAGACTTGCCTCCAGTTTCTGATTAAACCTGTTGATGCTGGTGGTGATATAAGGACAGTGCCTACCTTCTTATCCATAGATGAAATGGCAATGCTTGGAAAGGTAAGAACCATGTCACAAGGGACTCAGAAATGGTTAATTAGAGCATTTGCAAAGGGATGTGAAACCATTTATGCTACTGCCCAAGCACATAAGAAATTGGTTGAGCTTCATAAAAAGTGGAAGGATCTGTGGGAGGAGTGTGACTTTTTTAAAGAATATTATTCTCACATGTTTCCCAGAGTCAGGAGCATCATAGATTTGCCAGCACAAACTTTAGTGGTTGAGAACATTCTGACTTGAGACAAGTTATCAAAGGCTATCGAAAGGTATCAACAACTAAAATTGAGAAAAGAAAGCTTTGAGAACATAAAAGAAGCTTACAAGCCAGTAGATTGATAGGGAGGACTCTAGGCTACCTGCTTCTGCATCCTGTAGGTATACAAGACTGTTTGACAACTCTAGCCTTCCTACCAATTCAAAGTGCTAAAAGACATACTCTTTGTAGAGATGGAAAACATTACTTCTTTGCTTGGTGTGGGACACATACATTGTCCTCACTGCTTCCAAGATGCTGCCTCAATGGCACTTGACTTTGTGAGCCCGTTGCCCACCCTTCTCACTCTGTTCAAGAGTCTGGACTGCTTGGTGCTCATTTTCTTTCTCTATTTTTCCACCCCTGCAAATCTATTTACCTACTTGTTTATCTAGCCGGACTCCTCACTGAGCTCGCCTAGAACAAGCATGCATTGCCTCTAGCCAGCAATCCAACCACCACACAAAAGAAAAACAAACAAAAATCATGGCTCTGTTTGATGACCTCCATACTGTATAGAGGGATTAGAAGAATCATCAAAATAGAGTCATGGTTTGAAAAAGAAAACAAAAATGTAGAAAACAGAAATGACTAATCTACTTCAGAATGATAAACTGAAAATAGAACAGAATATACAAATGATCGAACTGCTGTATTTTATTTCTATTCAAAAATTCTGACTACATCAAAATGCTTCACACACCAAAATTCACTTCTTCGATTCTTCTTCTGCTCAACTCCTTACAGAAAGACTACTACATATTATGTATTTGCTCATGTCCGTTACAGGACGGTTCCACTTCCATACCGGTTGGTATTCCAACTGTCGGTTCAGTTCTGTGCTATTGGTGTGATAAACAACTATCAGTCTATCCCGAAGTCCTTCCACCGATATATCATCTCTTCCTGATGGCCTGTGTGATCTGTAGACTCCCATCGATCCCAAATTGCTTTTGCAATCTCATCGATTCTCATGCAAACGACCGTTAATTCCAACTGCCAGAAATTTGGTTACGCTCTGTCCAACAACCACTTGACAGTTCGCATTCATGAGAACTTTTAGTCCCACATGCACCTGTTCAAGTCGGCCACTGCGGTTTATATATCCGACGGCTTAGTAAACTATTGTCGGCACTTTTGCCACCAACGACCCCTGTCTACCCCCATCGGCACAACCCAAACTATCGGCCAACATTCAACCATGAACTTTGATAGTCCCTTGTCTCACTAATACCAAGTCTTCACCCTCCGTTGGCGTGACCACTGTGCATCAGTCTAAAGCCTTAAAGCTACGCCGATAGAAGTCCTTGCACCGACGTCCAACTCCATCAGAGAAACACATAGCTGTCGGAGTGACTTTCACAGCCATCGCCGATAGCAAGCCTCATACCGATGACAAGCCTCGGCAACACTTCATCGGACAAATAATTAATATCAGAGTGACACCCACATCCTTCACCGATAGTGATTCTCATGCTAATGGCCTTCACCAACCTTTACCTCTCCATCGGGATAACACCAAGCAATTGGAGACACAACTATAGGCTCCGCCGATGACCACCCTTATGCCGATGGACATCACACATCGGTAAGACCTTGGAGATCGGCAAAAGACACCAAACTCTCACCGATAGTAAACCTCAAGCCAATAGCTAGCCCTCCATCAGTATAACATGAAGTATCGGGGATACATCTTCTAGCTACGCCGATATCAATACTCACTCCGATGGGTTTACTTTGCACATGTATAAACTTCTTCCCGCTCTACCCTATTTTGAAAATTCAAAACATCACAACAAAATGCAAACTATATACACATGGGCTCCAAGCCCTTGGTGCTCTTGCACCATACTCCCCCTGTGCGGAAGAAGTCAAGTCACCTCCAGTGACAATGAGGCAAAATCAATGCCCCTCTTTTTGAATTTTGACTCTGCAACCCAGGTAGCTTCTGCTTTAGGCAACTGTTTCCATTTGATCAAATGCTCCATGTAGAAACCATGTCAGGTTTGCTTCTGTACTCGTGAATCTAGTATTTTCTTTGCCTGCAGTTTGGGTTTTAGTGGCAAAGTCACATCTTTTGCTGTCTGTTCCTTCTCTGAAATGGATCCATCTGCTGCTAATTGAGGACCCCTGTATTACACTAGGTCTTGGACATTAAACACTGGTGAGATTGCCAAATCTTCTGGCAATTCAATTCTGTATGCATTATTTCCATACTTGTTCAGTATTCTGTAAGGACCAATTCTCCTCATTTGCAGTTTGGTTGGCGTGCCTTTCTCCATTCTAGCTTTGTTCAAGTGCACCATAACTAGATCACCAACCTCAAACTAAATATCCCTTCTGTGGGCATCTACTCTATCTTTGATCTTCTGTGTGTTCTCTGTCAAGGTTTTCTTCACCTGCTCATGCACTTCTTTCATGGATTGTGCAAAATCGTCTGCATGTCCACTTCTGTTCTCCATGTTTCCCATATTTCTGAGCTCACATATACCTCTGGGATGCATTCCATAGACTATTTCGAATGGACTCTTACCAGTAGTCCTATTCACACTATCATTATAGGAAAATTCTGCCTGATGAATGACAAGATCCCAACTCTGTCCATATTCTTTGGTTATACACCTTAATAGGTTGCCCAATGTGCTGTTTACCACCTCTGTTTGACCATCTGTCCGTGGGTGATATGCTGAACTGAATGACAAATTTGTTCCCAATCTCTGCCACAAAGTTTTCCAGAAATGCCCCATGAATTTAGCATCTCTATCAGACACAATGCTTGCTGGAAGTCCATGAATTCTGATCACTTCTCTGAAAAACAAGTGTGCTATATGACTGGCATCATGAGTTACTTTGCAGGGAATGAAATGACTCATCTTGCTAAACCTGTCCACAACTACATATATGCTATCATAACCAGTCTTAGTCTTAGGCAAACCAACTACAAAATCCATACTTACACATTCCCATGGCCTGGAAGGAATGGGTAAGGGTTGGTACAATCCTGCATTTGAAGTGGTTCCCTTGGCCTTCTGACATATGATACATTGCTCTACATACCTTCTGATGTCTCTGTGCATCCTTGGCCAATAATAGAACCTTTGGACTAGCTCCAGTGTCTTATTCAGACCAAAATGGCCACTCAGACTACCATTGTGCTTCTCCTGTATGAGATTTTCTCTCATAGATCCTCTTGGCACACATAATTGTCCACCTTTGAATAGTAATCCCTGCTGTAGGGTGAAATCTGCAAACTCACTGTGAAAGTGATTCTCAAAATCTTTACGTACCTTGTATGCCTTAGCAAAATCTTCATCATCTTGGTAAAGATTCTTGAAATCTTCAATTCCAATGCTCTTCAACTGCACTTCCTGCACTGTGAGCAATCTTCTGCTCAAAGCATCTGCAACTCTATTCAGCTGCCCCTTCTTATGCTTAATTGTAAAGGTATAAGATTGCAGGTACTCCATCCATTTGATATGCCTGCTGCTTAACTTACCCTGTGAGTTTAGAAAACTCAGAGCTTGGTTATCTGTGTAGACAACAAATTCTTTAGGCAGGAGATAATGTCTCCACTTCCTCAATGCTTGGACTAGAGCATACAACTCTAAGTCATACAAAGAGTACTTACTCTTTGCTTCATTCAGCCTCTCACTAAAAAAGGCTACAGGTCTGTTTTCCTGATTTAGCACTGCTCCTACAGCTATATTACTTGCATCACATTCAATAGTAAATAGCTTATCAAAACTAGGCAACAACAAAATAGGTTGTGTTGCTACCTCTTTCTTCAACCTTTCAAAACTTCTATCTGTAGCTGGTGTCCATCTGAATTTTGCTTTCATTCCACCCTTGATTGTATCCAACATGGGTGCACATATTCCACTGAAATTTTTGATAAACTTTCTTTAAAACTGGGCTAAGCCATGAAAACTTCTCACCTCTGTGGCTGCTCTGGGAGTAGGCCAGCTCAATATGGCTTCTACTTTGGACTTGTCCATCTTCAAATCTCCCTGGGACACCACAAAACCAAGGTATACCAATTCCTGCTTCATGAATTCACACTTCTCCAGATTGATGGTTAGTTGTTCATCATGTAATTTTTGCAAAACAGTATTTACATGTTCTAGATGTTCTTCCTTGGTCTGACTAAAAATTAGAATATCATCTAGAAAAACAACAACAAATTTACCAATGTAATCCTTTAGGACTTCATTCATGAGTCTCATAAAGGTGCTGGGTGCATTTGATAGACCAAATGGCATAACAAGCTATTCATACAGTCCTTCTGTGGTCTTGAAGGCTGTCTTCCACTCATCACCTTCCTTGATTCTTATTTGGTGGTAACCACTCTTCAGGTCTATCTTGGTGAAATACTTTGCTTTTCCAATACAGTCCATGAGATCTTCAATTCTGGGAATTGGGAATCTATACCTTATAGTTATCTTGTTTATGGCTCTGGCATCTGTGCATAATCTCCATTATCCTCCTTTCTTGGGTGCCAACACTGTGGGCACTGCACAAGGACTAATACTCTTCCTGATCAATCCTTGATCTAGCAACTCCTGCACTTGCCTGGAAATCTCTTTGTGCTGATCTAGAGTCATCTTGTAAGGTGCCTTGTTTGGGAAAGATGCCCCTAGAATCAGGTCTATCTGATGGCTTATTACTCTCTGTGGAGGCAATGTGGCTGGTGTACCATCACTAATTATGCCTTTATACTTCTCCAGTATAGGCTGCATTTCTTTGGGAATCTTTGTCTTCTTATCCTGCTGTCCTTCTTTTGGTTTTACTATGATGGCATAACCAATACCATCCTCCTTAAGAGCATTCAGAAACTCTTTTCCATTCACAACCAAGATATTAGGACTCTTTGTCTGAACTGCATCTTCATCTTGCAATGACTGAATTTTATAGGTGACACCATCCTTCTGAAAAGAATAGGCATTCTTCTCACCATCATATACTGCTTTTCGGTCATACTGCCATGGTCTACCCAATAAGAGATGGCATGCATCCATGGGTAGTATATCACATAATACCTTATCCTTATAGCCACCTATACTAAACTCTACCCAACTTTGTTCATTCACTACCACATGTTGACCCTTATTCAACCATGTGACTCTATATGGGTTTGCATGAGTAATTCTTTTCAAATTCAGTTTTCTAACTGCCTCATCAGAAATAATATTATCAATAGATCCTGAGTCTATGATAATTTTACATACCTTATTCAAAATCTTGCACTTGATTCTGAATAGTGCTCTCCTCTAGCTTGGTTCAGACTTTACTGGTTCCTTCATCAAGGTTCTCCTTATCATCAGGTTCTCTCCATCTTTTGAGTTCAGATTGACCTCAGGTAACTGGCTGCTGGATGCATTGTCTTGGACATAGTGATTCCTCTTATCACCTCCTTGAGAAGAGGATGTGGTCTTTTCTGGACACCTATATGCTAGATGACCTAGATTGCCACAGTTGTAACACTTCATGTTGGTGAAATAGGATCTTCTGCCTGATCCTCCTAACCTTCCTCTGTTAGATCCTCTTCCTCTATGGTTTCCTTTACCACTTGACTCCCCACTCTGCTATGTGAGTTTGGATTCTGCTTGGGATCTATTGTCAGCATTCCTTCCACCAAAACCTCCTCTGTGTCCTCTGTTATCTCTGCCTCTTCCTCTTCCTCTGCTATTTGAGTCTTGTTTCCTCTTATTCTTTTCCTCCACTTTTAGTGCCAGCTGATAGCATTTTTGCACTGTTGTAGGACACAACAAACTGATTTCTTCTTGTATATTCCACTTCAGACCGTTAAGGTACCTTGCTACCTTTATGCTTTCATCCTCCATTACTTTGGACCTTAAGCATAGCTTTTGGAATTCTTCAGTGTATGCACTGACATCTAATTCCTTTTGTCTCTTCCTGTGCAGCTGTATTTCATAATCTTCTGGCATATATGCTTCTTTAATTTTAGCTACCATTCCCTTCCAAGTAGCTATGGGCTTCTTATCTTATTTTGCTCTTTCAGTCTGCACAAATTTCCACCAGGTTAAGGCAGCTCCCTTGAGTCTGGATTTGGCCACCTTTACTTTCTGTGCCTCGCTTACACCATCACATTCAAAGTGATTTCCAAGTCCTTCTATCCACTCCATGACCAAATCTGGGTCCATTTTCCCATTGAAAAGTGGTACTCCTTCCAATGTTTTACCACTCATTGCTTTCAAAGCTTTCAAGAATGGTTCTTCTTCCAACTTAGGATCAGGTGTGGGCTCTTCATCTTCTACAGATACACCTTTTCCCTTATCCTTAGAATACTTAACTCGCTGGCTGACTTCTTCAGTCTTTTGCAACATTACACCTAGCTTACTCTCCATTTCTGCTAGTCTTTCTTGTAGGAGTCTATTCTCCTCCTCTTGATCTTCAACTTTCTTTGCTAACTCTGCATTAGTCACCATTTTCTTGGATGAACTAACAGACTCACTTGAACTCGGTGATGACATACAACTCTTTTATTCCTATCTAGGAATAACCCAAATCTTACTGCTCTGATACCAATTTGATAGGGAGGACTCTAGGCTACCTGCTTCTGCATCCTGTAGGTATACAAGACTGTTTGACAACTCTAGCCTTCCTACCAATTCAAAGTGCTAAAATACATACTCTTTGCAGAGATGGAAAACATTACTTCTTTGCTTGGTGTGGGACACATACATTGTCCTCATTGCTTCCAAGATGCTGCCTCAATGGCACATGACTTTGTGAGCCCGTTGCCCACCCTTCTCACTCTGTTCAAGGGTCTGGACTGCTTGGTGCTCATTTTCTTTCTCTCTATTTTTACACCCCTGTAAATCTATTTACCTACTTGTTTATCTAGTCGGACTCCTCACTGAGCTCGCCTAGAACAAGCATGCATTGCCTCTAGCCGGCAATCCAACCACCACACAAAAGAAAAACAAACAAAAATCATGGCTCTGTTTGATGACCTCCGTACTGTATAGAGGGATTAGAAGAATCATCAAAACAAAGTCATGGTTTGCAAAAGAAAACAAAAATGTAGAAAATAGAAATGACTAATCTACTTCAGAATGATAAACTGAAAACAGAACAGAATATACAAATGATTGAACTGTTGTATTTTATTTCTATTCAAAAATTCTGATTACATCAAAATGCTTCACACACCAAAATTCACTTCTTCGATTCTTCTTCTATTCAACTCCTTACAGAAAGAATGCTACATCTTATGTATTTGCTCATGTCCATTACAGGACGGTTCCACTTCCATACTGGTTGGTATTCCAACTGTCAGTTCAGTTCTGTGCTATCGGTGTGACAAACAACTATCAGTCTGTCCTGAAGTCCTTCCACCGATATGTCATCTCTTCCCGATGGCCTGTGTGATCCGTAGACTCCCATCGATCCCCAAATTGCTTTTGCAATCTCATCGATTCTCATGCAAATGATCGTTCATTCTAACTGCCAGAAATTTGGTTATGCTCTGTCCAACAACCACTTGACAGTTCGCATTCATGAGAACTTTTAGTCCCACATGCACCCGTTCAAGTCAGCCACTGCGGTTTATATATCCGACGGCTTAGTAAACTATTGTCGGCACTTTTGCCGCTGACCCCTGTCTACCCCCATCGGTACAACCCAAACTATTGGCCAACATTCAACCATGAACTCCGATAGTCCCTTGTCTCACTGATACCAAGTCTTCACCCTCCGTCGGCATGACCACTGTGCATCGGTCTGAAGCCTTAAAGCTACACCGATAGAAGTCCTTGCACCGACATCCAACTCCATCGGAGAAACACATAGCTATTGGAGTGACTTTCACAGCCATCGCCAATAGCAAGCCTCATACCGATGACAAGCCTTGGCAACACTTCATCAGACAGACAATTAATATCGGAGTGACACCCACATCCTTCACCAATAGTGATTCTCATGCCGATGGCCTTCACCAACCTTTACCTCTCCATCGGGATAACACCAAGCGATCGGAGACACAACCACAGGCTCTGCCGATGACCACCCTCATGCCGATGGACATCACACATCGGTAAGACCTTGGAGATCGGCATAAGACACCAAACTCCCGCCGATAGTAAACCTCAAGCCGATAGCTAGCCCTCCATTGGTATAACATGAAGTATCGGGGATACATCTTCCAGCTACGCCGATATTAATACTCACTCCGATGGGTTTACTTTGCACATGTATAAACTTCTTCCCGCTCTACCCTATTTTGAAAATTCAAAACATCACAACAAAATGCAAACTATATACACATGGGCTCCAAGCCCTTGGTGCTCCTGCACCATAGATGAAGAAATTCGAGCATTAATTTATGATATTAATGATTCTTTAAGAGATTGCTTAGAAGAAGCTTACAATGACTATGCACCTTATGATGTTGAAAAATGCAAGAACAAATTGCATAAGGTCATTTTTGAGAATACTGAGCTGGATATGGAGGACAAATTGGATAAAGCTAGCGACCTCAAGGCTGAATTCAATGCATTCCACAAGGTAGGGGCAGAAATAGAGAAAATATATTGCAGGTTCAACCGAGAGCTGGAGATGTTTGAATATCAAGTTAGCCATCTGAAGAATCTGGATCCCTTAGAGATCAATCTAGCCCTTGAAGCATGGTTCAACTACCACAACAAGATGGCAGATGAAGAAAAAATTAATTTGGATGAAGAACCTTGATGTTTTTGAATATTCTGGAATGCAATTCTATCATAATTGTAAATTGCTATATTTGGGACAGTATGTGACTCTATTTTGTCTCTTTTGTGCTTTAAAAATGAGCTTTTCCATATATATATTGAGTTGGGTAGTCAAAATGTCTAGATTCAATGTATCTGGGGGGTTGTTTTTCATCCTTTTCATAAGAGACAATGTAATCCAGGATTTGATATGAGCTGTTATTTGTCCATTTATTGATGTAATCTAGACCGTCGGTGTTGAGTTAATCTCCACTGTTCATTGAAAAACTCGGTATGCTACTTTCCTATATAAAGGGCTGCCATTTCCACTATTTAGAAGAGAGATTTTGCTGCCAAATTGTTGACATTCTACCATTTGAAGTAATACAAAGCAAGTTTCTATAGTGATTCTAAGAATTTGTGTATTGTGTTCCTTATTTGGTTTTCATGATTCACTTCTTTCTCTCCCATAGTTAGTTAGTTATGCTTTTATAATGTTCATGGTTTGTTGAAAGTATCTAATGAATACTCTAAGTCCATACTTTTAGTTATTTGTTGATGGTAGATAGCTATGTAAAGTTAGTCTGCACTGATCATTTGTGCTAAAAGTTTAATTGCATTTCACAAGTTAAATTGCGCCGCTTATTGGGTATTTAACAAATGAATGTAATATGAAAATATTTCAATTTCCATTGAAGATTGCATCATTTTCTGCAGTGTTGTAACATCAATTTTTAGTTTGGTAACTCAAAAAACTAGTTAAGTTTCAAAGTATTTGTCTACTTAAAGTAATCTATACATTGTGAATGTCACCTAGTATTTCTCTAAACCCTACCTCCTTTTGCATTTTCTTTAAAACCATTGTTAGATTAGGATTTCCAACAGCATTTTGCATTGTTTTATTAGTTGAAATCATAAAGGGTTTATATGTATTTGCTGTCCCAACTCAAGAAATCTATAGATTGCATGTAAGACCCCTTGTAGGCATAGCTAGAACATTCCAACTGAGAGATTCCAAGCGAGTTAATACCTAGTTGTAGAAACCTTGGAGTAGTCTTTGTTGGCAAGAGACACTATATGGATTCATGGTTGTTGTCATTGATGGCAACAAAGGTCATCCCACATATCCGCAAGACATGATATGTCTCTACCGGAAGTCAGAATAAAGAATGTTGTGGTCCGGTGAAGAAGAACAGAGCATGTGGCAAGGTCCGACAGATTGGTCCAGACCTCTCAGAGGAAGTATCTTGGTGCAGTGCGGATTTGGGGAAGTCAAGAGGACTACCTTGAGTGGTATATTCCAAGGATTTAGCCTCCGGTGATGGACAAGGAAAAAGATATGAATGGTTGAGTACCGGATTCCTGAGAGACAGTGAAAACAGAGGAAGAACTGACTGGCAGAGTATCAGACTACTTTCCGGATGGGTTACTGTTGATGACAGAGGTTGTGAAGGCATGAATCATGTTTGGCCGACATGATTAATGATATCTACAAGTATATGCTTGATCCGCATTGCTTGGTGAGGAAGGATTCAGCCGACAGAATGAGAGTTTGTAAGAAACTAGACTGTTCCAGATGCCGACTAGAAAGGTGATGAAATTACTAGTGCGGATATATATAGAGGATGGATTTAGTTGTGAAAGGTGTGTGGATGTGGAGAGATATGCAAATAAGTCCAGAGAAAGAGCAGAGGTAGCAAAAAGGATCCGGTATGTGAAAGATAGCAGAACAAAGAACAGAGGAAAGATGAAGTGCAGCAGATCAGTGTACTGAGCCTAACCGGAACTGAACTCCAGCATATGCAGATGCTTCCAATCAGTTCAAGACTGTGATTATCATCACTTTGTAGACAGTGTGTCTTCTTGTAGGCAGTGGGCCTCTTGTGAGCAGTGTGCTCGGGCAGTGAGCCCTAATTGGCAAGTGCCATTTTTGTAATTTCCTATTCTTCTAACAGAGAATAATTCTTGGGTTAATCACCCCGTGGTTTTCTCCCTTAACAGGGTTTCCACGTCAAAAATACTGTGTCATGTGTTTCTTACTTCATGGTTAATGTTTTGTGTTTGATTTTATGCTGCTTCAATTAAGAGGAAAGTTCAATAAGGGAAATAATTAGGATAACTGATTCACCCCCCCTCTCAGTTATCAACAATTGGTATCAGAGCTAAGTTCCTCCTAATAGAGCCTAACAGCTTGAGGAAGATCTGGGATTTCAAATGGATGCATATGGTTTAAGGGAGCAACTCAAGACTGCCCTTGAGGATCTTGAACAGTCAAACTCTGAAGTCAGTGAATTAAAGGAAAGACTCAAACAGGCTGATGAATTCATGAGAGAATTAAAAGACAAATTAAGTCTCTCTATGAAAAAGAGAAAGGAGCTGCTTCAACAGTTGGCAAGACAAAGTGAAGAAAGCAATACAAATGAGGAATTGACTGAGCAAACCAAGTTATGTGAAAAGTTATCAAAAGAAGTCATTATGTTAAGACATGAAATGGAATCAGGAACTATAAAGTTTACTCAAGAGATTGAAGAAAAAAGAAAGGCTGAAGACAATCTAAGACAATCTCTTAAAGAAAAATCAGAAGAATGCCACCAGATGGACAGGATTATCAGACACCTTGAATCTGATCTAGAAGATGCCAAAGATAATGAAGGAAAACTTGAGGATCAAATTGCCTCTCTCAAAAGAGACCTTCAAACAGCAAATGAATATAAAGAGAAATTCAAGATAAGTTCTGCTCAACTTGAAGTTCTTCTTGGAAGTCAAAAGAGGACAGATGACAAGTATGGCTTGGGATATGAGAAAGGAGAAAGCTCCGGATCCGGTCAGAAGAATCTTGGATCAGAAAATCCAAGGAGCAGGCCTAGAAGACCTCCGGTAAGACAGCCAAATGCTCAAAGATATCCATCCTTCAATGGATACTGCCACAGCTGCAACCACTTTGGTCACAAAGCTAATCAGTGCAGAATGAGAATGAATCAGAATAATTCATCCTTCTCCGGACAGTGCTTCAACTGCAAAAGGTATGGACACAAATCCCATGAATGTAGAATTATGCAAGTAAACAAATCATTCAAAGGTAGATGCTTCACATGCAATAGAATAGGTCATAGGGCTAATCAATGCAGATCAAGAGGATATCAGTCAAATATGCAAAGGAATGTTATTTGCCAAATCTGCAATAGGTCCGGTCATAATGCTAAAGTCTGCAGAAACAAGAATCAGGACAAAAGAGGTCCGGTGTATAATCAGAATCAAGACAAGGGTAAACAAAAGATGAATGCGGATGAGGTTAGGAATCAGATGAGCAAGATTTGGGTGAAGAAAAGTTCAGAGAATGTAGAGGTTGGATCCGCATCAGACTCTGGTGCTGATATTTCTTCCGGAAATTAAAAGTGAGCTCTGGCTCAGGGGGAGACTCAAAGAAAATCTTGTTCCCCCAGCCAAACAAGTGGTACCGGATGTTGCACAAGATGCGGATCAAAGGGTTTGTAAATATGAGTCTTGAGATACTTCAGTCAAGTTTTCAGAGGTCCGCATGGAGTTATGAAGAAGCTATGATCGATCAAATAAGACCTGTTCAGGGAAATGCTCCGGTATGATAAAGGATTACAAAAAGGTCCGGAAAGATCCGGAAATGCACTATCTTGTTCTGCGGATTGGACAGAGTGTTTGAGATGATCTTGTAATATGCCACCTCGATTTATTCATGATTGATAGATCCAGATGATATCCATAGATCAGGACTAATCCGGGATACTCCAAGCTATCCAGACAAGGCAAACCGGAATGATGTAGGTGAAGCATTTATTGCAGACAGGTATTAGGGTTCGCGGAGCAATTTAAGGGATTTCTCAAAGGTCATTTGCTCATTCTGCACTCGAGAAGAAGCGAAAAGTGGAGCTCTGCAACAAGGTTCTTCAAGCACACCAAGGATCTCCTGCCGAAGCTATTGGATAAAGAAATCAATCCAACCACTCCGTGCAAACCGAAGGCGCATAAGGTATTCTCCGTTTTTCATTACCTCACTGCAAATCTTTGAAAAATGGCTACTCCAAACATAGTTAAGATCTCCGATAGACCTCGCCCCTCATTCAAGAAACATCCCTACAAATCATTGGAGGTTGACCCACTAGGAGCCTTCTCTAGTGTTCCTCACGGAGTTTTACACACCGAAGACATTAGGGTTTACATACATGCAAACATTGAGGAATTTGGGGATTTCAAATTAAGAGACCTCTATCACAAGCAGCTGATTGACAATGCCTTTGAGCTTAAACCAGAGTATAAGGATATTCAGAAGAAACAATTTGAGCAATTTATTCATTTCCCCTGTTTTGAAGAGGATGAATGGGTCCGGTATGTACTGAGCAGGATGCATGACAACTTTTTATGGCTAGATAGACCCTGCAAGATCACAAAAGAGGCAATTAGAGCAGTAACTGGCCTATACGCTTCCGGAGGAGTACCTATCCTCAAATCTGTCAAGAACAACATTGTAACTGAGGCCACCGGATCAAAATTTGACAAGAGGGCAATGACCATTGAAGATATTTCGGATCCGGATATCAAATATGCATCAATGATAATAGGATACAAGATCTATCACTCCAGCAGGGAGAATTCTGTATCCGGAACTGCAGTATACACTGCTTTTGAAATGCTAAGGAAAAATGCAGAATATGACCTCTGCGAACTACTGCTAAGCCAATTAATGGAAAACATACAGAAAATCAAGAAGGATAAGAAGAATTCCTTTAAATATGGTACTCTTATTGTATGTCTATTCTTCTATTTCATGAATGAGCTACCCGGAACAAGTGGATGGGTATGGCAGAATGACAAACCTGTTGCAGTCCAGATAAGAGACTACTTGCATGGACTTGGGGATGCAAAAGCGAGAAATTCAGCTCTATGGGGTTACTTCAAAAACTTTCAGAGCATGATGCAAGCAAGAGAGAGAATTCCTCAATCTCTCATTGAGAAATACAAGGACTCAGTGTGCTTTATGGTTGACACTGATCAGTGCCTGATGGAGGCAGTGGAGCCAAGGACTGTCTGGATCATGCCCATGGGGTATGAAGTTGATGAACAGATAGTGGAGCTGCATGTTCAACACATGCTAAGTCAGCCCAAAGATCCTAAGGCAGAAAGGTTTGGAACCTTTGAGGAGCTGAGTATAAAGTTACATGTAGAACTCAAGGAACCTGAGATCAAAAGAAAAGTGAGAAAAGAAGTAGAGCACATTGCTCAAGGTCTTGGAATCTCAAAGGAGGCACTTGATGCCAGCCGGGAAAAGAGAAGGAAGGCCGAGGAAGAAGAGAAAAGCAAAGAAAGTGCTCCGGTTGGAGCTCCCACCTGGACCAGATCAACAAAGAGATCTGCACCTCCTTCAACCAAAAGTTCAAAACCGGAAGTCCAGGCATCCGGTAAGAGATCAAAGGCAAAAGCCACAAGGGCTTATGGAAGCCAAAAGGATGAAGAGGAAACAGAATCAGATGAGGGAGTAAGAGAAGTAAAGAAACAGAAAAAGAAAGGATCCGGTAAGCCCTCCACAGGACAAGACAAGGAGGAAATGGCAGAGGTAACTGTTGAAAAGCCCACTCTGTCACTAGAGAGCATAATCAAGTCGGTCACGGTGGATGGAAACCTTCAACCAATGACTGAATCCTATGATGACTTCAGTGAGGCAGACCAAAAGACTCTGCAGGAGGCCACAGTGAAATATCTTAACATATATAATAAGGCTTTCATTGAAATAATATCTCTTATTCCTAAAAGCCTAGAAAAGGAAATGGAAGTGAGGAAAAATAATGCTCATGCTAAAGATCTTGAGATCCGGGAGCAGATAGCTATTCAGCTATATCCTCAAATTGATCCCAAGACAATGAACATTATCTTCAAGGACTGTAAAGATGAGTTCAGAAGCAAAGCCAGGATGAATCAACTCATGCTTGGTGAGACTGACAAAGTGGCCCAAGAAACAGAAGAGATCCTCCGGAAGGCCTTCAAAAGGTTCAATCTTCCTGTTGTAGAGGACTTAGGTGCAGAAACAGCTGCTGATTTGGAATCTTCTGTTCCGGAAGAAGTAAGCCCTGAACAGACAAGTGAGGACTTGGGACCCTCTGCTCAAGAAGAAGTGGCCCATGAACAAGTTAGCATCTCTCCTCCGGTTTCCCCTACAGTCTCTGGATCCAAAGAAGAAGAGCAACTACAGGAGAAGGAAGCAGTGGTGAAAGACAAAGAGGTTGACAGTTCTAAGACTGCAGAAGAAAAGAAACATCTGTCTCTGGCAAGAGACACTGCACAAACTGTTCAACAATTTTTGAGTAAAGAAACTCTAGAGATTGATGAACCGGAGCTTCTCAAAGGTCCATTTGATTTTGACTCTCTCTCTCCGGTACAAACAATGAAGATAGCTTCATTTGCAAATGCCAAGGCAAATGAAAAGCTCCTGAAGTCTCATATGGAAGACTGTGAGTTGATAGAGGCTGCTTCCGGAATACTTGTAAAGATCATGCCATCAATCCAGATAGATCCGACAGCCTCCACTTCCGGTAATCTAAAAACCTTAGTCAGCAGTGTTGATACACATTTTGATTCTTTAGAAAAATCAGCTGAAGAAAAGGTCCGGAAGGAATTTTTGGATAAGAGATTTTCAGAAATATTAGAATTAATCTCTAAGGATAGGAAGATTGTAAGCATTGGAATAAGGAGCTTAGAGAATGCTCTTAAGGATGGCGGTGATATCTATAAATTTTGTATATCCTGGTCAAAGGCAACAGCAGCACTTGACAAGAAAATAAAAGAGGAACAGGATAAGCTACAAAGCTTATCTCAAAGTTTTGATCCTCTCTCTTCCTCTATAATAAATCAAGAATGTCAGACTATTGCAGTCTTGAACGAAATAAAAAATCTTGAGAAGGAAAGGAAGAACATCACCAACCGGATGGGAGAACTTAGAAGGATTATAATCCCTAAGTTGGAAACCATGCATGAGGCCATCAGTGATGCTAGAACCACCGCCCAAACAAAAGATCCGACAGATCTCAAGCGGGCAGAAGCGTTTGCATTTTTGTTAAGTGGTCACATTTCAATTTTGGACAGAATGAAGCAAAGTTGGGCTACCGAAATGATTCAATTACAGACATCCTTTGCAGACATTCTTCAATATATGTGAGTATGTAAATATGCGGCTAAGTATAAGAAATTTTTGAAAATTTTGATATGCGGACCCTACCCTTTGCCATTGATGTCAAAGGGGGAGTGAGGAGCAGTGAAAAATGAGGAATCCAACAAAGGGGGAGTTCCGGAAATTGTATATAAAGACAGAGCATCAGCAAAGGGGGAGCATAGTGAAAACACTTAGTCATTTTTCACTAAGTGTTGCCATCAATGCCAAAGGGGGAGATTGTTGGCAAGAGACACTATATGGATTCATGGTTGTTGTCATTGATGGCAACAAAGGTCATCCCACATATCCGCAAGACATGATATGTCTCTACCGGAAGTCAGAATAAAGAATGTTGTGGTCCGGTGAAGAAGAACAGAGCATGTGGCAAGGTCCGACAGATTGGTCCGGACCTCTCAGAGGAAGTATCTTGGTGCAGTGCGGATTTGGGGAAGTCAAGAGGACTACCTTGAGTGGTATATTCCAAGGATTTAGCCTCCGGTGATGGACAAGGAAAAAGATATGAATGGTTGAGTACCGGATTCCTGAGAGACAGTGAAAACAGAGGAAGAACTGACTGGCAGAGTATCAGACTACTTTCCGGATGGGTTACTGTTGATGACAGAGGTTGTGAAGGCATGAATCATGTTTGGCCGACATGATTAATGATATCTACAAGTATATGCTTGATCCGCATTGCTTGGTGAGGAAGGATTCAGCCGACAGAATGAGAGTTTGTAAGAAACTAGACTGTTCCGGATGCCGACTAGAAAGGTGATGAAATTACTAGTGCGGATATATATAGAGGATGGATTTAGTTGTGAAAGGTGTGTGGATGTGGAGAGATATGCAAATAAGTCCAGAGAAAGAGCAGAGGTAGCAAAAAGGATCCGGTATGTGAAAGATAGCAGAACAAAGAACAGAGGAAAGATGAAGTGCAGCAGATCAGTGTACTGAGCCTAACCGGAACTGAACTCCAGCATATGCAGATGCTTCCAATCAGTTCAAGACTGTGATTATCATCACTTTGTAGACAGTGTGTCTTCTTGTAGGCAGTGGGCCTCTTGTGAGCAGTGTGCTCGGGCAGTGAGCCCTAATTGGCAAGTGCCATTTTTGTAATTTCCTATTCTTCTAACAGAGAATAATTCTTGGGTTAATCACCCCGTGGTTTTCTCCCTTAACAGGGTTTCCACGTCAAAAATACTGTGTCATGTGTTTCTTACTTCATGGTTAATGTTTTGTGTTTGATTTTATGCTGCTTCAATTAAGAGGAAAGTTCAATAAGGGAAATAATTAGGATAACTGATTCACCCCCCCCCTCTCAGTTATCAACAGTCTTACCTCGGGTATGATACTTTTCAAGAGAGGTGTGAAACCAACAATCACACCTGTGTTGCTGTGTGCTAAAACACTCATCAACAGTCTCTAACAAAATTATAGCTAAACTGTTAGCCTTAAGATTGGTTGATATCCTTCCAGCCATCAGTAACCCCACTCAAACTGGTTTTATTAAAGGGAGATATATCCTAGAAAATCTTATTACAAGTTGTGAGGCCTTAGATTGGGCTAAAAAGAGTGGACAAAATGCAGGAATTATGTTACTAGACTTCGAGAAGGCATATGATAGAATTGAGTGGTCTTTTGTAGTAATGATGCTTGAAACCTTGGGATTCCTAAAATACTATTGTGACATGGTAAAAATGCTATTCCAAGATGACACTGTTTACATTGATATTAATGGCTCACTTTCAAATCCTTTCAAGCTAGAAAGATCTATCAAGCAAGGCTACCCTTTAGCTCCAACTCTGTTCATAATAGCTTCTGAAGCCTTGTTTTATATTCTGAGAACAGATCAAATTGGGGGGATGGTGAAAGGAATTGCTCTGCCAAACAATGGACCAGTTTTCAATGTCTAGTTTGCAGATGGTACTGCACTTTTTGTAGCTCTGGAGAAAGATAATTTTGCTAATCTTGAAGAAAGACTGTCCATTTTTGCAAGGTTACTGGTTCTAAAATATCCCATTCCAAATCTTCTCTACTTGGATGGGATGGAGCTCCTCCTATGTGGTTTGATAATTCCAAATGGCAATGGGGGGACTCTACTAAGCTAGTGAGATTCCTTGGGATCCCATTTTTAGTGAGCCCTTCATTGAGAGAGATGTGGGATTAGATATTTGGTAAGATTAACATGAAGCTTAATATGTGAAATAAGCAGTTCTTGTCCTTGGCGGGAAGGTTCTAGGTTTGTCAAAAAAATATATCCTCCTACTCTATCTATTATGCTTCCTCTTGGTTCTTTGCTAGTTATAAAGTAGATATAATCCATAAGAAAATTAGAGATTTTTTGTGGTCAGATGGGAAGGGAAACAAAAAGAGACATAATGTTTTTTGGGACTGTTGCTGCTTAAGTAAAGAAATGGGGGGTCTGGGGCTGAAGAACCTAAAAATCCAAGGAGCCACCTTGGTTGCTAAATGGATTATTAGGGCTCTTGGGGGCTCAGAACCTTGGAAAGTGTTAATTGCAAACAATTTGAGGATGTCAATGCCTAAAATAGCTAGAGACTGGTCTGGCTTGAGTCTGCAGGATATTGTGCTAGGAGAGTTTAGTGTAAAACCTGCAAGGTCAGTCATATTTGGATCGATCTAGAGAGCTTGGGAAGCTATGAAACCTTTTATGGATAATAGAGAAGCGTTAGATCCTGTCAAAAATGAGATTATTCAAACTAGATCTATTTCCAGTGGAATTTGAAATTCAATGGGAAAGCCTTGGCCTTGTTGCAAGGATGTTCTTCAAAAAATGGCATAAGCAAGGAGTTAATTCCCTCAGAGACTTCATATCAGACAGTGGCATTAAAGATTGGGCTCAGATGAAGACAGAATACAATCTCCCTGAATCACAGAAAAGGACCTACTATATTTGTCTTAAGGCTATTCAAAGTATTTTTAATCAAGGAACAAAACTAAAAGAAGAAGATTGGAACTAGATAAAATGGAAAGATGGATCATTTTTTAGGAACATAACTCCTAAAAAGCTCTATAAGCTAGCAACAACTAAACCTAAAGTATTTTCTCACATCAATCGGGTGTGGAAAGTCAGTTTAGATGAGAGAGTTTGTCCAAATCATTGTCTAACGTCTGATCCAATGTCCTAGAACCCAAAAAATGTTGTTTTAGGTGGTTGCTATTGCTAGACAGGTTGGTTGTTTGTCTAGGTAACTTGTGTTTGTTTTGTAGTGGTCCTGAAAGCAATGAACATATATTCTTTGATTGTCATTTTACAAAAGTTATTTGGTCTAAGTTTTTATGTTCTTTGAAAGGAAATCTGTCTAATATGTGTGTCTCCAAAGTAAATATATTATGTGGTTTTGTTGGCAATGTAGACAAAAATGAAAAATTATTTTGGCTTATATCTACTACTGAGATTTTGTGGGCTTTGTGGGAGGCAAGAAATGAGAAGCTATACTAGAATAGGCAAAGATTGCTTACTGAGTCCCTCTTTGGACTCACGTCTTAGCTTGTTTGTGATCATGCTACTGCTATCATGAAGATCCCAACTGAGAGGTTCATACAGATTTTAGATGAAGGATCTGGTATGGTATATAGATTAGATATAATGAAGGCTGAATTTTGGCCTCACAATTACAGAGAAGTTAGGAAGTGCCAAAGAAACTCTTTAGGTGAATAGTTCTCACACAACAAGGTACTAGAAGTAGAGCTTGACATTGATCCAGAGTTACAGATGGCAGGGGAGGTAGAACAAGATCTTGATATTGATAGCCACTCACTCAGAGACGCTCCAATGATGGATAACAACTACTATGTGGATTGTAACCCCTTAGACAACAATGAAGATATTGAAAAGGTTTTGCAGCTAAATAGAATAGCAGTGACACAGTCTAAACAGGTTTCTAGCATGGATCAAATAGAGACTACTAGAGAGGAATAACTAATATGTTAAAAGTAGGAAAGGAAGAATAGTTCTAACTTTTTGATATGTCTTAATAGATTTAGCTTCATTAGATGATGTATTTTGTATAAGTTTAACTTGCAGTATTAGTATAAGGACAAATGATATAAATGTATTTTGATGTGGCCTCCTTGGCCACCTATTGTACTCCTTCTATTAGTAATATATATGCAAGTTAAACAAAAAAATCCATAGACAATAACAATTCTTCAATTCTTCACAAAAGCTCTTCCAAATCCTTAAGCTTCAATAATATGTTTTCTTGTTCTTGTTCTTGTTCTTCTAAATTGTGTACTATAAAAAATGATAACTAAAAAGAATCCAAATAAAATTAATTCTCTTTTTATAACTTTTCTTTTTATTTTCTCAACTTTATTTCATGAAATCTCCAAGATAAGAATACAATCTTTAAAAATAATACTTTTATTCCAACTAAATAAAAAACACAATTAAATAATCTTTTTCTATTGTGCACATTCCTAGTAATAAAATATTAGAAATTTAATATTGTTCTTTTATTTACAACTAAAGATAATAAATCTTTATATTATTTTCTTTTTCCCAATTATAAAATAAATATAATTATTTATTTCTAATTCTATAATAAGAACTTGTACAATCAATTAGTTTAAATTAAAATAATTTGAACAATTACATTTGCCAAATCATTTAATTCTATTTATAAAATATTAGAAATCATAACTATCAAACTAGATAATTAATTAATAAATTAAAATCTGTGCATTAAATAAATAATTCAAATAATCTATTGTTTTATCTACTTTTTAATCTTCTAATTAGCCTTAAGAATTAATTATCAAATAAATTTAACCAAGCCACTAATTAATTTATTTCTAATTAATTATTTATCTTAATTTATTATTTAATTACCCACATAATTAGATCATTTCAGGGCACTTCAATGCTAGGACCTAGTTCACCTTCCCTGATACCTATACCTATACCTGATACTTATACCTATACCTATCACACAACATAATCATTTCAGGGCACTTCAACACTAGTATTGTAAGGAACAATATAATAATATAATCACCTTTAAACAATTAACCATAGTATTGTAATTACACATTATACACAAAATATGTTAAATCAATAGTTTACACTAAGTTACTAGAGCTTATCTAATTTTACCATAAAATTAGAACATTATAGACTCACAAAGAAACTAAATATGAGAGATTTTTTTGATTAAGTCAGTTGGAAAAGAGGGTCCAGATCCCTATACAAAATGGCCCCAAGGGCAAAACAAGGCCTTAAACAAGCCAGAAACAACACATTACCAGTTCATCAACAACTAAAGAACAACACCAAAAAATGAATAGACTATAATAAAAAACAACAAAGAGACCCAAAAACTAGCTAGGGATTATTAGAAATTCCATACTTAGACAGGAACTTAAGCATGTCCTTGTAATCCCCCAAACTATTGACCCCAATTCCCTTAACATTATCATCAAATTCTTTGACAACAACAAAATAGAAGCTGCACGATGAAGATCTTTAGCAGTGAACTCCATAACTCGCCATTTTTTCTGGAGCTTCTTCATCTTGGTCCTGAGCTCGACAACATCCTCGGTAATTTTACTACATAGAGAGCAACCTGCATTGTCATCCTTATGTTCCTGAGCTTCTCCTGACTCCTCTTCTTCATCCTTTGAATAAGGTAAGTTCAACTTAGGGAAATGACCAGTTCCTTCTTCTTCATGATACGACTCCATGGGAGTCTCATCTTCCCCTTCACCCAAAGTATCTTCCAAAAATTCAAAATCTCTTGACAACTCCATGCCCTACGGATTGGAAGCAAGGATGCCAACAATTTGACTAGACCTCTGAACACCTTGAACAAGATTTCCAGTAGCTTTCAACTTGCCACCCTCCCCCTATTTAGTACTAGCCTCCAAATCAATCACCTTCGAAACACCCACATCTTTCAGTGCTTCTATCTTCCCAGTTTTAGCCTTTTTACAACATTGAATCTCCTTCTCCTCCTCAATATCCAGGCCCCTCTTCCCCATAAGGACAACTTCCTTCTTAACCTCTTGGGCTGGTCACTTGTTCTTCTTGCTGGATTTTTAGGGGTACTTTTTAGTTTAGAGTCCAACTTGGGAACATGGGTGCCCACTAGAGTCGACTCACAGAACTCCTCAATTTTGGGGCCCTTCTTAGGGCTATTGGGTGTCATGATTTAAGGGGTCCCAATAGTTTTTTTACCCTTACCCTTAGCAGTAGAGGTCTAGACTAGGGTCCCACCCAAATTTGAATTTTATTTTGAGCAGGAATAGCTGGTGATAGTCCAAGGGGGCCCGTGCCCTGGTTGCCCCTCCCTGAGCATGTGCGGCCTAATTCTAGCATGGGTAGTAGTGTTGTTCATGTGATTCCGTCATTGGATTTAGGTCCCAAAAGGTGGAAGGGGGCCCTCATGGGTGCAATGCAAGGGGGACGTGTTGGTGGGTTGAGTATCCTAGTTCTTTTAGAGTCTGAGGAAGAAACGACACATAAACTATCGGATTAGACTATCCAATGGGTGGTGGTGTCAATGGAGAACACTCTAGTTGAGAGGTTCTTTGCTTATTGTCCCAATATAGACTTGTTTAGACCATGGGTAGCATCTAAATGGCTATTGAAGGGTAGCATCACAGCCAATGCCATGCTGAGTGGTATGTTCCTCTTTAAGTTTACTTGCCTAGAGGATCTTCTTTCGGTGTTTTCTGGAGGCTCATGGCTATATGCGAAACACTCACTTTCCCTATGCATATGGAAAACTAGATTCAATCCTAAGGCTGACTTCAACTAATCAGCTCTAGTTTGGGTTAGACTTCCGGGGCTTCCCCTAGAATATTGGGATGAGGAAATTTTTGCCTGGATAGGCAACTTGTTTGGGGATTATGTGACAGTGGACAAGGTCACAAAGGCTAAGGAAAGACTGGTGTATGCTAGATTTTGTGTTAATGTAGATATACTCAAAACCCTTCCTACTTTTGTCATCCTAGAATCTAAATTTGGGAGATGGAACCAAAGCATTCTCTATGAGAACTCAAGGGTTTTTTGTCAGAACTGTATGAAGGTGAGACATGTTATTACACAATATCGGGCTCCTAAAAAACCCTTTCCCCCTCAGAAGGAGTGTTTGGAGAAAGGAAAGGAAATCTCGAAGGACTATCCTTTTAAAGAAGATATCCTTAATCTCATTAGAACCCCCCAGCATCTTCAGAGAAGGTGGTGGAGGCTACTGAAAATGGGGAAGCCAATAGGGATGTTTAGAACTTGGATAGTGAAAGGGAGGAACAAAACTAGGAGGAACCAAATGTTAGCAGTGGTCAACAGGGGAATGGGCCCATTTTTCTAGATATCCCAGTTGAGGATCTAAAAGACATGTCTGGCAATAGAGAAGAAGGGGAGATGCTTTAGTCTTCGGATAGTCTAGAGGCTATGACTATTAATATCAAAGAGGATGTAGAGGTCAAACAAATTAACAACCCAAATCCGACCTCAAGAGGCTTTAAGCTTGGGGCTAGTGTGTTGGGGGACAACTTCTCCCTATCCCTAGGAGCAGGCCCTAGCAAGAATACAAAGGATTCTGAGGGATGGTCTACTGCGCGAAGGAAGGGGAAGGGTCCCAATAGAAAGATAGTGGATGTAGGGGGAGCATGGCAAGGGAAGACCCTCGTATATCCAAACAAGACAACATGAGGTAGTGATGGAGATAGCTAATGGAAGGTAGACTACCTTGGTGGTGCCTCCCAGAAGGCCAAAGAAATGAGGACACTCTTTTGGAATATCACAGGGCTTAACAACGCTCATAAATAGTTGTTAGTTAAGAACTATATTTATGATAATAAGATTGATAACCTTTTGCTGCAGGAGGTTAAAATGACTGAAGATAATTTCAAAAAAGCTATGAAGAACACATGGCCTAATTGTAACTTTTCTATCGGTGAAGCTCTAGGGGCATCAGGTGGAATTGTCACTTTGTGGAGTTAGAATCTGCAAGGGTCGGTGGTTTCTAGTGAAAGGAAGCTAGGTGTGTGGAAATCGCTTCCTAAACTAATCTAATGAGGGGAGAGGTATGCAAATTCATTTTAACCCTTACAATTGCAGCAATATTAAACTTATATCAGATATATTACAACAGCAAACACAATACAAGAATGTAGACAAAAAGAAGTAGACACAAGATGTATCATTGAGAAAACCTCTTCAGGTGAAAAACCCCACACTCTAAAACTTGCACAATGTATTATCTGAAATAGTTACAGTTTACAATACACTTGCAATGCAAGTTCTTCCAAGAGTCTTCAAATGTCAAATCTGGAGTTATTCTGGTAGCATAACAGTACCTGTAAAAACCCTATTCAACTACAACTCCAAACTATGCAATATATAGAGATTACAAGGCATATTCTGGAAGCATCTTGGGATAGGCGTCCACCTTGGCCACATGGCCATTATCCCGCATCAAAGGACACTTACCCTTGCTGAAAGTACATCCCTTACATCTGTCATACGTTGCAGATTTGACTTTCTCAACATGGAGCGCTCCAAGGCTAAACATAGACTATGATAGACGCTCATACGCATCTTACAGCTGTCATAGATTTTCCCAACATAACAACCTTAAATATTGTAAAAGAATTTGTCATACAATGCTAAATATAACATATTCTGCTTACAACATGTCATAGCCCAACTTGGTGTTGTGTGGTTACACAACATGCCCCATTTTGACTTGGCAAAATAGGGACCCAACTTTTCTGGCTTGGCTTATGTTGTCTGCTTTCTGGCGGTTTGGTAAAAGTAAGTCATGTGCATCATCATGTAGAGCCAAGATGAGGTAAGTCATTATTATGAGGTCAGTTTGTCAAGATTCGTATTTCAGTTTTGTGACCTCATAGTTTGAAAGAGCATTAAATTCCATGCAGGTTTGCCTTTTACATCACCCTGATATTCCTCAGGATGTGAAAGTTATGAACAGTCAAAGTTTTGGTCAAACCTGATATTTGCAGGAGGAGGATCATATTTTATAACCTCAGTCATGTTGTCGAAGATCATCCTGATCTTGGTACATCACCCGATAAGTCATGTGGTCCAGATATCTGGACGTCAATTTTAAGTGGTAATAAATCTTTCCCGTCCAACAGTCTTATATATCGCGGGCATCATATTTCCAAATGTAACCTGATATTTCTTAATATCCTCCTGCCATGGAATATCACCCTAAGCTAATATCCTGATGACGTCATTCAAATTGGATAAACGAAGAAACAAACATGACGATGACATCATCATCACATTTACATTTTGACAGGATATTTTCTAAACATGATCATGTTCGCATAATATGACGATGACGTCATGGTGCCTTTCTGATACAAAGAATGAATATCAGGATGACGTCATCCTGATATTCCAAAAGAGAGACATGTAAGTTTATCTCATCATCATCATATTTGAAACATCACTCGATACAACGAAATATCATCTTGATGTACTAAACATAACCAAAAGGTGCTTTTGTCACCCGAATCTTGTCGCAATAACCATTCTAATTTGGTAGAGGAGGATGACATTGAAACTCGACCTGATATTTGTGAATATCATCCTACCTTCATGATATCCTGTCATATGGATATCCCCCTACTCCCGTTGCCGCCATTATCATTTAATGCACGCAGACATGGTAGTTGGTTCCCGCCGACCCCGGAACCCAATGAAACACCTGGCGAGATCTTGGGTTTTCGCACGGATAATCAATGAATACAATCTAATTTGTCAGAGTTGCCCTAAATTTACCCTAATTGTAAGGTTAAAAGGTAATTCAACTGTCATTTTTACGTTTACCTTGCAATAAAACTGTTTTATAGAGCACCAGCTTCCATATCCTCATACAGGCAATTGTTGCACGATTTGAGCTCACAGACAGAAGGAAGGAAGTGATCATTAGCTGAATTAGGAGCGTCGTTAGCAATCTACTGGTATAAAAAGAGGAATCTGCATAACTAGGTATGTAAATGAAACCCTCATCATGTTGTTGTTATTCAGGTATGATGAGGCAATTTCTGGTTTATGCATCCATATGATTAAGTAATATTGAAAAGATACAATTGGCACAATGATTTATGAAGTTAATTGCAATATGTATGCATGTGTATACCCGTTGTGAGATAGGATTTTGTTAATTGCAGGTACTCATGGCTGACAAGCAGTTAGTTAAGTGTCAAGAGGAATTCAGTAGGCCCATGTTCTCTTCTTAGAGGGGGGTCCTATTTAAATATGGAGCAATTACAGATACCCATCAGAGGAGCACCAATTTGGAAGCCTGGTCAGCTAGGCTGAATGATGGGAATGACAAAAGTCCTGTGCTAGATGCAGTGTTCATACATAGAATGTGGAACGCTGCCAATTTTCCATACTCCATGGAATCTCCAGAGCTCGTCATCGAGTGTGCCCAGAATTATAACTCTAAGACAAGGCAAGTGATGAAACATGGGAGGATATATGCAGACCTCTCCGTCAAGGGTCTCTCCCGGACATTTGGATTGCCACTGGGTAGTAAAGTTAAGAGCGTAGACCTAAAGAAGTCCAAAAAAGAGTATGAAGCCAACAAGAAATCAGCCAGGAAGAACATGTATCAATGGTGGGCTGAGAACAACACATATCCTGCAGCAGCGAAACTTCCTGTGCACCTATTCAAATATGATTTTAGTGAGGAATACCAATACATGATTGCACTGCTGAATAGAGTAACAGGCCATCCTGATGCTGGTAGTTTCATGGATTGGATGTACGGAATAATAATGATGTGTCTGTATTCAGATATCAAGCCACTATGGGGCCAGATAATAAGTGATGCTCTGCATGAGCAGCTGATGAACCTAGGAGGTTCAAATTGTGCATTCTATATGTCATCTTACATTCTTTATTCTTGTGCTTACAAAGGCACTTTTGATGCTTTAGTTATAGATGAAAAGCTTATAGACACAAATGCTGCATATATCTAGGATCATCATCCCCAGCTGCAAATAACCAATTACTTTAAAGATTACAAACTGGTCAATGATGCATTCTCCATGCATCTGGTGAGGACCATGCAAGAGGACAGAACAAAGAGATTGAGCATGGAGGCTCAAGAGATAGTTTACAGGCATGGGGCATGGTACATATAGTTTGCAACCTTTTCATACATAAGGGTTGAAGGTTTTGAGGGACATCCCCTGATGCTCCCAAGGTATCCTACTGATGCAGTGATACTAATGGAATTTATCCGGCAGGGCTCCACAATGATAAAAATGTACAAGGACGCCAAGAAGCTACCACCAATTTTATTCCCAGTCAGCATTGGCTGCTATATGTGCCCTGACTCAGATAATATAAAGAAGGTGATGGCCACCCTAAATAAAATGAATCTGCAGCCTTTTCCACTAACGAGACCATATGATCCTTACGACAGGATGCAGAAGATAATGGGAAAGCCTATTCATCAGAGGCACCTAGAGGATTTTTGGACCGACTGCAAAGATGAGGCAGAGGCCAGAAGAAGAAGGTATCAGAGGTTAACTTTGAACCAAATTAGGACCTTTGATTGCATCTCCATCCCCTAACAATTGAAGAAAGATGATGGCGGGATAATTGCAGATGAATATGAGTAGAAGAAGATATATAACGACACCATCTCTGCCCCTGACCTCACCATGCAAGAAGACATATCTTTGGACCCCTTCATTGCCAGGACCATACAACTAACTCAAGCTTGGGTTGATGAGCAGATGGAGGCATTGAAAAAGAAAGGTATTGCCATTACGGTGGACAATAAGAAGAAGGGACATGATATTCCTGGGGATGAATATGACGACTTCCTAAATGAGAAGAGGAAGACCAGGGGAAATAGAATCCCTCCACCACAACAATAGAGTAAAAGACCCCCAAGGGGCAAGAAGGTGGATAAAGAACCCAAAGGGGTTATAATTGAAAGGGCAGTATTTGTAACTGAGCAGGTAGTAGCATCAGGATCGGGATCAGAATCAGCATCCCCTCCAAAGAAAGAAAATCCCAAGAAGAGTAAGACAGCAGAGGCTGGAATCACTGAGACCCTAGAAGAGGGTCAGTCCTCAAGGAAACCAAGAGAAGAGGATATCCTCATGGAGGAAGAGCCTGAAGAAGAAGAGGCTCCATTAATTATAAAGAGGAAAAGAAAAGCTCCACAGGTGCTGGTAGCCACCCCACCTAAGAAACAAAGAACCTCTATGAGAGGTGAAATAAGACAACCCCAGCATTATTACAAGGGGCAGGTAGTGAAGTACCTAAAGAACTTCAACATGATGTTCCACTTCCTACCATCGTCAAGTTTAAAACTGAACTTGCAGAGGAACAAATGAAAGAAACTGATCAAATGCAATCAGGGCATGTCTCGCTAGACGAGACAATAAACTTGTCTGATGATGAGGTTGTGCAGGATGTGGCCGCACAGAAGATGGAGACACTTGCTTCCGGAATAAGCATGACCCCTCACAAGCCTCCACCAGTTCAAACTGTACTTGAGGAGATGAAGCAAGTGGAAGGAGAGAAAGAAAAGAGCCCAGAGCAAGTAGCTCAGGAAATAGGGCTAGATACATTAATCATAGAGGTAACAAGTCCTGCAGTAGTGGACCTGATAGAGAAACAGGATGCAAGTCCTAAACATCCGGCAGGATCACCAGACAAAGGGCACCCAGCAGAAGAAATAGAGATGGCAGAATCAGAAGGCCATACTCTGGAATTAGGCCAACAAAGTCCGCATGATACATTAGCAGAACCTGCTATAGTAGAGGTTCAAGAAATGAAGGTCGATGAAAAGGAGGAAACAATAGAGGATCCAGCTGCCAAAATACAAGAAGTTGATAGTGCAGGCTCGGAACAAATAGTGGCTGCAGAACAACCACCAGCACTTCGGGTAGAATCCACAGTATCCAGTGCAGTGGATAAACAACAAGGGGAAGAGTTGAAAACAGATGAAGTAATGACGGAGAAAGATCATGATCATCATGATCAACATACAGATGCACCACAGGATTTCGCACACCAAGAGGATGCTCCTCCGGAGAAGGAAATTCCTCAACAGGAGGATGTACCGCAGGATCAACAACAAGGTGAGCATCAGGAAGAAGAAGTGAGAAAATCACCGTCTCCACAACATCTGTTGACAGAAATGGGAGATACAGGTGAACATCATGAGGATGCAGAAAAACATGATCAGGTGCCTCTGTGGTTGGCGAAAGAAGTAAATATAGAGGAAGAACTTGAAATTCAGAAATTTGATGTCTCCACCTTGTTCTCCGCGGATATAATGAAACCTAGGAGGAAGGCCAGAATGACATCGGCCATCAAGAGAGATCCAGCAACAGGGTGGAGGGCCGCACAAATTGCCATACCTACGGTGGTGAAAGAAAAAGGTAAAATTACTGTAGATGAATTTCAAATTAGCACAGTAGATCTGGGTTTTGCCAATGTAGACCAAGAGGGTCAAGAGGGCAAAGACATTATTGATTCTTTAATTCAAAAGGTAAAAAAAGAGAAGGAGAAGAATAAGCAACATAAAGAGCACATTGCTCAGTTGCATGCCTACATAAGGAGGCTGACCGGTCCTGATGATACTACAACTGAACATGCAGTCCCATTGACTGCTATTTCTCAAGAAGAGGTAAATAAGCTAGACCTCATGAAACATGAGGCATCTGTGATCAGAAAATAGATGTCATCCACATTGGATGATGCTGTAGAAATAGTGAAGGCCTCTTTGAAGAGGTGGAGCATTCTGAGTGACTACAGGACCAAGGTGGATATATTGCAAATGTAGACCAGGAAAAGGTCTTACAAACTGGAAAGGGTCCTGAGCATCTTGGGAGAAATAAAGAAGATAAATCCTCAGCTGCTTATCAGTAAGCAAGTACTAAACAGTAATAGCGCATTGTTGGTGGACATCTGGTACAAAGACATTCAGTTTGAATGTGGAGTCCTCAAAAGATGCAATAATAAGCTAAGAGATATCAGCATGAGGCTACACGATTTAATGGTTGAAGAAGAAAAGATATTAGAAACATTGGAAGGAAAAGTGGAAGGGAAAATAGAAAATCAAGATGAAGAGTCTGCTATCAAGGGTCTGCACAGCAACTTCCAATCAGAAGCAGATGGTCCACTTGTCCACTTGACAGAGAACTTATAGATAAAATAATGAGGATCAAGGTCAAGATGGAGAAATATAATGAAACACTGCAGGATAGGAAAAACAAGCTGGATAACAGCAGAGATAAGTATGAAGCACATAAGCACGCCATCATCAAAGCAAAGACTCAAGATGGCAGAGGAATAGATCAAGTTGTGCATTCATATGAGCAGATCTGGAACAGCATGCAGCCCCATATGTGGGATCATCATCATCAGGATAGCGAAAGTTCAGGAAGTGATGCACATGATGATGATCCACATGAATCATTTGAGGAACATGATGAAGATACATCATAAAGGGGATATAAGCATAAGTAATATAGATGGTTGCCAGCTGGCAACTTGTGCCATTTTTGTAAAGATTGACAAAGTCAAGAAAATGATGACCGTAGATGTGCATTGATAAATCAGGATCGTAGATCTTTTGTAACGGATTCCTCACCTTATTCTATAAAAGGTGGTGGAATACCTTATTGTAAATATTCAAAACTTAATTGAAATCCGTCTGCTGAAACATTCAGAGCTCATTTCAAAGTTTTTGTATACATTTATATTTTTGCATGCTTAATGAATGAGAAGACTGTGTCGATTACAATTCATAGTAAATCTTGAGTAATTAGTGTATGAGTTCTGGATATATGTGGTGATTTGCTACGTCCCTTGGAGTGCATGTTTACTTACATGTGTTGTGTTCATACAAATTTGTTTGAAGTTAGCATCAACTATATCTAGCTGTGGAATGTCCTGGTGAAAATATGGTTTGGTTTTCTTCTCTTCATGACAGTATCTAATATACATGTTCAAAAGCTAAACGTTCAACTTTAATTAGAAGCATTTCTTCAATTTCTTTTAAATTTCAGAGCGTTTCACCTCCATAATTGCAAATAATTGATGATCTTAAGCAAATAGTACAGATATGCAGACATCTCGTAGATAATTGCAAATATTGAGCATATTTGAATACAAAGCATGCACAATTGAAAATATCATGCAAAGCTTGAAGCATTTCTACATCTTTTCACCAAATAATTGTATAATATGACTTCTCTGTAAAGAATTTCTGCAGGAATGTCATGATGACGTTGAACTTTCACGTAAGGCCCCAAAATGGAAATAGCAACTCACATTAACCTCTGAGTAACTTCAGATGATTAAGACCTAATCACCGGAGACTTGGGATTATGAATTCTTTGAATTCATAGTATCTTTCAAGATGAATAAAGGTTAATGTGTACTTTTATTCTATGCTTGTTTGTGACTAACATCATAACCAACATAAATTGGCGCTAGAAGGAGGGCCCGATCTGGAATACTACACTCGTCATCATTATTTTTAGGTTTGATGATGCAGAGAGTAAGGTAACCTCGGATCGTCTGTGAATTTCAAATATTACGCAAATATTTACTATAAAAAGCTCGTAGATGCTCATTCTGTGTAAAGATTTCTAGATCTCACATAAATATTGCAAGCTTTATAGTAGATCATTCTGAATTCACAAATATCAGCCAAAGATACATAAATTTGTTCAAGCTTTGAAGAATTTAGGCCTTAGAAACTTGAGATCTTGTGCTAGGGGTCATTATACCTCAAATATCCTTTCATATTTGTAGTATCCTTGCAAATATTTTGTAAATATCTAGTCTGATCAGCCATCTGACTACAAATATCACCTCATCCGGTGAAATCTAGCCAATATTTGCAAAGTTTCAGCCAATTTGCCTCAAGATTGAGAAATCTTGGCTCACAGGATAAATACCAAGTCAAGACCTAGCAGAATCTTTGAAGAATTGCCTGTTAGAGGTCTCAGACCTAGAACTGTAGACATTCATCATACTCCAGGGTCTAGTGCATCGGGGGCTTCACCAGAACCTCCTCCTATAACTCCTATTGGTTTACAAATACCTTCTAGGATATTTGTGACACCTCCTATTCAGCTTCAGGGTGTACCTTTAGTTCAACCCCAGCCAGCTGCACCACCAGCTCAACCTCCTCCGGTTGCAATGTCTTTCTTTGCAGCAGAGTCACCTTTGACCTTTACTGCATATCATGAGTTACCAAAGAATCTAGATAAACTTTGTCCAAAATATCATCCTTATCAAGATGTTGAAGATCATATCAAGACTTTTAAAGAGGCTTGCTGTAGAGCTAGATTAGAACATCAAGATGTGGTGTGCAGATTATTTCCTTTTTCCTTAGGAGAAGAATCCTATAATTCGTTCATCAATCTTGGTCAAGGTTCTATTGATTCCTGGGCCTTATTAGAGAAAGCTTTTCTTGATAGATTTAAGGTTCCAGTCGATCCCTCAATAAACTATCATTTATTTGCTACTATTAAGAGGTTTGAGAATGAGCCTATTGCCACTTTCAATGCTAGGTTTTAGAAAATGTTGTCCAGAGTGGTCAGTCCTTATACTGTGTCTGATGAAGCTGCAAGGAGCATTTATTATTCAGCTTTAGATCCTTTGACTTCCATGTTCATAAGGAGGACACATCTCCGAATCACAACTTTAGCCTTAGCTTTTCAAGAAGCCATACAGGTAAACCAGTAGTTAATACCTACCCCTACTCCAAATATAGTATTTCCTACCTTGCCTAGCATGCATTCACAATATCCTGCATCATATTCTGCACAGTATCCTACACAATACCCTAATGGAGCAGTGATACCCCCAGTAGTCATGCCTGCACCTTTGTAAGTACCTCCACTAAGCATTATGCCCCCTCCTAATGGAAATGGCCAATTTCCACAATATCCTACACAAGCTCAGACACCTCAGGGTGCTGACTTGTCCAATAATAACCATGGATCCTCTTTCTTCAAGCCTGAGACTGAAAACGTGGTAGCCAAAGCTCAAGAAGAAAAGGAGGAGATTAAAGAAATTTCTGTTCAACTAAGAAAACTCACCAAAGAAGTGACACATTTGAGAAATCAGGGTTTCTATTCCCAGTCAAATCAAAATAGAAATTATTCCAATGATAGACCAAATTATCCTAACAGAGGATATAACACCAATAATTTCAATAATGGTGGTGGAAATAACAATAATCCTCAGAGACAGCCCAGAATATGGAATTCTAGGCCAAATAATGGCTCATTACCATCACCCCTAGATAATCAGCCTCCTGGTGAAGCCAAATAGACTACTAGAGTCAATCTTGCTGAAGCAACCCTTACTAATTGGTGTAGGATCCACAATACAAATGCACATGCAGAATTAGACTGTCCACAATTTAGAATTGCTGCTAGCATCTTTCAGACTGAAGTGTCTAACACTTCTAGAAATCTACCTCAGGCAGAAGGAAATGAGATTGTTCCTTGTGGATATGACTCAGCTTTTGTGTTGGAAGCCTACATTAATCAACCTCATCAGAGTTATAACCAAACATGTGAGGAATCTGCCTTAACTTTTGAAACAAATTATGTTTTCCCTTTTGAGGATGAAAATGAACCTGCAAGAGAACATGAGGAAGTACATGCATATCAACAACAATATCCTGGTAAGCATAATTATAATTTGAGGAGTAATGCTAACAGACCTGCTGGTCCATTGACATCATCTCTACCTCCAAACAACTTCAACACACCTCCTGATCCTAAAGCTAGCAACAACCCTGGGTTCCCCAAAGTAAATGCTCAATACTTGTCGCCTCAGAACACAGGATCAAAGGTTGTAAATGCACCTCATGAATCCGACAAGTTAGTCAGTTACCTGGCTGATGAAATGAAGAGAATTAAGATCAGCCTATCCTTGTCTGAGTTACTAAAAACTCCTGCAATCAAAAAAGCGTTCATGAAGTCACTAGATGATCCTGCTCCTAAAGAAGATGGTCATCTTTCAAGTCAATCCAGTGGCAAAGATCATGCTGCTAGGGATAATATTATCAAGCCTAAAGTGTCAGCTACAGTCCAAGCTACAAAAACCTCCCACATGACCTTGTATAGGGATAAAATTGAATCACCTCCGTTCCTCCTCACCATAAGAATGTTCAGCAAGAACCTGCACAACTGTTTGGTTGATTTAGGGGCTTCTACGAATGTCATGCCCTTGTCAATATGTAATGCAATAAGACTACATCCTGCTAAATCCTTAAAGAAGGTTACTCAACTAGACAAAACCGAAGTAAGTGTAGTAGGAGAATTAACTCATATCCACATGCAACTAGCATCTGATCCTAGGATCCAGTATTACATTGATATTCAGGTAGTCGACATACCTGATACTTATGGGATGCTGCTTAGTTGAGATTGGTCTAAAATGCTCAACGGATATATGTCCATAGATTTCAGTCACATGTGGTTACCATGGAAAGGTATACCAAACCAGATCAGGATTGATGCTGAGCCGAGAATGAAGCATATGATCACTGAGTACAACAGAACAAATGAGATCATGTATGTAGATGTAGAACCTGGAGTTTACTGCATCAAGCTGCAGATTATCAAAATAGAAGAGATCCTAATGCTTGATCTTCATCATCATCATCATGATGATCATCAGAAGGACACGCTAGTTGTAGAAGCTGATAATAATCTTGATTATGAGAATGAAATAGATCACTTCAGAGACTTTGAGATACATCTGACTAATCAGGTAAAATGTTGTCAATTGTTAAATATACCTGCTAATGATATTTTGATTGATGGATGGTGCAGATTACATGATGAAGCACATTCAGAAAGGACTTGTGAAACATGCTTAGACATGATGATGCTGGAGCAGACATGCAGTGAGGCATCATCATCATATTCTGAGGTAAATGCTACATCTGATGATGATGATATGGATTCTTATCTGTCTTCTGTAGGAACAGAGGAGCCGACAGATCATGATGAAGATCATATTCTGAAAATAGAAGAAGTTCTGGTGTCTGACCAGATAAATGATGTGAGGAAGGAAAAGATCACCCCTGGGAGTGATTGTTTTATGGAACCAGACTATGAATTGTCTGATGAAGACAAAGGTAGTGACCTGACTAAGTTCAAAGAATTTCTAGTAAAAGAAATAGAGAAGATGACACCACAGCATAAATCTCCCCAGGAGGTCTTAATTAAGGGTTGGTGTAGGTTGCACGATGCGCCTCACTCAGAAACAACTTGCTCACTATGTTTACACATTTTGAAAAAGCATGCAGCTGCAGATCCCGAAGATCATCCTCCTGCTGAAGTGAAAGAGAAAGTAGAAAAACCATCAGGCTCACGAGAAAAGGGAAAGAAGAAACTTGAGAATGATGACATCCATAAGTTAAAATGGATATCAGGCAGAGCAGCAGCTAGAGCTGCAAAGAAGAAAGAAAGTTTAGCTAAATATCCTGCTGAAGATAAACCCTGGATCCTAAGGTTTGATGGATCCAAATCTAAGCAAGGCGCTGGGGTAGGAATTGATCTGATTGATCCAACTAGAAAATCCTACTTAGCAGCTTATAGATTACAGTTCCCCTGCACTAACAATGTAACAGAGTATGAGGCTCTGATTCACGGGATACTGTTTGCTCATAAGAAGAAAGTAAAGATCCTGCATGTTTTTAGAGATTCAGAACTAGTTGTGAGGCAAGTAAGAGGAATCTACTCCTGTAACTACATAAAGTTATCCAATTACAAACATCGTGTGTGGGACCTGATTGAGGACTTTGACACCTTCAATATCACCCATGTACCAAGAGAACAAAACCACAGGGCAGATGCACTTGCCCAAGCTGCCAGTACATTGGAGCCACTGTCTATATCTGGTCTGAAAAGATTTTTAGTAGAACTGGTGTCAGTACCTTCAGTACCTGATAATGTGACCAACCTCCAAGTGTTTGATGATGATCAGCACATTCTAGACTTCATTTCAAACAGAGACATATTTGAAGCTTAGATTATAGATGAGAATGGTATGGAAGATCATGTCTAGGAAGAAGATGAGATATTAGAATTGCCTAGCAACAGGATCCCCAAAGGTATGATTGAATTAGAAAGAGCCTTCGATTTGGATAATATGCTTAAACAGAAGGATCTGCCCAAGGCAGATGGAGGTTAGTATTCACAAGTGAATATTGGACAGGATGAGGACAAGAAAAATGTACTGATAGGTAAGGTTTGCACATCAGAAGAGTTAGAAGGAATAACTCAGGCCCTCAAGGACTACATACATGTAATTGCATGGACTTATGATGAACTGAAGACATATGACACCTTTGTAATAACTCATACTATACCTCTCAAGCCAGATGCTAAACCTTTCAGACAGAAGCAAAGGCCAGTCAATGCTTTGCTTGAACCAATAATTCTTGAAGAAGTCAAGAAATTGTTAAATGCCAGGATAATATTTCCTGTCAGGCACTCCACTTAGGTGGCAAATCTCATGCCAATTAGAAAGAAGAATGGAGACATCAGGTTATGTGTAGATTTCAGGAATCTAAACAGAGCATCTGAAAAGGACAATTATCCTTTACCCTCATTGGATGAAGTTCTGCAAATTGTAAATGGAGCCAAAATGATGTCCTTCCTAGATGGCTTTTCAGGATACAACTAGGTAATGGTTGATAAAATTGACAGATTGAAAACTACCTTCACCACAAAGTGGGGGATATTTGCATATAGACGTATGCCATTCAGACTCATAAATGCTGGAGCAACATTCCAGCGAGCAATGGACATAGCCTTCAGAGGCTTAATAGGAAAATGTATAGTCATCTACATGGATGACTTGATAGTATTCTCCAAGGAAAGGGGAAATCATGTCACTGATCTCAGAAGTGTACTGAAGAAGTGCAAAGAGTATGGAATATCACTGAACCCCAAGAAGTGCATATTTGGGGTGACAACAGGAAAGTTACTAGGCCACCTGATCACAGAAGATGGAATTATCATTGATCCTGATAGGGTGGAGTCTATCATGAAGTTACAGCTTCCAAGAAGCAAAAAAGAACTTAAATCTTACTTTGGTAAGATAAACTTTGTGAGGAAGTTCATCACCAGCTTTGCTGAGATTGTCAGACCATTAAATGCCATGTTGAAAAAAGATGCACAAATTGAGTGGACACCAGAGGCCAAAGATGCATTTGAAGATATAAAGAAAGCCATTTCTGATGCTCCAGTCCTTATCAGTCCAGACTACATAAAATATTTCTACATCTATTCATTTGCTTTAGAACATACCTCTACAACAGTTTTAACTCAAAGAAATGAAGAGAAAGAAGAGAAACCAATTGCTTTCATGAGCTCTCCTTTCAGGGATGCTGAATTAAGATATGTAGATGTTGAGAGACAGGCACTTGCATTAGTCAGAGCAGTAAAGAAATTTAGACATTACATATTAAGAAGCAAAGTGATTACAATAGTGCCTGATGCAGCAGTGAAGATGCTACTTATGCAAAGTGAGCCTGGTGAGAAAAGAGCCAAATGGATTACTGTATTACAAGAGTATGACATGGAAATTACACCAATGAAGCTGGTAAGAGGACAAGCTTTGAGTCAAATGATATTTGAAATTGATCCAAACATCACTAGTCAATAGTATGTGATCAATGAGAAAGACAATAAAGAGTGGCATTCGGATATCAGACACATCCTGATCACTGGAAGATGTCCATCAAGAATGCAAGCTTCACAGAGAAGAGCCTTAAAGATAAGATCCCAAAAATACATGATGAAGGGAGGAACCCTATTCAAGAAGAATTATGAAGGAATATACCTGAGATGCTTAGAAAAGCCAGAAGCAAATAAAGTCCTGTCAGAACTACATGACAAGTTTGGAACGACACATGGATCAGCCTTGGCCACAACACATGCCATCCTCAGAGCAGGATATTACTAGCCTACAAATTTTAAAGACAAAACTGATCACGTTAAATGTTGTCATGTTTGTTAGGTTGTTGCCAATAGAGAGAAGTATGTTGCACAACCCTTGCAGCCAGTGATGGAAAAGCACCCATTTGCACAGTGGGGCATGGACTTCATAGGACCAATCAATCCTCCATCCTGTTCAGGCCATAGGTATGTCTTAACAATTACTGACTATTGTACTAGATGGACTGAGGCTGTTAGTAGCAAAACTTGTACTGCAGATGATGTCATTAAATTTCTGGAGAGTAACATTGTCACCAGGTATGGAACTCCTTATGCTTTGGAAAGTGATAATGGTTCTGCTTTCATTTCCACCAAGTTATCAAGTTGGGCTTTTGATCATGGGATTATACTTAAGTTTTCATCCAACTACTATCCCCAAGGGAATGGATTAGTGGAATCCACCAATAAAAATTTGCTGAGTATCATAAGAAAATTAATAGAAAAGAACCCTAGGGAATGGAACTCATTTCTAAAGTATGCCTTATGGGTTGACAGAACCAGAATAAAAACTGCATTAGGAAACTCGCCTTTCCAACTAGTATATGGAGTGGATCCCATCCTCCCTGTAAACTTAAAAATTCCTACTCTGCAGTTTGCCCAAGAATACCTAGGCATAGACAATAAGCAAGAAGTCAGGTTACTTCAGTTGATGCACCTGGAAGAAAAAAGGAGTCAAGCAATTGACCAATTCGCAAAACATCAGGCTATTGTCAAATGCTGGTTTGACAAGAGAGTCAGAGTTAAAGCTTTCAGGATATCTGATTTGGTCTTGATGTGGGATAAAGCCCATGAAAAGAAAGGTGACCATGGTAAGTTTGACAGATTATGGATAGGCCCCTTTCAAATTTCTAAGATATTAGGAGACAATACTTATAGGCTTAAGAACTTGACAAGTGAGGATGTCCCATTGCCAGTCAATGGACAGTTCCTCAAGCATTATTTCCGGGCCTGAGAGACTCCATAACAGTCATATGTATCATATTGTACATTTGTATAGTTGTTTGTACAGTGTTTTTTTGTCCTGTTTTGTTTGTTGGTTGAGTTTTGTTTTGGTAAGTCAAGATGATGCACTTCATCACCAAAGAAAATAACTAAATTGTTAGGATTCAAGTGATGAGAACACATTTAGACATAGGTTATGATTCATTCTAAGAAGTATGCATGATCAGGTTTGTGATATCTTTTCATCAGGGTGCCTTTTCTTTGGTCAAAGTGAATCAGTCACAATGAAACACCTAACAGCCTTGGGTTTGTTGAACACACAAGTATAGGTGTTAAGTGAAAAATCTAAAGGGACTCCCTTGCTACCAATACAATCTCCACCCTAAAGCTGCAAGTGACTGTACCTTGTACAAATGAGCTGACATGATAATATCAGATACAAATTTTAAAGAGAAAATTAGAAAAGAAATGAAATTAGGTCATCTAAGTAACTCTACCAGGGCTATAGACGCCTGCTGGCAGTGGAGCTCTACTTAGGGAGATTGTATAGATAACCTTGCCGGGGCTATAGATGCCTGCTGGCAGCAAGGCTCTATCTAGGTTGGCTATGAGGGATGATCTCCCACTATGTAATTTAACACCAGTTACTCATGTTTTCAACTTGTTTTCAAGATGAGGATAATTAATCATATGCACACACCTGATCCTTTGTTAGCATTATTACCATGATGAAATTTTATCATTTAGAGGATCATGATGCCTATGCTTAGATGGAATTAGAATACTATAGCTAAATGTGATCACATCACTTGAATCATTGGAATTTGTTTGTTTTCTTTGGTGGCAAGTTGTTGTGTGGTTACACAACACGCCCCATTTTGACTTGGCAAAATAGGGACCCAACTTTTCTGGCTTGGCTTGTGTTGTCTACTTTCTGGAGGTTTGGTAAAAGTAAGTCATGTGCATCATCATGTAGAGCCAGGATGAGGTAAGTCATTATTATGAGGTTAGTTTGTCAAGATTTGTATTTCATTTCTGTGACCTCATAGTTTGAAAGAGCGTTAAATTCCATGCAAGTTTGCCTTTTACATCACCCTGATATTCCTCAGGATGTGAAAGTTATGAATAGTCAAAGTTTTGGTCAAACCTGATATTCGTAGCAGGAGGATCATATTTTATAACCTCAGTCATGTTGTCGAAGATCATCCTGATCTTGGTACATCACCCGATAAGTCATGTGGTCCAGATATCCAGACGTCAATTTTAAGTGGTAATAAATCTTTCCCGTCCAACAGTCTTATATATCGCGGGCATCATATTTCCAAATGTAACCTGATATGTCTTAATATCCTCCTGCCACGGAATATCACCCTAAGTTAATATCCTGATGATGTCATCCAAATTGGATAAACGAAGAAACAAACATGACGATGACATCATCATCACATTTACATTTCGACAGGATATTTTCTAAACATGATCATGTTCGCATAATATGACGATGATGTCATGGTGCCTTTCCGATACAAAGAACGAATATCAGGATGATGTCATCCCGATATTCCAAAAGAGACATGTAAGTTTGTCTCATCATCATCATATTTGAAACATCACCCGATACAACGAAATATCATCTTGATGTACTAAACATAACCAAAAGGTGCTTTTGTCACCCGAATCTTGTCGCGATAACCATTCTAATTTGGTAGAGGAGGATGACATTGAAACTCGACCTGATATTTGCGAATATCATCCTGCCTTCATAATATCATGTCATATGGATATCCCCCCGCTCCCGTTGCCGCCATTATCATTTAATGCGCACAGACATGGTAGGTGGTTCCCGCCGACCCCGGAACCCAATGAAACACCTGGCGAGATCCTGGGTTTTCGCACGGATAATCAATGAATACAATCTAATTTGTCAGAGTTGCCCTAAATTTACCTTAATTGCAAGGTTAAAAGGTAATTCAACTGTCATTTTACGTTTACCTTGCGATAAAATTATTTTACAGAGCACCAGCTTCCATATCCTCATACAGGTAATTGTTGCGCGATTTGAGCTCACAGACAGAAGGAAGGAAGTGATCATCAGCTGAATTAGGAGCGTCGTTAGCAATCTACTGGTATAAAAAGAGGAATCTGCATAACCAGGTATGTAAATGAAACCCTCATCATGTTGTTATTCATGTATGATGAGGCAATTTCTGGTTTATGCATCCATATGATTAAGTAATATTGAAAAGATACAATTGGCACAATGATTTATGAAGTTAATTGCAATATGTATGCATGTGTATACCTGTTGTGGGATAGGATTTTGTTAATTGTAGGTACTCATGGTTGACAAGTAGTTAGTTAAGTGTCAAGAGGAGTTCAGTAGGCCCATGTTCTCTTCTCAGAGGGGGGTCCTGTTTAAATATGGAGCAATTACAGATACCCATCAGGGGAGCACCAATTTGGAAGCTTGGTCAGCTAGGCTAAATGATGGGAATGACAAAAGTTCTGTGCTAGATGTAGTGTTCATATTTGGAATGTGGAACGCTGCCAATTTTCCATACTCCATGGAATCTCCGGAGCTCGTCATCGAGTGTGCCCAGAATTATAATTCTGAGACAAGGCAAGTGATGAAACATGGGAGGATATATGCAGACCTCTCCATCAAGGGTCTCTCCTAGACATTTGGATTGCCACTGGGCAGTAAAGTTAAGAGCGTAGACCTGAAGAAGTCTGAAAAAGAGTATGAAGCCAACAAGAAATCAGCCAGGAAGAACATGTATCAATGGTGGGCTGAGAACAGCACCTATCCTACAGCAGCGAAACTTCCTGTGCACCTGTTCAAATATGATTTTAGTGAGGAATACCAATACATGATTGCACTCCTGAATAGAGTAACAAGCCGGCCTCATGCTGGTAGTTTCAGGGATTGGATGTACAGAATAATAATGATGTGTCTGTATTCAGATATCAAGCCACTATGGGGCCAGATAATAAGTGATGCTCTGCATGAGCAGCTGGTGAACCTAGGAGGTTCAAATTGTGCATTCTATATGTCATCTTACATTGTTTATTCTTGTGCTTACAAATGCACTTTTGATGCTTTAGTTGTAGATGGAAAGCTTACAGGCATAAATGCTGCATATATCTGGGATAATCATCCCCAGCTGCAAAGAACCAATTACCATAAAGATTACAAACTAGTCAATGATGCATTCTCCATGCATCTGGTGAGGACCATGGAAGAGGACAGAACAAAGAGATTGAGCATGGAGGCTCAAGAGATAGTTTACAGGCATGGGGCCTGGTACATACAGTTTTCAACCTTTTCATACATAAGGGTTGAAGGTTTTGAGGGACATCCCCTGATGCTGCCAAGGTATCCTACTAATGCAGTGATACTAATGGAATTTATCCGGCAGGGCTCCACAATGATAAAAATGTACAAGGACGCCAAGAAGTTGCCACCAATTTTGTTCCTAGTCAGCATTGGCTGCTATATGTGCCCTGACTCAGATAATATAAAGAAGGTGATGGTCACCCTAAATAAAATGAATCTGCAGCCTTTTCCACTAACGAGACCATATGATCCTTACGGCAGGATGCAGAAGATAATGGGAAAGCCTATTCATCAGAGGCACCTAGAGGATTTTTGGGCTGACTGCAAAGATGAGGCCGAGGCCAGCAGAAGAAGGTATCAGAGGTTAACTCTAAACCAAATTAGGACCTTTGATTGCATCTCCATCCCCCAACAATTGAAGAAAGATGATGGCAGGATAATTGCAGATGAATATGAGTAGAAGAAGATATATAACGACACCATCTCTGCACCTGACCTCACCATGCAAGAAGACATATCTTTGGACCCCTTCATTGCCAGGACCATACAACTAACTCAAGCTTGGGTTGATGAGCAGATGGAGGCATTGAAAAAGAAAGGTATTGCCATTATGGTGGATAATAAGAAGAAGGGACAGGATATTCGTGGGGATGAATATGACGACTTCCTGAATGAGAAGAGGAAGACCAGGGGAGATAGAATCTCTCCACCACAACAACAGAGTAAAAGACCCCCAAGGGGCAAGAAGGTGGATAAAGAACCTAAAGGGGTTATAATTGAAAGGGCAGTATTTGTAGTTGAGCAGGCAGCAGCATCAGGATCGGGATCAGAATCAGCATCCCCTCCAAAGAAAGAAAAGCCCAAGAAGAGTAAGACAGCAGAGGCTGGAATCACTGAGACCCTAGAAGAGGGTCAGTCCTCAAGGAAACCAGGAGAAGAGGATATCCTCATGGAGGAAGAGCCTGAAGAAGAAGAGGCTCCATTAATTATAAAGAGGAAAAGAAAAGCTCCACAGGTGCTGGTAGCCACCCCACCTAAGAAACAAAGAACCTCTATGAGAGGTGAAATAAGACAATGCCCAGCATTATTACAAGGGGCAGGTAGTGAAGTACCTAAAGAACTTCAACATGATGTTCCACTTCCTACCATCGTCAAGTTCAAAACTAAACTTGCAGAGGAACAAATGAAAGAAACTGATCAGACGCAATCAGGGCATGTCTCGCTAGACGAGACAATAAACTTGTCTGATGATGAGGTTGTGCAGGATGTGGCCGCACAGAAGATGGAGACACTTGCTGCCAGAATAAGCATGACCCCTCACAAGCCTCCACCAGTTCAAACTGTACTTGAGGAGATGAAGCAAGTGGAAGGAGAGAAAGAAAAGAGTCCAGAGCAAGTAGCTCAGGAAATAGGGCTAGACACATTAATCACAGAGGTAACAAGTCCTGCAGTAGTGGACCTGACAGAGAAACAGGATGCAAGTCCTAAACATTCAGTAGGATCACTGGACAAAGGGCACCCAGCAGAAGAAATAGAGATGGCAAAATCAGAAGGCCATACTCTGGAATTAGGCCAACAAAGTCCGCATGATACATCAGCAGAACCTGCTATAGTAGAGGTTCAAGAAATGAAGGCTGATGAAAAGGAGGAAACAATAGAGGATCCAGCTGCCAAAATACAAGAAGTTGATAGTACAGGCTCGGAACAAATAGTGGCTGTAGAAGAACTGCCAGCACTTCAGGTAGAATCCACAGTATCCAGTGCACTGGATAAACAACAAGGGGAAGAGTTGAAAATAGATGAAGTAATGACGGAGAAAGATCATGATCATCATGATCAACATATAGATGCACCACAGGATTCCCCACACCAAGAGGATGCTCCTCCGGAGAAGGAAATTCCTCAACAGGAGGATGTACCACAGGATCAACAACAAGGTGACCATCAGGAAGAAGAAGTGAGAAAATCACCGTCTCCACAACATCTGTTGACAGAAATGGGAGATACGGGTGAACATCATGAGGATGCGGAAAAACATGATCAGGGGCCTCCGTGGTTGGCGAAAGAAGTAAATATAGAGGAAGAACTTGAAATTTAGGAATTTGATGTCTCCACCTTGTTCTCTGCGGATATAATGAAACCTAGGAGGAAGGCCAGAATGACATCGGCCATCAAGAGAGATCTAGCAACAGGGAGGAGGACCGCACAAATTGCCATACCTTCGGTGGAGAAAGAAAAAGGTAAAATTACTGTAGATGAATTTCAAATTAGCACAGTAGATCTGGGTTTTGCCAATGAAGACCAAGAGGGTCAAGAGGGCAAAGACATTATTGATTCTTTAATTCAAAAGGTAAAAAAAGAGAACGAGAAGAATAAGCAACATAAAGAGCACATTGCTCAGTTGCATGCCTACATAAGGAGGCTGACCGGTCCTGATGATACTACAACTGAACATGCAGTCCCATTGACTGCTATTTCTCAAGAAGAGGTAAATAAGCTAGACCTCGTGAAACATGAGGCATCTGTGATTAGAAAATGGATGTCATCCACATTGGATGATGTTGTAGAAATAGTGAAGGCCTCTTTGAAGAGGTGGAGCATTCTGAGTGACTCCAGGACCAAGGTGGATAAATTGCAAATGCAGACCAGGAAAAGGTCTTACAAACTGGAAAGGGTCCTGAGCATCTTGGGAGAAATAAAGAAGATAAATCCTCAACTGCTTATCAGTAAGCAGGTACTAAACAATAATACCACATTGTTGGTGGACATCTGGTACAAAGACATTCAGTTTGAATGCGGAGTCCTCAAAAGATGCAATAATAAGCTGAGAGATATCAGCATGAGGCTACATGATTTAATGGCTAAAGAAGCAAAGATATTAGAAACATTGGAAGAAAAAGTGGCAGGGAAAATAGAAAATCAAGACAAAGAGTCTGCTATCAAGGCTCTGCACAGCAACTTCCAATCAGAAGCAGATGCTCCACTTGTCCACTTGACAGAGGAACTTATAGATAAAATAATGAGGATCAAGGTCAAGATGGAGAAATATAATGAAACACTGCAGGACAAGAAAAACAAGTTGGATAACAGTAGAGATAAGTATGAAGCACATAAGCACGCCATCATCAAAGCAAAGACTCAAGATGGCGGAGGAATAAATCAAGTTGTGCATTCATATGAGCAGATCTGGAACAGCATGCAGCCCCATATGCGGGATCATCATCATCAAGATAGCGAAAGTTCAGGAAGTGATGCACATGATGATGATCCACATGAATCAGCTGAGGAACATGATGAAGATACATCATAAAGGGGATATAAGCATAAGTAATATAGATGGTTGCCAGCTGGCAACTTGTGCCATTTTTGTAAAGATTGACAAAGTCAAGAAAATGATGACCGTAGATGTGCATTGATAAATCAGGATTGTAGATCTTTTGTAACGGATTCCTCACCTTATTCTATAAAAGGTGGTGGAATGTCTTATTGTAAATATTTGAAACTTAATTGAAATTCGTCTGCTGAAACATTTAGAGCTCATTTCAAAGTTTTTTTATACATTTATATTTTTGCATGCTTAATGAATGAGAAGACTGTGTCGATTACAATTCTTTGTAAATCTTGAGTAATCAATGTATGAGTTCTGGATATATGTGGTGATTTGCTGCGTCCCTTGGAGTGCATGTCTACTTACATGTGTTGTTTTCATACAAATTCCTTTGAAGTTAGCATCAACTATATCTAGCTGTGGAATGTCCTGGTGAAAATATGGTTTGGTTTTCTTCTCTTCATGACAGTATCTAATATACATGTGGTTCAAAAGCTAAAGGTTCAACTTTAATTAGAAGCATTTCTTCAATTTCTTTTAAATTTTAGAGCGTTTCACCTCCATAATTGTGAATAATTGATGATCTTAAGCAAATAGTACAGATATGTAGACATCTCGTAGATAATTGCAAATATTTAGCATATTTGAATACAAAGCATACACAATTGAAAATATCATGCAAAGATTGAAGCATTTCTACATCTTTTCACCAAATAACTGTATAATATGACTTCTCTGTAAAGAATTTTTGTAGGAATTTCATGATGACATTGAACTTTCACGTAAGGCCCCAAAATGGAAATAGCAACTCACATTAACCTCTGAGTAACTTCAGACGATTAAGACCTAATCACCGGAGACTTGGGATCATGAATTCTTTGAATTCATAGTATCTTTCAAGATGAATAAAGGTTAATGTGTACTTTTATTCTATGCTTGTTTGTGACTAACATCATAACCAATACTTGGTCACCCAAAGATCCCTTTCCCTTTTGCAAAGATACTCACCGACACTTGTCACCACTTGTCATAGGAATCTCCAAACTTGGCTCTTATGCGTCATAGATTTTGTCATATGGAATATCCTCTTCCACATACCACAAGATGTCGACACATGGCATAATAGTGCCACCTCAAATGGGATGCCCAAATCCATGTAGGCTTGACTTGACCATCCAAGTCACATTCCAAGTAAGATGACATGTCACCATGCCACCTCAACTAAGTGACCGAACTAAATGTGCAAGTAAATACAATATTAGGCAATAAATAAATATACAATTAAATAAATAATGCTAGGAATTTGCAAAGGTTGAGACACCTTAATTCCCAACATTCTCCCACTTGTCGAACATCTTGCAAGAGCCAAAAGAAATGACAAAATTTAACTACTAGGGGCCAAGAGGCCTATAGACTCCGAACACCATTTAAACTTCTCTGTGCCCACTGGTTTCATTAATGCATTTGCAACATTCTTCAAAGTGTCTACTTTCTCCAATATCACCTTCCCATCCTCTACCATGTCTCGTACAAAATGAAACTGTACATCAATATGCTTTTTTTTTGGCATGGAAAGTCAAATTCTTTGCTAAGCAAATCACACTTTGACTATCACAACATATAGTAATCTATCCTGCATCAACACTAATATCTAAACACAACCTCTTAAGATAAATGGCTTCCTTACAATCATGAGTTGCTACCATATACCTATCTTCTATCATGGACAAAGTAACCATAGGTTGTTGCTTACTCATCCAACTAATTGCACCACTGAACTTAGTAAACACATAAGCACTAGTGGATCTCCTGCTGTCAATGTCACCTACCCAATCAGAATCCACAAATCCATAAATACATACAGAATGCAGAGGTCCTATAGGATGACCATGATAACATAGGGAATACTCAAAAGTACCCCACATTTATCTTAACACTCTCTTTACTGCATCCCAGTGTACCCATTCAGGATTAGCCATAAACTAACTAAGGACTCCCATTGCTTGGGCAATGTTTGGTTTTGTATAGACCATAGCATACATCAAACTGCCAACAACACTAGCATAAGGTACTATGCTCAAATCCTCTGTCTCAGAAGGAAACTTTGGACAATCATTAACAAATAACTTTGTCCCCAAAGAAACAAGAATAGACAATGGTCTACAATCTACCATGTTGAATATATCCAACACAGTCTTCACAAACTTACTCTGGCTTAACCAAAGTTTTCTATTTGCTCTGTCTCTTCTGATTTCTATTCCCAGAATGTACCTGGCTTCCCCTAAGTTTTTCATCTCAAACTATGCTGACAACTGAGACTTCAAATCAGAAATCATATTCTTACCATTCCCAATTAGCAACATATCATCAACATATAGTGCAATAATGAGAATACGATCATTTTCAAACTTGTAATACACACAATGATTTGATTTTGATCTCAGAAATCTAATAGACAATACAAAGGCATCAAACTTCAAGTGCCACATCCTAGGAGATTTTTTCAATCCATACAAAGACTTCTTTAACTTGCAAACCAAATTTTATTTACATTTTTCTATGTAATGCTAGATGGCTGTGACATATAAATCTCTTCCTCCAAGTCACCATGAAGGAATGTTGTCTTCACATCCATCTACTCCACTTCTAAATCATAAGCTGCTGCAAGAGATAAGAAGAACTAAATAGATGTTAGCTTTGCAACGGGAGAGAAAATTTCACCATAATCAATTCCCTCCACTTGTGAGTACCCCTTCGCAACCAATCTGGCCTTGTACTTCTCAACACTGCCATCTGCACCAAATTTCTTCTTGAAAATCCATTTGCATCCAATAGGTTTCTGTCCATCAGGCAAAGGCACCAAGTCCCAAGTTTTATTATTTTCCAAATAAGTCATCTCATCTTCCATGTCCTCCTTCCAGGAACCTGCATCTTTCATGCCCATAGCCTCTGTCACAGTTTTAGGCTCATCAACATTAGTAAGCAAAGCAAAAGCACAACCATAATCAAGCAATGTATAACCAAACCTCTCAGGTTGCTTCATGTATTGTGTGGACCTCCTCAAAGGCTTAGGTTGAGGTTCTGCTTCTTCTTTTGAGCTTTCAGAGATGCTAGAGATCTCCTCATCATCAAGTCTCACAGGGTCTGTTGATTCAGTCTTCTTAGGGGTAGTGGGAAACTAAACCACATCCTCTTTCTTTTCTTTCTCTTTTGGCTGTAGAATAGTGGAAGAAGGTGTTAGCTCTCTGAAAATAACACTTCTGCTATACAACACTTTTTTGGCCACAGGATCCCAAAGCTTGTATCCTTTCACACCTACACCATAGCTAATGATGATACACTTAACAGCCTTGTTCTCTAATTTTGACCTCTTCTACCTAGGCACATGAGCATATGCCTCACAACCAAAAACATGAGGATGTCTTATTGAAGGCTTCTTATGAGACCACACCTCTATAGGTGTCTTACCAACAAGAGCTGATGTAGGAGACCTGTTTACTAGGTAGCAAGTAGTGGTAACAACTTCAGCCCAAAACTTTTGTTTGAGTCCAGTTCCACTAAGTATACTCCTAGCCTTCTCCATCAATGACCTGTTCATCTTCTCTGCAACTCCATTTTGCTATGGGGTGTATGGAGTTGTCTTATGTCTTTCAATCCCATGTTATTTGTAGAACATATGGAATTATGTGGAACATAACTCACCACCATTGTTAGTTCTCAAACAATTAATCTTTTTACTAGTCTAATTCTCAACAAAAGCTTTAAACTCTTTGAATTGACTAAAGACTTCAGATTTGCTTCTGAGAAAATAAATCCATGTCCTTCTATTGTAATCATCTATGAAAGATACAAAATATATAGATTTAGAGATCGAAGGAACATTAACTAGACCAAACACATCAGAATGAATAAGATCCAATACACCAGAAGACTTATGAGAACTCGAGTAAAACTGAACATAGTTTTGCTTTCCATATATATAAAGTTCACAAAAGTTGAAATCAAGATTACAATCATCTAACCCCTCAATGAGGTTTTTATTTTTTTAGGGTTCTAAGACCCTTCTCACCAATGTGGCCAAGTCTCTTATGCCATAACATTGTCTTCTCAGCATGAAGCTTAACTTCCAAAGCATGAGCACCCTTAGGTACTCAAAATGCACTACCATCAAAATTTGATACAATAGATCTTTTAGTTGCTGGTTCCAATGGTGGGGATGAAGTGATTGCAACTCTTTTCTTCGAGTTAGAAGAACTATTACATTGTGAAATACATGCCTCTAGCTAAAATAGAGTACCTCTCTGAGTACCCTTCGCAAGCACCATAGCTCCTCTAGTCATCTTGCATCCTTCTTTTGAGAAGACAACTTGCACACCTGCATCATTCAATTTACTTACAGAAAGTAGGTTCCATGCCAAGCCTGGGATGTGCATAACCCCAGAGATCCCCTTCACTTGTCCATCAGGGAATCAAATTGTGACTCTTCCACAACCAACTATCTTTAGATGAGAATTGTCACCCAGATACACTCTTTCACCAAATTCTTCATACTTTGTAAACCAGTCTCGATGCGAGGTCATGTGGAAAGAGGCACTAGAATCAATCACCCACACATCATCAAATGCATGGGTGGCCAAGGTTGCATTGAAGGCATCACCATCATCTTGTGACTTGTCAGAATCTAAATATGGGACATTCTTCTTCTTCTTCTTTTTCTCCTCTTTGCATTCCTTTCAAAAATACCCAGTTTTCCCACAATTCCAACACACTGCCTTGGACTTTCTAGGAGATTTGGATCTCCCACGGGGTTTAGATCTACCCTTCTTAGCTTTCTTGTCTTTTTTTTTCCCTTTCTCCTTGGGTCTTCCATGAACCACAAGAGCTTCTTTGGCTGACTTTCTCTACATCTCTTCAGATAATAGCAAAGACACCACTTTATCCATTATGAAAGTGGATGTGGTACTCCCGATGGCCATATCAAGATGATCCCACGAATCTGGTAAAGAGCAAAGAAGGGTCATACACCGATCCTCCTCCTCCTCCATCTTCACACCAGTGGATGTCAATTATGCAACTAACATATTAAAAGCATTCATGTGATCAACAACAGATCCTCCATCTTCCATCCTTAGAGAATATAGCTTCTTCCAGAGGATTAACTTGTTTACCAAAGATTTAGCCTGATAAACATCACCAAGTTTCTTCCACAACTCCTTCCTAGTTTTCTCTTCATGAACATTTAATAGGACAGAATTAACCAAATAGAGTCTCACCAGACCCTTGGCTTTATGATCTTTGAGATCCCAATCATCTTGTGACATTGATGCTAGTTTTACAATAGAAATTACTTCCCATAGGTCTCTATCAACGAGCATGTATTCCATTTTGAGTTTCCACAACTCAAAATTACTGCCATTAAACTTTTCCACCTCTATTCTTCTAGATGTGCCTGCCATCTCCTTCCTGCAACAAGATTATAGAATACTCTGCACAAACTCCCACTCAATCTAAGATCAACACAAAAAACCCCTACCCAGTAGCTACGACCAAAACTGGCCAAGCTCTGATACCAACTAAAAGGAAGCTAGGTGTGCAAAAATCACTTCCTAAACTAATTTAAATAGGGGAGAGGTATGTAAATTTGTTTTAACCCTTACAATTGCAGTAATATTAAACTTATATCAGAGATATTATAGCAGCAAACACAATACAAGAATCTAGACAGAGAGAAGTAGACAAAGATGTATCGTGGGGAAAACCTTTTTAGGTGAAAAACCCCAAACTCTAAAACCTGCATAATGTATTATTTGAAATAGTTACAGTTTACAATACACTTGCAATGCAAGTTCTTCCAAGAGTCTTCAAATTTTGAATCTAGAGTTATTCCGGCAGCATAACAGTACCTGTAAAAACACTATTCAACTACAACTCCAAACTATGCAATATATAGAGATTACAAGGCATATTCTGGAAGCATCTTGGGATAGGCGTCCATCTTAGCCATATGGCCATTATCCTACATCAAAGGACACTTGTCCTTGCTGCAAATACATCCCTTACATATGTCATACATGGCAGATTTCACTTTCCCAACATGGAGCGATCCAAGGCTAAAAATAGACTATGACAAATGCTCTTACGCATCTTATAGCTGTCATAGATTTTCCCAACATAACAACCTTAAATGTTGTAAGAGAATCCATTATACAATGCTAAATATAGCATATTCCTCTTACAACATGTCATAGCCCAACTTGGGCGCCCAAAGATGCCTTTCCCTCATGCAAAGATACTCACCAACACTTGTCACCACTTGTCATAGAAATCTCCAAACTTGGCTCTTACGCGTCATAGATTCTGTCATATGGAATATTCTCTTCCACATACCACAATATGCTGACACATGGCATAATAGTGCCATCTCAAATGGGATGCCCAAATCCATGTAGGTTTGAATTGACTATCCAAGTCACATTCCAAGTAAGATGACATGTCACCATGCCACCTCAACTAAGTGACCAAACTGAATGTGCAAGTAAATAAAATATTAGGCAATAAATAAATATACAATTAAATAAATAATTCTAGGAATTTGCAAAGGTTGAGACACCTTAATTCCCAAAATCTAGTACTAGGTACTGTCTTGAAGTTTCTTTCTCTTGTAGGGAGAATTTGTGGTCCCTTGTCAATGTCTATGCCCCAAATTCTCGAGTAGGATGGAAGGAGGTATGGGATTACTTGTTTGATAAAATCAATCTCTCGAGGAAGACCCAATGGATGGTGGTTGGGGAACTTAACTCTCCTCTCTACCCTTCAAAAAAGATGGGTGGTCTCACTGACTACTTTGACAGTATGGCCGACCTTGCTGAATTCTTGGGTAAGGCAGTACTAATGGACATAGAACTTATTGGACAATCCTTCACCTAGTCTAATAGAAGGAAAGGGAAACATCTCATTCATGTTATGTTGGATAAAGTCCTCATCTTGTCCAACTGGATCATTTCTAACAAGATTAGCTTGGAGGCTCTCCCTAGGGTGGAATTGGATCACAACCCCTTTCTACTAAATTGGCAGGAAAAGAATCTCAGAGGACCCTTCCCCTTTAGGTTTGAAATGATGTGGGTGGTTCATCCAGATTTTAGAAGCTATCTAGCTGATTGGTGGAAAACTCCTATTCAAGGGTTGACTTTGTTCAGGTTGGCCTAGAAACTTCTGAATGTTAAGAATCAAGTTAAGGGATGGAATAAGTATACCTTTGGCAATGTGTTAAATAAAAAGAACGTTATTTCTGGTCAGTTGTTTGATGTTCAATCCAAGATGGATCAGGGTGATAGTTTGGAGGACATATTGGCCCTAGAAAAATCCCTTTCAAAGGACTAGTTTCTAATTTTGAAGGAGGAGATATTTTGGAAACAAAAATCCAGGATCCAATGGATGAGGGAGGGGGATAGGAATACTTCATTCTTTAATCAATCTACTCTGAGGCACAGGAAGAAATTTACTATTAGTAGACTCCTAGATGAGGATGGGGTGGTGGTCATTGAGGAGGACAAGTTAGAAAAGTTGGATTTAGTTCCTCTTAGCAGCTCATCCTATTTTCCCCTCCTCCCAGGAGGATGCCGGTCTTCTAAACTCTATACCTACTCTCCTTTTAGAGGATGAAAATAGTCTCTTGGCTAAGCCTATCACTGAGGAGGAAGTTTGGGTGGTGGTGTTCTTAATGGAGGTGTTCAAAGCCCTAGGGTCAGATGGTTTTCCTCTGGCATTTTCCAAGTCTTTTGGGATGAGGTTGGGAAAGATGTCACTGAAGCGGCTAAAGACTTTTCAGAACTAGTAGACTCCTGCAGTAGTTGAACAACATTTTCATAGCTCTGATCCCTAAGAAATTTGATCCCATTTTTCTGATGGATTTTGGACCTATCAGCCTCTGCAATACTATTTACAAGATCTTCATGAAGACTTTGGTCCTCAGACTCCAACCTCTTTTGGATAAGCTTATTGCTACCAATCAAAAAGGCTTCATCCCGGGGAGGCAAATCTTGGATGTAGCCATCACCACCCATGAGGTCATACACTCTATCTCTAAGAGTAACACCCCAGGTATGATTTTCAAACTTGACATCTCTAAGTATTATGATAGGGTCAATTGGGATTTTCTATTCAATGTTCTTAGGATATTTGGATTCCAAGACCATGTGATCAATCTAGTGAAAGAATATGTCTCCATAGTTCAATTATCTGTGTTGGTTAATGCTTTCCCCTAGGGATTTTTCTCTCCTAGTAGAGGCCTTAGGCAAGGGGATCCTCTCTCACCATATCTTTTCATCTTATTGGCTGAGGTTTTGGGAAGAAATGCTTGTAGGCTGCTGAGGAATGGATCCCTCCATGGCATTAAATTAGCTTCCATGGCTCAACCTTCAGTGATACATCAGTTTGTGGATGACACTATCTTGTTTAGAATTGCTTCCGTGGTAGAGGCTAGGAGATAGAAAAGTCTTCTCAAATATTATGAGACTACTTCTGGACAGAGCATTAACCTTGAAGAATGCCATATCTATTTTCTGAACACTCATGAGGTTCTATAGCACAAAATCAAAAGAGTCCTTGGTTGTTCTAGTGCCTGTCTTCCAGCCACATATTTTAGCCTCCCCTTCATGACAACTAATGTCACCTCTGACTATTGGAACTTAATCATAGAAAGAATGTAGATGAAGTTGGCAGGATGGAAAGGGAAATTGCTAAGCCAGGCTAGGAAATTTCAACTTCTCAAAGCCTCTGTCGACTAAGGTATTCCCATATATTTTCTCATCCCTTTTAAAGTCCCAAAATGTTTAACAGAGAAGATTAAGCAGATCCAGAAGAAGTTTTTATGGTCATGGGTTGAGGAGAAAAGGAGAATTACCTTGTTAGTTGGGAGAATGTTTGTTATCAAAGGCTCAAGGGGGTTGGGGTTTCAAAGAATCCATCTCATGAACAAAGCCCTCATGGCTAAGACTGGATGGAATCTGATCCAAGGTAACAAGGATTGGGGGGATATCATGCATGCAAAGTACTTTAGGGGGACTAGGGTTGTAGATTACTTTCAAAGCATAACTTCCCTAAGGGATCGGTTATTTGGAAATGGACTCTTAAAACTAGGGGTCTTCTTCGTAAAGGAGTCAGTTGGAAAATTGGGGATAGCAAGATTATCAGTTTCTGGGAGGACAAATGGTTGAAGGACATTCCCCTCAGAGAACTTGATTATGATAGGATTACTGATAGGGACAACAGTTTCTTTGGCAGCCTGGTTTCAAATTATATCAGTTGCAATGGGTTTATTAGAAGATGGAAAGGCCTTAGTGAATGTGTTTCTCATAATGAGGACAAGTAGATGGTGGTCAACTTCAGGGGGAATTAAATAATTTTAGGTTTACTTTACTCCCAAAACAGGATCAAATTATTTGGGAAAAGGATAGCAAGGGCCTATTTACTATGAAGAGCACCTATGGTATGTTGTTAGACCTGGGTGAGGATAGTTTGTGGGGTAAAATCTGGCTACCTAAACTTATTCCTAAAATTCAGTTCTTTTGGTGGACCCTCATTCATAATAAGATTCTCACTTTGGACAATTTGAAGAAGAGAGGGTTTTAGATCCCCAATCGGTGTGTTTATGTGGCGAAGAGGAGGAGACTGTTCCTCACCTACTGTTGTTTTGCAACTTTTCCTGGGAGGTGTGGAGTCTTATTCTACAACAGTTGAATGTATCTTGGGTGTCCAATGTTAGTGTGGTTGTGCTTGTCAGGGAGTGGAGATACCCTTTCTGACCCTCATTCCTAGTGTCTAAGGAACTATGGATTGAAATGCCCTCCCACTTAGCTTGGAATCTATGGAAGGAGAGAAATAATAGAATTTTAAGGGAAAAATATAGGACCCCTATGGAGGTTTTTCATTCCTTTGCCAAACTCTTAGATGAAAACATTAACACCTACAAATTCAAGGTGGCTGAGAATCTCCTAGGACAGGATGAAGTGAACATGCTAAAATAATGGACTATTAATTTGAATATCTGCAATATTGATGCTTCCAAAAATTTGGCTAGGGCCAAAACTTATTGGGCTCCTGTTGATCATGATGTTAGTCATAAAGAAACATAGAATAAAAGTTACACAACAACCTTTACTCATCTTGAAAGATACGATGAATTTAGATAATTCATGATCTCAAGTCTCCGTTGATTAGGTATTAATCTTCTGACGTTACTCAGAGGTTGATGTGTGTTACTGTTTCCATTTTGGGGCCTTACGTAGATCTCATCAGTAAGATAATGTTTCCTGTAATGATGTTGCACAGAGAGTTATTTCTACACAGGATATACTTTAAATATTCAACTAGTTCTAGACCTGGTATTTATCCTGTGAGCTAGGATTTCTTGATTTTGAGCAAATCGGATGGATGATTGTAAAGATCAGATGGAATTTACCAGTGAAGGCTGTATTTATGGTCAGGATAGGAAATTGACCAAGTATTTACGGAATATTTGCAGCTATACTGCAAATATGAGGTGATTTTTGGTTTGGTAACACTTACAGGTTGATATCGGGTTTCTAGAGCAGGATACCTCAAAGCTTCAACAAATTTACCCAAAATAAGGCCGATCTTTACAAATACATGATGATCTACTGTAAAGATTGCAATATTTAAGATTGATTTCAAAAGCTTTACATAGGATTAGTGTATATCAACTCAGAACAACAAATATTTACGTCTATTGGTTTACAAATACCTTCTAGAATATTTGTGATGTTTCCTGTCCAGCCTCAACCTCAGGTTCAACCTCAACCGACCGTACCACAGGGCTAACCTCCTTTGGTTTTGATGTCATTCTTTACAGCAGAGTCACCTTTGACCTTTACTACATATCACACTTTGCCAAAGAATCCAGACAAACTCTGTCTGAAATATCATCCTTATCAGGATGCGGATGATCATATCAGAACCTTTAAAGAAGCCTGCTGTCAAGCTAGGATAGAGCATCAGGACGTTGTATGCAGATTATTTCCTTTTTCTTTAGGAGAAGAAACTTATAATTGGTTTATTAGTCTTGGTCAGGGTTCTATCGGTTCATGGGTTGTCCTAAAGAAAGCTTTCACTGATAGGTTCAAAGTACCTATTGATCCTTCAATGAACTACCACCTATTTGCTACAATCAAAAGGTTTGAAGGTGAACCTACTGCCAATTTCAATGCTAGGTTCCAAAAAATGTTATCCAAGTTAGTTGCCCCATATGTAGTAACAGATGTTGCTGCCAAGAGTATCTATTATTCAGCTCTGGATCCATTGACTTCCATGTTCATCAGGAGAACACATCTTGAAATCACTACTTTGACAGGAGCCTTTCAAGAGGCTATCAAAGTCAATCAACAGCTAGTACCTGCTCCAACACCAAACATTGCATTCCCTACATTGCCTGGCATGTATCCAACATATCCTACATAATATCCTCCCCAACCACAGTATAATGGAGCTATGATGCCTCCAGCAGTAATGCCAACACCATTGCAGATATCTCCATTAAGTATCATGCCTCCTCCTAATGGGAATGGTCAAGTGCCTCAATATCAAATTTGAGGAGTTTTTGTCAGGAGAAATTAAAAAAATGACAGAACAAAAGAAGCATCCACAAGATGCACTAACCAAAGGATGGTGTAGGTTGCATGAGGCACCTCACTCAGAAACCACCTGTTCACTATGCTTACATATTTTAAAGAGGCATATAGTGCCTGATCCAGAGGATCATCCTCCTGATGATGAAAAGAAAGAAGAAAAATCAGCTTCACAAAAGAAAGGAAAGATGAAGTTTGAGAAGGCTGAAATTCCTAAGTTAAAATGGATATCAGGTGGAGCAGCTGCCAAAGCTACAAAGAAAAGAGAAAGCTCAGCTAAGTCTCCTGCTGAAGATAAACCCTAGATCCTTAGATTTGATGGATCCAAGTCCAAACAAGGAGCTGGAGTAGGGATTGATCTCATTGATCCATCAAGAAAAGCCTACTTAGCTGCTTATAGATTACAGTTCCCCTGCACTAACAATGTGACAAAGTATGAAGCTCTGATTCACGAGATACTGTTTGCTCTCAAGAAGAAGGTAAGAATTATGCATGTCTTCGGAGATTTAGAATTAGTTGTCAGACAGGTAAGAGGAATTTACTCTTGCAACTATAAGAAATTGTCAAATTATAGACACAGAGTGTGGGATTTGATTGAAGACTTTGATGCATTTAATATCACCCACGTATCCAGAGAACAGAACCATAGAGCAGATGCTCTAGCCCAGGTTGCTAGTACCTTAGAGCCATTGTCTAGTGTCAGTGCAATCAGTACCTGATAATGTTACTAATCTCCAGGTTTTTGATGATGATCAACATATCCTTGATTTCATCTCTAACAGACACATATTTGATGCTCAGATCATAGATGAGAATTATGTGGAAGAGCATGTCTGGGAAGAAGAGGGAATATTAGAGTTCTTTAACATTGGTCATAGGAAGATGAACAATTTTGCGAAGAATATGAGGTTGTGCCTCCATTCTCCCCCCCGGAAGAAGCTTGATACCGATGAAAGTAATTTCAGGCTGAGCAAAGACGGACTTAGTTGGGTTGATGGCTAAGCCATGATGTTGGAAGACAGACAGGAATTGGCGAAGATGTTCGACATGGGATTTCATTTCAGGACTAAAGACAAGGATGTCGTCAATGTACGGCTGGATGAATTTAGAGAAAGGTCGAAACAAGGAATCCATTTTCTGCTGGAAAATGGAGGGCGCAGTTTTTATACCAAAAGGCAAGACCTTCCATTCATACAGACCTTGGGGAACAGAGAAAGCAGTTTTGAAATAATCCTTGGCTTTTAACTTGACTTGCCAATATCCTTTAGTCAGATCAAACTTAGAGTAGACATTACTTCCTTGGATGGACTGCCAAATATGGTCTTTGCTAGGTAATGGATGACGATGGTCCACAAGACATTCATTTAAAGGCTTGTAATTTACAACTAGGTGCTTTTTTGGTAATTCAACCCCATTTTCATCAACCTTGGGTACATACATGGCATGGCAAGAAAATGGTGAATCAGATACTTGGATCAAACCTTGCTCTTAAAGAGATTGGATCTCTTGGTGACAGATAACTGTTTCAGCAGCAGACATCAGGAAATAATTGGCTTTAGCTTTTGGGGGAAGCTCATTTCCTGCACTATCTTTTTTCAAAATGAGATCATAGGTTAGACTGCGCTGATGTTTAGACAGATCTTTTGTCATGACAGAGTCTTCAAATTCTTTTTTGAGCTCAGCTATATAATTTTCTCTGTCGAGGAATTGTTTAGCAAGGTAGACTTGACTTACAGGCTTTTTGTGCTTAGTTTTATCTTTAGGCGTCAGAGTAGAAAATGAGAGAGACTGATATACTCTAGGCAATTGATACAGACCTTGGAACAGTAAGAAATCTTTATCTATCACAAATGGCTCCCATTCCCTAATGGCATTACTACCAATTACCCCATCATAATCCTCAACTTCATATTCAATGAATAAAACATTTGTGGGATTATCTTCAAATCCTAGACGCACTGGAGCAATACAGAAGTATGAACTTCCTTCAGTTTCTTGATTAGCAAAGGTAATTTTAGTGTTATCCTTTTTCCATGCATCTTCAGGGAATGCATTTCTCCTTGCAAGATTTAAGTCAGCACCTGTATCAATCAAAAAGGCTAGAGGATATGCCTGGACACCTCTAAAGTGAATTGTTAACACAACAGCTGGACAAATAGAAGTGATTTTGGAGCTTCTACAATAGCTCTTAACCATATTGAGTCAACTACTGGATCCTACTTCTCTTACTGGGGAACCTATAAAGGCTTCATCACTTAAGTATCTAAGAGGATCACTTTCTTCTATTGATTCTTCCTTTGGACGGATCATTATTTGTTCTCTACTTCGGGGAGAGTCAGAAGAATGGATTTCTTCAAGGGTTCAACTCACAATAGGACTATATGGTTTTTCTTCACAAAACAATTGATTTTCTCTCGGCTGGGCTGGTGAAGACAACTGAATTGAACCAGCTGCATTAAAGTGATTTATAAATCTATCTAGCTCAGGAGAAGATTCTACCTCTTCATTCAGACATGCATTTTCTTCTTCTTCAAGTTCTAAAACTTTAGCTTGCGCTTGAGAAATTACCTTGAGAAGAAAATCTTTTCTTTGTCGTCGCCAGAGGCGGTGAGCCATGCTTCCTGGAGCTGGAGCTTCTAGCAGTCCTCTTTCTGGTAGTGGAATTGTAGATGCATAACTGCGCTGACTGCTTACAATGGATGAGTCTGTTGCTGTTGTTCGAGGATACCATGGAGAAGGTTGATATCCGTGAGACTCATGCAACCTTGAACCAGAAGATCTTGCTGATGTTCGGCTTGCAGCCGAATCTCTTTGCTGTAGCAAATATAACTTTCTGGCTTTGAGCTGCTCCAGTTGAGCTGTTAGCTTTTTCCATGTTTCAGGGCCCATATTCATTTCATGCAACCGGGCCTCAATTTGGACAATTTGATCGACTATTCGATCCAGCTCATTTTTGGTATTACCTTGAAGCATGCGACAATAAAATGAGATTTCACTGCCTGAGCTTTCTTCAGAACTTTCTGCAGAGCTTTCTGGATGATCAGATTTTGAGATTTTCATCTGATTCATCTTTGCTGAAACTTCTTCTTCTGCAGACATATATTCTTCATCAAAAGAATATTTAGAACTAGAGGAAATGACTATGTCTTCAGAATCAGACGGGTAGTCATTTATATACACCTAGTCATCGATGATGCCATGAGCTTTTACAGCTCACATCTTTCCTCTTCCCTTTTTCTTTTTTCTTTCCGGACATTTATTTGCAAAGTGATCTCCTTTGCAAATGTAGCAAGTTGGCTTCCACTTACTACCTTTCTTTTGCTTATCCTTTTTCTGGAAGAATCCTTTCTTTCTTTTCTTTTTGAATCTCTTTTCCTTCACCTCCAATCCTTTAAACTTTTTCTGATGCTTCTTTTCAGACTTATCTCTGAAGCATCCTTCACATGCATCTTTTCCTTTGTCATTAAGTTTGTAACAAACTGTTGTTGATAGGATTGGCTGCACTTTCTTTATCTCCTTTTTAGCTTTGGCTTCATCACAGATGTCAGTATTGATTTGTTCTAAAAATTGGACCAACTGTGGAAAAGTTACTTCTTTCATTTCTATACCCTCAGCAACCATATTTTCAAGAACTTTTTTATGATAAAATTCTCCTATGGTAGGACCAAAACTTTTCAAGAAAGTTGTATACATTAAATCATGTTGCTGCTCATGTCCTGAGAGATAAAAATGTTCATATTGTTGTTTACAATATTGCTTAAAGTTACGGAGATCCTTGCACTTATTTTTTATAAACTTCTGATATTCCAATTTCTCCATAACATCCCTTTTACCAACAAACAGTCTGAGAAGTTGAGCACATACCTGATCTGTTCCACTATCCAAAAGTCTTTCTTTATAATCATCCTCTAGATGTTCCCATACATGCTTTGCTGTGCCGGTCATAGCATTAAGAGCTTGCTTGATAACTTCTTTTTCATCTGCGTCTGCATTGGTAGCCATATAGTTAGTTATCCAAGACCGCATAGCATCAATGCCTCGAGTATTCTCCAATACTTCGAGCTTATCAAAATTGACCAATGGGGGTGTATCAGCTTTATATGTCTGGATATTTTTGAAAGGATCATTATCCTTTGGAGGTGTTCCTGACCCTCGCGCCATCTGAACTGTACCATGAGATGGCAGATTATCCTCATACAAACCTATTTGAGGATTATAGACTTTTGCTTCTTCAGTCAATGAAGGCTTTGGGGAAAGACTAGGACCTTCATACTGAGCTTTCAGGTATCCTTTGGAATTGGAAGGGAAGTTCTTTATCTTAACAACCTGACGGGCTGATTGAGCTGCAGTTTGCACAATGACTAATTCATTTCTGACTGTTGTTTGAAGATTTGCAGACTCAGTTTGAACAAGATCCCTAATTTCATAATGAGTCTGGCAAATGGAATTAAACTCATCATGCATTTCTGAGATGCGTTGTCCATTGTGTTTGATATGGAGATCAGTGTTACTGATCTGAGAGCCGAGCACATCCATTTCTAACTTAAGATCATTCTTGACTTTCAAGAGTGTATCTCGCTGCCTTTCAAAGGTGGCATCATGTTCTATTTTCCATACCTCAGTTCTATGCTTAAAGGCTTCATAGCTTTCTTTGAGTTCCAGCAATTCTTTTTTTAGAGTGGCTGCCCATTCATCAGATAGTCTTTTCTCTATTTTCTCTAAAATCTGGACTATTGTATGGAAATTCTCTTGATGGCTGAGATGTGCTTTCTGAGATTTAACGGCTTCTATTTCTGCCCATTTTTTCCTGTCTTCGGCCAGTAACATAGATTTTCTAAGACAAAGATTTGTCCAATTTAACAGGTTGCTTTGACTAGGAGTATTATCTCCTAATGGGAAAACATGCAAAGGCCAACAATTTACTTTGTAATAACCTAGAGAGTCAATCAACATGAAATCATGAAACGGGGGTATTCTACCTAGGACAGTACAGGCACCACCTGGAGTTTCTACATACTTCAGGTTTTCTTCTTGGATATTTTGTTCTGGAAAGGCTACAGATCTAGCTGAAATCATACGGACTTTGCCAGTTTTCGGTGGGAACACACAGGAACAATCTTCACATTTAAACAATCCATTCTCAAGTTCAGAGAACCTTTGATGTTCACAAGTAACCGAAAACTTATCCTTTTGAACATTGGTGGATCTGCTGATAGAAGGAATTTTAAACAAACTTTCAAAACCTTTATGAGGTTGTAGTCAAACAGACTAAGACCTTGGCAGGATAGACAGGTTTACTGTCAAATTGGCAGGATATGGCTCTGCCTGATTAAAGGAAGATTCTCGACTCAAAGATGGGGTTGACAACCTACTACTCCGACTACTAGAAGGTCGAGATCCTTGCTGGGAACTGCCAGCAAACTTTATGACAGCCTGATCATCTAATTCTTCAATTAAGATTCTTCTCAATCGACTAGTGTTTTGTCCTGCTTCTTGATGTTCTGAATCCCACAGTTCCAAAGCCCATTCCTCTGGCATCTTAATATCTTTATGTCTGACTATCTTTGGAGCTGTTAACTGAGTACTATCACTTGATGATGTCCATATAGTGGACAGACCTTCTAAGCCCTAAGACCATTTTGGATTTATCATTAAAGGCATGACTTTATTATACAAACGGTAATGAACCAGGAAAACTAGGGAGTGATCAACGGAATCCTTTTTCATGAACAGATTCATGGTATTAAATTTATATTCCAAAACATCCCTAAGGTTTTCATCTTTCAGGCTTATAGGAAAGTCTAATAGACAATCTACAAAGATAGGACCTTTAGCCATTGAATCACATCCTGCTCCCAACAGGGAATGAGATAGTTTCAGAAACCTAGCATCCTTTAACATCATAAGGACGATGATTGGAAAACCCTTTCGGTAATGTCCACATATACCAATCCTTACATAAGATAGATGCATAAACTGGGGATTATTCTTATTTTCACAGGCCTTCTTTCTAAACCTTCTAATTAACTCATCAGAAAAGATATTCAACTTTCCTTGATTTCCACCTTTAACTACATGCTGCAATTCGGCTACATGACAATTCTGGGAAGACTTATAACCAAACCATTCTTTCAAACCTACATTCTTATTATTCAATATATCTACTAAACCTTTAGGTATATCTCGATATATCTCATGTGCGGGAATCCTAGGAACCTTAAAAGGCTTTTTAGGTTCTGCACCTACTACAGACAATTCATCTAAAGCATTACCAGTAGTTTCTCCTGTACTAAACATAGTTTCATTATTTGCAAAAAAGTTGGTAAACCTAACCTCTTGGTTTCGATCCGCTGTGAGATCGATGTTGCCTGCTGACTCAGAAGGAGATTGAGAATGAGAATCCATCTGTGCTCGAATCTGCACTTGAACCTGCGCTCTAAAGGACCAGATAACTGCCCAAACTGCCCTTCAACGCCTTCCTCACGGCTTCACACGGGACTTACCACTGGGACTTACAACACAACGTGACAGCCTGAGACAATACAGGGAGCAAATACAGAGAGCTTTACAGATATAGAAGGGAGAGATTATTGAGGAGTTATCGTTAGACAACAACGATGACAGACAGCAATAAGATCTTCACCATGGGCTCTGATACCAAATCTTAGCTGCAATAGACAAACAAACATTTGATACTGATATCGAACACGTAAATGCACAGAGTGGCCATTATCATTAATAACACTTAAAAATGATACATATATGTTCATCTCTTACAATGCTCGCTTTGAAGTTACCAACATATTTTAAGCTTATAGACAAGCTTTTACAACACTTTAATGCCGGACTGGCATATAGACGAGCAAACAGATATGCTATACTTGCAGAAATTGAAACACACTTAGACCTCTAAGGAACTTGGACTTAAGACTCTAAGAACTCTTCCAAGATTGAACTAGCTCCGAATTGCCTTATGAAATGCAGGTGGCCCTGGGCCCTTATATAGGGAAGCGAGGGCTGAACTTTTAACCCCGTTCACATAATCCGTTGGAGTCCATCAATGAAAGAGAGACACGAAGATGAAAATGACACCTTATTCGAAGGGCATCCCATGTGAAGAAAGATGCTTTTGGTGGGACCCAAATACCCGTGAACAAGATAAGGTCGGCGACCGACACAAAGACAGACGTTCCTTTTACAAACGAGAGGAATAACTCGTACACGTACTAAGGTGACGTGTTAACCCCTTTAGCACATGGGTAGGTCCATGTCTTTCCTTTCATTACGAGGTGAAAGATTTCCTTGATGAGTGACAAGCCCACTCATTAGCCAACTAAGAGCCCGTGCTATGAGTGGAGGTACTTGATTCCCTCAGAAAGTATCCTAGACAGCCTTCACACAGTTCTCCTTCTGGATGCGTGCAATCTGGTGCCTGATAGTAGCCTTGAGAGTCGTATGAGGGGACCCTTCTGTCGTCCTTAGAGAAATCATAGTAGTTCGCACATGTCTGAGAAGATGCATGTGGGATACAGCCTGATATCCTGTCTGCTTCTCACCATATGATACTCATCACCTTTATCTTGTGCGGTCCAGCTAGCAACTGATTGGAAGAGTAAGGAATACCTTGACTTACTCAATATGTCTTGACATGAAGCTAGACTGGAGTCTAATGTTGAACAAAGTGCCGAAGGCGATTCCCAATGGTCCAGTGTCCAAACATTGAATCGACTCCTCTAGGTCCATACATCTGGCAAAGATGTCTACTGATGGCATTTTCTTCATCTGAACCGAACTGGAGTTTGAAAATACATCTGGTGTAAGCTGTGGTACCATTAAACTGCAAGTCATCAGCCTGCGGATAGGGACCATAGAACATTCTTCTGATCAATGAAACACCAAATTCATTATGTAACCATTGGAAAGGATTTCCAATAACCAGATTTAGGAAACGAACAGGGAGCATGAAGTCTCCACACTAGTTCTGGAGAACATGACCCACTTCTGGATCAATCGGTTTAGCTTCGGCTGAGAACTGGAAGAAAGGAGTATCAGTCCATAAACCTGGAGTTGTAAGTTGCTGCTTTGAGACTAACATCTGAAACCTATCATGTAGAAAATCAGCAGCCATTTGATGATTATGAAAATCCCTTCTGGGAAAAGGGTTGCAACTCCATTGTTCACAACATGGTTCTGTCCACCTTTGTTCTCGGATCCGAATGACACGAACTTTACCACTCAACTGCCTACTTGTTGCTTTCTGAACACGACCTGCTTCATCTTTTTTAACGGGATCAAGCTTAATATGGAAACCTTCTCTGGATTCAAAATCTGTAAAGATATTCTCAACACCTGGTTGATGAACAAAATCAAAATCATACGTGCTGAGAAGTTGTGCCCATCTGAGAAGACGACCTCTTGTTACCTTATTTCTTGATTCTTTTTTGAAAAATCCTCTAAGATGCTGAAGATCACTTTTCAACAGAAAACGCTTATCAGCAATGAACATTTGGAAGGCTTGAAAAGTGTTAACTACAGCAAGGATTTCCTTATGGGTACTATGATAATTTAATTCAGAATTATGGAAAGCTCCTGAGACAGTTCTGACAATTTCTCCTTTGTCCTTTGGATTAAAATCAGGAGTCTTCTATTCTCGCATAATACCAGACCAAGCGAACTCACTGGCATCAGTTTCCACAATCTTGAAACCAGGTCCTGGTAGCTGAGAGGTGGCAACTGAGAACACTTCTGCTTAATATTCTGAATTAACTGGTCATGATGCTTTGTCCATGGAGGTGGCTTCTTACTTAACAGCTTATTCAGGTCCAACCTGTCTTTAGCTAACTTGTGATAGAAACCAGCAATATAAAGGGATGATAGAGCTAGAGAGAACATTTGATCTGGATAACATGTTAAAACAGAAAGATCTTCCCAAGGCTGATGGAGGATGGTATTCACAAGTGAATATTGGATAAAATGATGACAAGAGAAATGTCTTGATTGGTAAGGTTTGCACACCAGAAGAGTTAGAAGGAATAACTCAGGCTCTTAAAGATTACATCCATGTCATTGCATGGACTTATGATGAGTTGAAGACATATGACACATCAGTCATAACTCACACTATACCTCTCAAGCCAGATGCTAAACCTTTTAGACAGAAGCAAAGGCCAGTCAATGCTTTGCTTGAACCAATAATTTTTGAAGAAGTCAAGAAGCTACTGAATGCTAGGATTATATTTCCTATGAGGCACTCCACTTGGGTGGCTAATCTAGTGCCAGTGAGAAAGAAGAATGGAGCCATCAGACTGTGTGTAGACTTCAGGAACCTGAACAGAGCATCAGAGAAGGATAATTATCCTTTACCCTCATTAGATGAAGTTCTGCAGATTGTCAATGGAGCTAAAATGATGTCCTTTCTGGACAGCTTCTCGGCATACAATCAAGTCATGGTTGACAAGATTGACAGGCTAAAAACTGCCTTCACCACAAAGTGGGGGATATTTGCTTATAGACGTATGGCATTTGGACTAATAAATGCTAGATCAACATTCGAGCGAGCGATAGACATAGCCTTTAGAGGCTTAATAGGAAAATGTATAGTCATATACATGGATGACTTAACAGTGTTCTCTAAAGAGAGAGGCAACCATGTAGCAGATCTCATAAATGTATTGAAAAAATGTGAGGAATATGGGATATCCCTGAACCCCAAGAAATGCATATTCAGGGTGACAACAGGAAAGTTGCTGGGCCACCTGATAACTGAAAATGGGATTATCATTGATCCTGATAGGGTGGAGTCCATTATGAAATTACAGCTTCCAGGAAGCAAGAAAGAGCTCAAATCTTACTTTGGTAAGATAAATTTTGTCAGGAAATTCATCACTGGCTTTGTAGAAATAGTCAGGCCTTTAAATGCTATGCTGAAGAAGGATGCAAAGATTGAATGGACATTAGAAGCCAAGGCAGCCTTTGAAGACAAAGAAAGCTATTTCTGATGCTCCTGTCCTTATCAGTCCAGACTACACCAGAGACTTCTATATTTATTCCTTTGCCTAGAACATACCTCTGTAGTAGTGCTAACTCAGAGAAATGAAGAAAAAGAAGAGAAACCAATTGCATTCATGAGTTGTCCTTTCAAAGATGCTGAATTAAGATATGTAGATGTTGAAAGGCAGGCACTTGCTTTGGTCAGAGCAGTAAAGAAATTTAGGCATTATATCTTGAGAAGCAAGGTGATTGCTGTGGTGCAAGATGCAGCAGTGAAGATGTTGTTAATGCAAAGTGAGCCTGGTGAAAGAAGAGCTAAGTGGATCACAGTTTTACAAGAATATGACATGGAGATTACACCCATGAAGCTGGTAAGAGGACAAACTTTAAGCCAAATGATATCAGAGATTGATCCAAACATAGTAAGTCAGCATTATGTTGTCAATGCTAGGGACAATGAAGAGTGGTATGCAGATATCAGGCATATCCTGATCACTGGAAGATGTCCTCCAAGACTGCAGGCTTCACAGAGAAGAGCATTGAAGATAAAATCCTAGAAGTACATGATGAAAGATGGAGTACTTTTCAAGAAAAATTATGAAGGAATATACTTGAGATGTTTAGAAAATCCAGAAGTAGGCAAAGTATTATCAGAATTACATGACAAGTTGGGAATAGCACATGGCTCATCCTTGGCCACTACACATGCAATCCTCAAAGCAGGATATTATTGGCCTACAATTTTCAAGGACATAGCTGAACACATTAAGTGTTGTCATGTATGTCAGGTGGCTGCCAACAGAGAGAGATATGCTGCACAACCTTTGCAACTAGTGATGGAAGCGCACCCATTTGCACAATGGGGCATGGATTTCATAGGACCTATAAATCCTCCATCATCATCAGGCCACAGGTATGTTCTAACAATTACTGATTATTGTACCAGGTGGACTAAAGCCACTAGCGACTTGCAGCGCAGAAGATGTCATCAGATTTTTGGAAAGTAACATAATCACCGGGTATGGGGTTCCCTATGCTCTGGTAAGTGATAATGTCTCTGCTTTTACTTCAACCAAATTGTCAAGTTGGGCCTTTGATTATGGGATCATACTGAAGTTCTTATCTAATTATTATCCCCAAGGGAATGGATTGGCAAAATCCACTAACAAAAATTTGCTGAATATCATAAAAAAGTTAGTAGACAAGAACCCTAGGGAATGGAATACACTTTTGAAATATGCCTTATGGGTAGACAGAACCAGAAACAAATCTGCATTAGGAAACTCGCCTTATCATTTAGTCTATGGGGTGTATCCCATCCTCCCTGTTAACCTAAAGATTCCTACCTTGCAGTTTGCCCAAGAGTACCTAGGCATAGACAATAACCAAGAAGTCAGGTTGCTTCAGCTGATGCACCTGGAAGAGAAAAGATGTCAGGCAATTGATCAATTTGCCAAACATCAAGTTGTTGTCAAACGTTGGTTTGACAAAAGAGCCAAAGTTAAAGCATTCAGGATATCTGATTTAGTCCTGATGTGGGATAAAGCCCATGAGAAGAAAGGAGACCATGGTAAGTTTGACAAATTATGGATAGGTCCCTTCCAAATTTCTGAGATCTTAGGGGACAGTACTTTCAGGCTTAAGAACTTGACAGGTGAGGATGTTCCATTACCAGTAAATGGACAGTTCCTCAAACATTATTTCCAAGCCTAAGTAACTTCATGTCAGTCATGTGTATCATAATGTATATTTGTATAGTTGTTTGTACAGTGTTTTTGTTTTGTCTTTGTTTTGTTTGTTTGTTGAGTTTTGTTTTGGTTAGTCAGGATGATGCAGCTCATCACCCCAGAAAATAACAAAATTGTTAAGATTCAAGTGATGAGAACACATTTATATATAGGTTGCAATTCATTTTGAGAAAGTCATCATGATCAGGTCTGTGATATCCTGTCATCAGGGTACCTTTTCTTAACCAAAGTGATTTCTTCACAATGACTCACCTAAGAGCCTTGGGTTTGTTGAAAATACAAGTATAGGTGTTAAGTGAAAAATCTAAAGGGACTCCCTTGCTACCAATGCAATCTCCAACCTAAAGCAGCAAGTGACTATACCTTGCATTTTGAGCTTACATGATGATATCAGATATATGAAGTATAAATATTAAAAAAAAATCCAAAATGTAATAAAATTAGGCCATCTAAGTAACCTTACAGGGGCTATAGACGCCTGCTGGCAATGGGGCTCTACTTAGGGGGATTGTATAGATAACCTTGCCAGGGCTATGAACGCCTGCTGGCAGCAAGGCTCTATCTAGGTTGGCTATGAGGGATGATCTCAAACTATGTAGCTTAAGACCAGTTACTCATGTTTTCAACTTACTTTCAAGATGAGGATAATTAATCATTTGCACACTACTGATCCTTAGTTAGCATTGTTACCATGAGGACATTTTATCATTCAGGAAGATTATGATGCTTGTACTTAAAAAGAGTTAGAATGCTATATATAGATGTGATCACATCACTTGAATCATTGCAATTTGTGTGTTTTCTTCGGTGGCAAGTTGTTGTGTGGTTACACAACACGCCCCATTTTGACTTGGCAAAACAGGGACCCAACCTTTTTTTGGGCTTTGCTTGTGTGTTCTTCTTGCTGGCAGTATGGTAAAAGTAAGTCAATACTAATGATCCTGCATAATGGCTGGGGAAGTCACCATCATGAGGTTAGTTTGTCAAAGTTCCTATTTCATTTCATTAACCTCGTATTTAGAAAGAACATTAAATTTCATGAAGGTTTGCCTTTTACATCACCCTAATATTCCTTAGGATGTGAAAGTTATGAATGGTCAAATCTTGGTCAAACTTGATATTCGTAAAAGGGGGGGTAAGTCATCATCATATTTTTCAACATCAGTTATCTTACAAAAGATCACCCTAATCCAATTTATCACCCAATAAATTATCTGTTCACGACCTGCGGACGCCATTTTTAGGTGGTAGTGATACTTACCCATCAAACAACAACATGTATTCCGTGAGGATGATATTTTGAAACATCACCTGATATTTTGAATGTAACCTTATCTTTCAAATATCATCCTATCACCAAATATCACCCTAGAGCCATTATCCTGATGACATCATCCAACCCGATAACGAAGAGAATCGACATCCTGATGACATCATCATCATTTTTACCTCACGGAGGTATATTTCCTAAAATCACCCTTTTATAAAACATGACGATGATGTCATAGTGCTTCAACGATAGACTGAACCAATATCATGGTGACGTCATCATGATATTCCGAGAAGGGTCTCTTAAGCAATGCGTAAGGTCATCATCCTTTTCAAAATATCACCCGATATTTTGAACATCCCCTGATATTTTATAACATGACCCGATGGTCCAAAGATAACCTGATATACCAACATATGTGTTCCCGCTAAGACGTGGATGGTCATATTACGAGACGGTGATAATTTAAACATCACCTGATATTCAAAACATCACCTGATATTACAAAAGATCATCCTCCTCTTCTTGCCGCGCGACATTGAATGCTCATTTATACGGTAGGTGTTTCCCACTGATGGCTAACGTGATGGTCACACTTGGCAACCTCTAGAGGTTTCCGTGCAGAAAATTAATGATTAAGTTTGATTTTAATTAGATTATGCCCTAAATGACCGAATAAATGGGTTTAAGATGAATTCACAATGTCATTATGCACTTAACTTGCGATAAGATCAGTTTTTATACAGAGCCAAACTCTCAAGCCTTCCTACGAACCACCTGCAGACGTATACAGCTTGAATCAGAATGAAGGGTGTGATTATCATCGGTATCAGGATTATCCCCATATAATCATCACTATAATTCACAGCGATAAGCACACCAGGTAAGTGATTGAAACCCTCTTGCTGTTACTCTATGCATAGCCAGGTAACATGATGTTCACTGATTTGGAGCTAGGATTTCTGTATATCATGATGAAATAACTATTTAATAAACATACACTTGATGCCATAAGGATGTAAAATATATGCATGCATGAGATGAAATATCAATCTTGAGACCAGTTCTCATCATTGCAGGAAATCATGGCAGACAAAAGATTGATGAAGTCTGAGGTAGAATTTGTTAAGCCAATGTTTGCACAGCCTGAGGGTGTGCAATTCAAGTACAGAATCATAGGGGACACTCACTAGGGTAATACAGATTTGATTGCATGGGCAGACAAGATCAACATTAATAATGAGGACATTCTGCTTGAATCTATTTTTGTGTCCGGGATGTGGAATGCAGCTATTTTTCCATATTCCATGGAAGCTCCTGAGCTGGTTATTGAGTGTGCTAGAAATTATAATCCTCAAACAAGGAGGGTAGAGAAACATGGGAGAGTATATGCAGACTTATCTGTCAAGGGCCTTTCCGCCATGTTCAATTTGCCACTAGGTAAGAATGTTGTCAGTATTGACCTGAAGAAGCTGGAAACCGAATATGAAGTTAATAAGAGGGCTGCTAGGAAGAGAATCTATAAATGGAGAGCTAAAAATAGTCCTTATACAGCCGCGGCCAAGTTGCTTGTTCATTTATATAAGTTTGACTTTGATGACGAGTATCAATTCATGATCACCCTACTCAGCCAGGTAACAGGCCAGCCAACAGCTGGAAGTTTCAGGGATTGGATGTATGGAGTCATCCTAATGTGCCTATACACTAATAGCAAGCCATTATGGGCCAAAATGATAAGTGATGCTCTGGATGAGCAACTGAAAAACCTAGGAGGTAGAGAATGTGCTTTCCATATGACCTCATACATTATTTATGCATGTGCCTATAAGGGTACATTTAATGGATTGACTACAGTGGGGAGGATTGGTGGCACCACTAATGATGCACACATCTGGGACCATTATCCCCAGTTGCAAAGAATAAATTACCTCTAGGATTATAAATTGGTGAATGATGCATTCTGTATGCATCTGGTAAGGACCATGGAGGAAGACAGAACTAAGAGATTGAGCATGGAAGCTCAGGAGATAATATACAGGCATGGGGCCTGGTTCATTCAGTTTGCAACCTTTCCATACATTAGGATTGAAGGATTTACAGGGCACCCTCTCATGCTCCCAAGATATCCAACTAATGCTGTAGTGTTAATGGAGTTCATGAGGCAGGTTGTAACAATACTAGATGCTTATAAAGCTAATAACAAGCTCCCCCCGATATTGTTTCCAGTAACAATGGGCTGGTACATGTGCCTAGACAGTGAAAATATTAAGAAAGCCATAGCTGGCTTAACAATGATGAAGTTACAGCCATTTCCATTAAAGAGATCATATGATCCTTATGGAAGGATGCAGAAGATCATGGGACAACCCATTCACCAAAGGAATCTTGAGGATTTTTGGGCAGATTGTGAAGATGAGGCTGAAGCCCGAAGAAGAAGATATCAGAGGTTAACACTTAACCAAATCAGAACCTTTGGTTGCATTTCCATCCCAACACAAATGAAGAAAGATGATGGAATGATAATGGTTGATGAATACGAAGAGAAGAAGATATACAACGATACCATATCAGCCCCAGATCTTACCATGCAGGAGGACATCTCCTTTGATCCATTCATGGGTAGGATATTACAGCTAACCCAAGCTTAGGTGGATGAGCAGGTGGATCAACTGAAGAAAAAAGGTGTGGCCCTCACAGTAGATAACAAAAATAAGGGACAAGAGCTCTCTGCTAATGAATATGATGATTTCTTGAATGAGAAGAGAAAATCCAAGGGAGACAGGTTGCCACCTCAGCAAAAACAGAGCAAAAGACCTCCTAGAGGCAAGAAAACTGATGAAGAACCCAAAGGGGTCATTATTGAGAGAATAATAGCCACAGCTAAGGAAGCGGCAACATCAGGAGAAGCATCAGCTTTAGGCCAGGCTTCAACATCATCTGTGCCTCCTCCGTTGGATAAGCAAAAGTCTAAGAAAATCCAAAAGACTGATGTAATGGTTACTAAGACCTATGAAGAAGGTTAAGCTTCACAGAAACAAATGGAAGAAGATATCCCTCTTGAAGAGGAGCTTGAGGAAGAAGAAAGCCCTATATTATTCAAAAGGAAAAGAAAGGCACCTCAGGTGATGACACCCACACCGAAGAAAACAAGAACATCCATGAGAGATGAAATAAAGCAAAGCCCCATTATGCTAAGAGGGGTAGGTAGTGAAGTTTTTAGAAGGGAGTTACAACACAATGTACCACTTCCTACCATTGTGAAATTTAAAACTGAACAAGCTGAAGAGAAACTCAAAGAAACTTCTAGAGCAATTCTAGGTGGTCTTGTCTCATTAGAGGAAACTATAGATTTGTCTGATGATGATGTGGTTAAGGATATAACTGCTCAACAGATGGAAACACTTGCTGCAGACACTCACATCAATCCCTTTGGGACCCCATCAATAAAAGGAACTGGAGAAAAGCAAGTTGAACAAGAAAAAGAAAGAAGCCCCAAGAAAATTGCACAACAGATAGGGCTAGATAAGTTAGTTGAACAAGTCACCAGCCTTGAAGTGGTGGACCTTTCATATAGAAAGGATGCAAGTCCTCAGCATCAGACTAATGCACCTGATGAGGTGGGTAAAACTAAAGAAGTAAACTTGATCGAAGTAAAAATACACACTCCAAATTTGGGTCAATCACCACAAGATATAGCTGATGAACCCAAAATAGTAGAAGTCCAAGAAAAGGGTGAAGATGAAAAGGTCATATCAAATGAGGATGTCCTTCGGACTCAAGAGACCTCAGGAGATAAAATGAGGTCAGGTCAGGATGATCTGAAAACTCAAGAGGAGGTATGTACTTCAGGTGCAGAGAAAGTTATGACGCAAGATCAGGCAGAGGCACCTAAGGTAGATGAAATAATATCCACTGATGCAAGCATATCTCAGGATGGAGAAATTAATAAGGTGGATGAGGTTAGAATGGAGGAAGCAAAAGATCAGGGTCATGATATTCATGATGATCAACAGGATCACCCTCTAGGAAAAGAAATTCCTCGTCAGGAAGATGTACCAAAAGATCACTCTCATGACGAGCATAATGAGGAAGAAAAAGGGGAATCACCTTCTCCGTCCAAAGAAGATACACTTACAGGAGATCAAGGTGATGATCGTCATGATGATGCAGGAAACCAAGGTACAAAGGATCAAATTCCTCAATGGTTGGAGAGAGAAATTGGCACTGAAACAGGTATGGAAATTCAAGAGTTTGATGTATCTACATTATTTTTAGAAACATTAATAAAACCAAACAAGAAGGCCAGGTAGACTTCAGCCATTAGAAGAGATCCTACAACAGGTAGGAGGATGGCGCAGGTAGCACTCCCTACTGTAGATAAGGAGAAAGGTAAAATCACTTTGGATGAATTCCAGATAAGCACAATAGATTTAAGGTTTGCTAATGAAGACCAAGAGGGTCAAGAAGGAAAAGACATAATTGATTCATTAATCCAGAGAGTCAAAAGGGAAAAGGATAAAAATAAACAACACAAAGAGCACATTGCTCAGTTGCATACATATATAAAAGGGTTAATTAACCCTGAGGCTACTTCAATCGATCATGCAGTCCCATTGACTGCTATTTCCCAAGAGGAGGTAAATAAGTTGGATCTCATGAAGCATGAGTCATCCATAATGAGAAAGTGGATGTTATCCACATTTGATGATGCAGAAGAAGTGGTCAAAGCCTTTTTAAAAATATGGAATTCTTTGAGTGTTTTCAAGAGAAAAGTTGATAAATTGCAGATGGAGACCGGGAAGAGGTCTTTTCAGCTGGAGAAAATTTTGACCATCTTGGAGGAAATAAGGAGAATTGATCCTCAAGTTCTCATAAGCAACCAAGTGCTAAATAACAATAGTGCATTATTGATAGATATATGGTATAAAGACATCTAATTTGAATGTGATGTACTTAAAAGGTGCAATAATAAGCTAAGAGAAATTGGCATGAAATTACATGATATGATGTCTTTTGAGGCAGAAATTTTGGAAATGCTGGAAGGGAAGGTGGAAGGGAAGATAGAAAATCAAGACAAGGAGTTTGCAATCAAAGCTCTATATAATAATTTCCAACAGGTAGCTGATGATCCCTTAAACCATCTGACAGAATAAATCATGGACAAGATCATGAGGATCAAGATCAAGACAGAGGATTATAATGAGACATCCAGCAGTAGAAAAGGTAAATTAGAGAATCTCCGGGGCAAATATCAAATGCATAGGCATGCCACCATCAAAACTCAAGATGGTGGGGAGATAGAGAAAATAGTATAGTCATATGAAAACATCTAGACATCCATGCAGGTCCATGTACGAGGAGAAGCTCACTAGGATGATGAAGATTTTGAAAGTGATGATACTAGTGCACATCATGATGATGATGAGGAGCCTGATGAAGATGCATCATAAAAGGAATATATGCATAAGGTGCAAGAGAAAGTAAACCGTCTAGATGGTTGCCAGCTGGTAACCTGTGCCACGAGGAAAGAATTGACTTGGTCAATGAATGTGAACCATAGATTGTAATAGATAAATCTGGATCATAGATCAATTGTAACGGCTCCCTCACCTTGTTCTATAAAAGGTGTAGGGATGCCTCATTTTAAACATTCAAAACTTAATTGAAATCTATTTGCTGAAATATTTAGGGCTCATTTCAAAGTTATTGTATACATATATGTTCTTGCATACTTAATGAATGAGAAGACTGTTTTGATTACAATCCATCATAAATCTTGAGTAATTAGTGTGTGAATTCTAGATATATGCTTTGATTTGCTGCGTCCCTTGGAGTGCATATCAGCTTGCATGTGTTGTTGTCATACCTTTCCTTTGAAGCTAGCATCGACTGTATCTAGTTGTGGAATGTCCTGGTGAACATATGGTTTGATTTCTTCTCTTCATGACTGTATCTAATGTATATGTGGCTCAATGGCTGAAGGTTCAACTTTAATTTGAAGTATTTCTTTCAATTTCATTCAATTTCAAAGCATTTCATCATCATAATTGCAAATAATTGACAATCTTAAGAAAATTATACAAATATGCAGACATCCTGTAAATAACTGAACATATTTAGCATATTTGAGGTTAAAGCATGTCAAAAAGACAAATATCATGCAAAGATTTAAAGATAGACATAATATTTGAAGTATATCCTATGTAGAAATAACTCTTTGTGCAGCATCATTACAGGAAACATTATCTTACTGATGAGATCTACGTAAGGCCCCAAAATGGAAATAGCAACACACATCAACCTCTGAGTAACGTTAGAAGATTAAGACCTAATCAATGGAGACTTGAGATCATGAATTCTCTAAATTCATCGTATCTTTTAAGATGAGTAAAGGTTATTGTGTAACTTTTATTCTATGTTTGTTTATGACTAACATCATGATCAACAGCTCCATCTCAGAAGAACTGGTATAAGTTAAACTTTGATGGGGCTACCAAAGGCAACCTTAGAGTGGCTAGTGGAGTGGGTATAATTAGGACTGATTCTGGAACCTTTGTGGCTACTTATACTGGAGGATTGGGGATTAAGAGTAATAATGAGGTGGGGGCTCTGGCCATCCTTTGGGGGATTAAGATTGCTCATTCCATGAATATTAAGCAATTGCATGTGGAGGGTGACTCTCAGCTTATTGTCAATGATGCCCTTGGTTCGGCCGTCTTAGTTTGGAATTTAATAGATGTGGTTGGGGACATCTGACTACTTCTCAATACCTTTGAAGAACATAAAGTGTCTCACATTTATAGAGAAGGTAATGTTGTGGAGACTGCCATGGCCAACATGGGCATCAATAAGAATGGTTGGAGATGCTGGAGGCAGTTTGCTAACTTGCCTCATGGAATTCAAACCCTAATTGAGAAGGATGGACACAATTCTACTCTATGATCCTATGTGGGGAGGATATTTTGAATGGAGGGGTGGTCTCTTCTACCTCTGTATGGTTTTGGTTAGCCAAAAGACTAGTATGAATGAGTGGGAGGGCAACAAATTTTAAATGATGGAAGGAGCTATTGGATTTCAAATTTGTTGAGGCAAAGATAATGACATTGATTAGTAGAGGCTGACTCAATGGGTGGCTGCTAACTAGATGTTAAGGTGGCGAAGGGTCCCATGTGATAGAGGATGGATGATAGGCTAGCAAGCCGATAATAATTTTCCTTCCATCCTCATTCTCTAAGATATTTACTCTCACACGAGGTGGTGGGCTGCATTCATTTCATAGGTGGCAAAATAGGGTGGCAAAGACCCTTCATATCGATTCTATGATTATATCAAATTTAATCTAAAGATTCATAGACTATGGATGAGATGGATATGCATGGAAGAATTATTTATTTTTATGAATATTCTGGTAGGCCTCCCACACACAAGATTTTCTCTATCGATTGTCTTTTGTGTTTGTTGTTGCATTGGTTCCAGATGATTGACATGGAGGTGACATTGTGAAAATTGAGTCATCCTTGCTTGAGGAATTCAAATAGAATCCCATGGTGTGGCATGTTATCCAGGAGAGTGAGGTGGCTTCATTCCTAGAAGCTATGAGAGGTTATGATGAGAACCTCTCCAGGAAATTTGCTAATGTTAGGGTTAGTCGGCAGAAGATATCAATTAAATGCAAATAAAGATTAAATAGAGGAATGGAAATACACAGAAATAATAACGAGAGACAAGACTTAACGTGGTTCACCCAAACTCAGGCTACATCTACCAAATAGAGAGTCCAATATTATTATCCAGTAAATCAAACCGATTACAATCAGCAATCCCTGTAACTCAATACCGTTGCAAATGCTATAATACAATATGTCAAAACCCTAACCCTTAGCCACTTTTATCAAGCCCTTTTGTCAGTTACAAAAAATTAGGGTTTTCTTATGTCGGTCATAAAAATAGGATTTTTTTATGTCGGCCCTAAAAAAAAATTTCTTGGGGGCTGCCACCCCAAACCCCCGCTCGAGGATACATGGCTAGTGTATAGTACTTTCCTGATCAGTCACCACCTACCAACAATCTCCCACTTGGAAACTGATCAGGCTCCACACCAAACAATCTCCCACTTGGAGACTGAGCCTGGACGACACTGTTGCGCATGCAGCTCCCACTGTAAATAAGCACTGTGGACTCTACTATTCTATTTTTATTGTTTTTAGTCTAGAAGACCAATCGAAGTTGAAGAGGAGCTCAGCTTCTCCCTTGTCACTGCCTTTGTAAACATATCTGCTGGATTGTCATCTGTATGTATCTTTGCCAACCTTAACTGTCCATTATCCAACACCGACCGAATAAAGTGATACCTCAACTGTATGTGTTTGGTCTTTGAATGCAAGGTAGAATTCTTTGCAAGATGTATGACACTTTGACTGTCTATATACAAAGAACTGTTAGCCTATTGTTTACCCAATTCTTCCATGAAAGATTGCGGCCATATCATCTCCTTGCTTGCCTTTGTTGCAGCTACATATTCTGCCTCTATGGTGGATAAAGAAACCACCTTTTGCAACCTGGAAATCCAACTCACTGATGTTCCACCTACAGTAAAGACATAACCTGTAGTACTCCGCTTGGTATCAATATCCCCTGCCAAATCTGAGTCTACATAACCTGCTAAATCAGTATTAGAGCCCCCAAAACATAAGTGTTTATTATATGTACATCTCAACTATCTGAGAATCCATTTTACCGCATTCCAATGCTCAAATATGGGATGACTCATATACCTGCTAATGACTCCGACAACATGTGCAATATCCGGTCTCGTGCATACCATGGCATACATTAAACTTCCTACAGCTGAAGCATATGGTACCTTGGACATTTTTTCTTCCTCCTCTTGTGTCTTTGGACATATCTCCTTAGTCAATTTCAAATGACTAGGCAAAGGTGTGCTGATAGCTTTTGCATTCTCCATATGGAATCTTTGCAACACCTTTTCAACATAAGCAGCCTGAGATAGAGTCAATTTTCTGTTCTTCCTATCTCTACAAATTTTCATACCAAGGATTTGTTTTGCTGCCCCCAAATCCTTCATATCAAATGACTATGATAACTGATGTTTTAACTCTCTGATGTGATCCATGTTAGACCTAGTTACAAGCATGTCATCAACATATAAACATAAAATAATGTAGCTATCATTATCCAACCTCTTAAAATAAACACAATGGTTAGAATTACACCTGTTGTAGCCTTGCTTAGCCATAAAACTATCAAATTTCAAATACCATTGCCGAGGTGCTTGTTTCAGGCCATACAAACTCTTCTTCAATCTGCACACTTGTTTCTCCTTACCTTTAACCTCAAATCCCTATGGTTGTGCCATGTATATCTCCTCCTCCAAATCACCATGGAGAAAGGCAGTTTTCACATCTAGCTGTTCCAAATGCAAATCTTCAGCAGCCACAATACTTAAAATAGTACGAATAGAAGTCATCTTGACAACCGGAGAAAATATCTCATCAAAATCAATGCCCTATTTCTGTGCAAATCCTTTTACAACTAACTTGGCCTTAAATCTTTTCTTACCTCCATCTTCCTCTTTCAGCCTATAAACCCATTTGTTTGGTAAAGCCTTTTTACCTGCAGGTAACTTACATAATTCCCAAGTCTAATTTTTCAGCAAGGAGTCTATTTCTTCTTTCATGGTAAGCTCCCACTGAACCTGTGTATTTACCTGCATAGCTTCATCATACCCTTCTGGTTCACCAGCATCTGTTAACAAAATAGAATACAAAGAGGGAGAAAACTTTTCAGGAGGTCTACTTATCCTTGTTGACCGTGGTGCAGGAGCACCCCTACATGATCAGGATATAGGTTAATTGTCCACATGATGACAGGACATTAGTCTATTTTTAGTATGTTTGACTTCATCATGTAATAAGGTCCATTGGACCAAGGCTATGTATTAGATCAGCCTAGGAGTGTGTGTAGGCAGTTAGAGATCGTGATCAGGTAGTCTGAGCTGTCCTTCTCCCAGCCGCTTGGAAGCTCCCAGCCGCTGGGAAGTGAGTTGGTAGTACTCGCAGGATATGGCTATATATACCTTCGATCTGTTAGGGTTTAGCATATATGATATGATATGTTAGTTGTGTTATGTTATGGTGTTGTGATTGAGTTGATATTCAGGAGAACAGTCCAGATATTGTGAAGCACTGTTGTTTGACAGTATTGCATAAACAGTACATTTGAATTTCATTTGAATAAGATCTCATCAAATTGCATTATCTGGTTTATCAGCTGTATCTGTTTTGATTTCCATTCTGTTTACAAGTTAATGGATACTTTCAACCCTTCCACCGGTTGATCCTGTGAATCGGTGGAATGGTCCTGTATTATAGCTTAGTTTGCATTTTTGTATTCTGTTTATGCATTTCATTGCTCAAGAGATCAGGTAGTAGCATGCTGTGAATCAGCCTAGCATCCTCATGTGCTAGGTTTAGAAAGAATTGTTAAGTTTTGAAGGTGATCTGGCCCGATCATCATATTGTCTTTGTGAAATTGTGCGGTTTGGAGTGTTTGTATGCAGCGGACGGATATACAGGAGTCTGCATGTGCTTTACCAGTCGGAGCGAATCGCATCGTCATCTGCGAATACATCGCCATCCGGATCGGGTTGTGAAGCTGATGAAGTTTGCTTGTTGCAGGTGCATCAGGATGTTATAAGTCAGGTATATACTCAGTGTATATATCATCGTCAGGATCATCTCTCGGGTATGCCCATCATCCGCGTATCGCTAGTAGATGCGGGAGTGAAAGTTCATTTTTTTGACTAAGTGTTGAAGAGGTCATCAGGATATTGTGTGACGTCATCGTCATCAGGAGGTGACGTCATCGTCATCAGGATATTGAGATATCACCCTATGCAAGTTTATCTTGCTGTCGCTAAGTGTTTAGGTATCGGCGTGAGTCCTCGGCAAAAAGTTGGGTTAACATCATCAGGATGTTTCAAGATGACCGGTTAAGTCATATCATGATGCTGTTGTTTGTATAGTCGGCTATCGAGGCATCGAAGGGAAGGTGCTGAAGTTGTCGTCATCAGGATATTTGGAGCAACCGGATATTTGATATCCTGCTGACGAAGGTGGTGTTACATATCATGATGATGCTGATAGAGTTTGGCGCCCGATGAACAGTGCAACAGGAGGATGTTTGCGCTAGTTGAATATCATGATGATGATGATAGGCGGAAGACGGAGGAAGTGAACAGTAGTCGGCAGGAGGATAATTGTGCTCGTCTGAAATATGATGATGCTGTTGGTGTTTGCAGGAAATATGATGATGATGCTGAGCCGATAGGGATTTTTAACATGCTGTTTGTATTATTGACTGCTCCTTCCTGTTAGTAAGCTCTCGTTGTGTTTACCTCTGCATCATAGTGGTATCAGAGCAAAGGTTAGGATCTTCTGGAAAAGATAACCAGGATGTCAGATGAAGAAGGAACATCGGAGGTTCCGGCAAGGATGACCAACGCTGAGTTGGCAGTTCTGGTGAAGAAACAGATTGCAGAAAGCAAGGCCGTGAAGGCTCAGAATCAGGAATTGAAGGATGAGTTAGCAAAGTTGAGGAGCAGAGTAGGTTCTGGTAGAGAAGAAGATAGGTAAGAAGAAGAGATCCCTAATTGGAGCGAGGAGGTCGTTCCTGTAGACCAGAGACCGCTGTTGAACACCCTCAAGGCCATGGAGAGGAGAACCATGGATGTGAAACTGGATTTGCCAGTGTTTACAGGAAAGATGGAACCTAATTCAGTAATGGAATGGATAGACTGTTTGAACAATTTCTTTGAAACAGAGGAGATACCAGAACAACAGAGAGTGAAGATAGCATAGTCAAAGATGAAAGAAGCTGCCTTGACATGGTGGAATTTTGTCCAAGATGATAGAGTACATGAAGGAAAACGTAGAGTTGCCACATGGAAGAAGATGATGGCATTAGTAAAGGAAGCTTATGTTCCATTGGATTACAGTATCCAATTACACAAAAGGAAGCAAAACCTGAAGCAGAAGGAGCTAGATGTCAGCTCATATACAGAAGAATTCATGAAACTTTGTATGAAGACAAAGGTAAAGGAAAGTGAAGAAGAGAAGGTAGCCAGATACCTTAATGGATTGAGGTTCAACATTCAGGAAGATCTAAGTCTGCATAATCCAGATACAGTTCAGAAAAGTTTTCAGTTGGCATTGAAAGTGGAAGAGAAGTTGAAGAGAAAACAGGAACAACACAATAGAGGAAGAGGGAGACAACAAAGAGGTGGAAGAGGTCCTTTTAGAGGCAGAGGACATGGACAGGGATATCAAGGAGAATCCAGTCATGACAATAGTAAGGGCAACAATAGTCAGAACCAGAGAGAAACTTATAGTCAGCAAGGAAACTTCAGAGGTAGAAGACCTTTCAGAGGAAGATCCTAGGGCAGAGGATCCATCAGATGTTATAACTGTAACAAAGAAGGCCATATAGCCAGCAGATGTCCAGAAAAGGCCAGAAGCTCAGCAGGAGAAAGGAGAACAAATCTGGTCCAAGAACCTGATAATCAAAGTAGGACAAGCTCTAATGATTTTCAGAGTGTGAATGCTCCTGATAATTATGCATACCCAGAAAGTGGAGAGTCTCTGATGATGAGAAGATCAGTGACTACCATGAAGGTACCTGACAAAGAATCCCCTCAAAGAAAGTCTCTCTTCAGGACTATTTGCAAAGCAGGAGGTAAGGCATGTAAAGTTTTGATTGATTCTGGTTCTACTGAAAATTTTGTGTCTGAACACATGGTGACAAAGCTTAAGCTTAGGAGATTACCTCACCCATCCCCATATAAAGTCTCATGGCTTACCCAAGGTCAGCAGACAACTGTAGAAGAGCAGGCTTGGGTAGAATTTCAGATTGGTGCATATAAGGATAAGTTGTTGTTTGATATTACCAAGATGGATGCTTGCAATCTTTTATTTGGTAGACCATGGCAGTATGATTTGAAGGCACAACATGATGGTGTTAGGAATACCTATAAAATCACTAAGGATGGTAAGGTGACAGAGTTATTCCCATTGGCAGAGAAGGAGGAGAAATCTAAAGGAAAAGAGGTGAAGGTCATGCTGATGGAAGGCAAACAGTTCATGAAAGAAGTAGCAGCAGAAGGTGCAGTTGCATATGCCCTAATCCCATGTATGAGTGTGAATAAAGAACAGCAGCAAGAAGTCAAGAAAGAGAAGAAGCCAAGGTTCATAGACCCAGCTGTCCAAGAGTTATTGGATAAGTACAAAGGTGTCATCTCAGAGGGAATGCCAAGATCCCTACCACCTGTCAGAGATATCAGTCACTGTATAGACTTAATTCCAGGGTCAACACTTCCAAACAAAGCAGACTATAAGCTTACTCCAGAACAGAATGCAGAAGTAGCCAGACAGATTGAAGAATTGTTGGATTCAGGTCTGATTGGGAAAAGTCTAAGTCCATGTGCAGTACCAGCTGTACTAGCACCAAAGAAGGAAGGTACTTGGAGGCTTTGCACAGATTCCAGAGCTATTAACAAGATCACAATCAGGTATAGGTTTCCAATCCCTAGGATAGAGGATTTACTTGATTGTTTGGGAAGTGCTAAGTATTTTACAAAAATAGATTTGAAGACTGGATATCATCAGATCAGGATTAGACCAGGAGATGAATGGAAAACAGCATTCAAAACTAATGAAGGGTTATATGAATGGAAGGTTATGCCTTTTGGTTTATCTAATGCACCTAGTACTTTTATGAGATTGATGAATGAGGTTCTGAAGGAGTTCATTGGTAAGTTTGTCATAGTATATCTAGATGACATTCTGATTTTCAGTAACACAAAAGAAGAACATCTCAGACATATAGATTTGGTTCTTAAGAGGTTACATGAAGAGCAGCTGATGATAAATTTAGACAAGTGCTTGTTTATGCAAGAGGAGATCACATATTTGGGTTTTGTCATTTCACAAGGGAAGTTACAGATGGATAAGGAGAAGGTAAGTGCCATATTATCTTGGCCAACTCCACAGACTATGAATGATGTCAGAAGTTTCCATGGGTTAGCAACCTTCTACAGGAAGTTTATTAGAGGGTTTAGTCATATTTGTGCACCCATGCTGGATACCATCAAAGGAGGACAAAAGTGCAGATTTGTTTGGACTCAAGGAGCAGATGCTTCTTTTGAAACATTGAAGAAGAAGGTGGCACAGCAGCCAGTCCTTGCACTTCCAGATTTTAACAAAATCTTTCAGGTAGAATGTGATGCCAGTCACATGGCCATTGGAGCAGTACTCAGCCAAGAGGGTAGACCTATTGCATTTTTCAGTGAGAAGCTCAATGATGCTAAGAAAAGGTATTCCTCATATGATTTGGAAATGTATGCTTTAGTTCAGTCACTCAAGAAATGGAGGCATTACTTGATGCCAAAGGAATTCATAGTATTCACAGATAACCAGGCTCTGAGTTTCATAAACAGCCAGGAAAAGCTGAACCACAGACACATGAAATGGGTAGAAACCTTACAAGCTTTCACTTTTACATTGAAGCATAAGAAAGGGGTCAAGAATAAAGTTGCAGATGCTTTGAGCAGGAGAGTTCTAACAGTCAATCAGATTCAGTTAGAGAGTGTTGGCATTGATTCACTAAAGACCATGTATGAGTCTGATGAAGATTTTGGAGAGATATATCAGGTATGTACTTCTTTTGGGGAGAAATATCATGCTGAGTTCTCTGAATTTTTGATTCAGGATGGATTGTTGTTCAAGGGTGGACAGTTATGTATCCCAAGGTGTTCTATGAGATTAAATATCATCAAGGAGAAACATTGTGGAGCTATGGCAGGTCATTTTGGTCTAGATAAGACTCTTGATCTGGTCAGAAGGCATTACTTTTGGCCTAAGTTACAATCAGATGTCAGAAAATTTGTGGAGACATGTGTGATATGTCAGAAAGCTAAAGGCAGGTCAACTAATGCAGGTTTATATCAGCCCTTACCCATTCCTTCCAGACCATGGGAAAGCATCAGTATGGATTTTGTCTTGGGTTTACCAAGGACAAGAAAAGGGTTTGACAGTGTTTTTTTTGTAGTGGATAGATTCAGCAAAATGGCACATTTCTTGCCATGTAAAACCACTGCTGATGCTTCATACATTGCAGATTTATTTTTCAGGGAGATTGTCAGAATCCATGGATTGCCATTGAGCATAGTGTCAGACAGGGATGTGAAGTTTATTGGTCACTTCTGGAGAACTCTTTGGAGGAAACTTGGAACCAATTTGTCTTTTTCCTCTGCATATCATCCTCAAACGGATGGACAGACTGAAGTAGTGAACCGTTCCTTAGGGAATTTACTTAGATGCTTGACAAAACAGCATGGAGAGAAGTGGGATAATATTCTGTCTCAAACTGAGTTTTCATATAATGATACTGTTAATAGGAGCACAGGGAAATCACCTTTTCAGATAGTTTATGGTATGCATCCAAGAGGAATTTTGGAGTTGAGAGATCTACCTACAGTAGACCCTGTCAGTGCAGAAGGAGAAGCTTTTGCTGAAGCCATAAAAGAGGTTCATGATCAAGTCAAGACCCAACTGTAGCACACAACCTTGAAGTACAAGGAATATGCTGATAAAAAGAAGGATGTTCAGTTTGATGTTGGAGATTTGGTTTGGGTTCACTTGAAGAAGGACAGACTTCCTAAGGGAAAGTATACTAAGCTCATGCAAAGGAAAGTTGGACCATGTCAGATTTTGCACAAGCATGGATAGAATGCTTATGAGATACAACTCCTGCCTGATCTTGGTTTGTCTCCTATATTCAATGTATGTGATTTAACTCCATACAAGTCTTATCCAGATGCAGATCAGGATCTTCTACAGGATACAGTTGATGATGACATTCCCAAGCATGATCCTCCACAGTTGCAGAAGGTTTTGGACACCAGAGTGGTCAAACAAACCAGGAACAAACAATACTTGGAGTATCTAGTCTCTTGGAAGGGAAAACCTACTTCTGAAGCAGTATGGATGACTGAAGAGCAGATCCAGAAACATGGTGCAGATCTTGATACTCTCATCTCAAGTGGACTTGAGATTTCTTCTTCTGGGGAGTATGGTGCAGGAGCACCCCTACATGATCAGGATATAGGTTAATTGTCCACATGATGACAGGACATTAGTCTATTTTTAGTATGTTTGACTTCATCATGTAATAAGGTCCATTGGACCAAGGCTATGTATTAGATCAGCCTAGGAGTGTGTGTAGGCAGTTAGAGATCGTGATCAGGTAGTCTGAGCTATCCTTCTCCCAGCCGCTTGGAAGCTCCCAGCCGCTGGGAAGTGAGTTGGTAGTACTCGCAGGATATGGCTATATATACCTTCGATCTGTTAGGGTTTAGCATATATGATATGATATGTTAGTTGTGTTATGTTATGGTGTTGTGATTGAGTTGATATTTAGGAGAACAGTCCAGATATTGTGAAGCACTGTTGTTTGACAGTATTGCAGAAACAGTACATTTGAATTTCATTTGAATAAGATCTCATCAAATTGCATTATCTGGTTTATCAGCTGTATCTATTTTGATTTCCATTCTGTTTACAAGTTAATGGATACTTTCAACCCTTCCACCGGTTGATCCTGTGAATCGGTGGAATGGTCCTGTATTATAGCTTAGTTTGCATTTTTGTTTTCTGTTTATGCATTTCATTGCTCAAGAGATCAAGTAGTAGCATGCTGTGAATCAGCCTAGCATCCTCATGTGCTAGGTTTAGAAAGAATTGTTAAGTTTTGAAGGTGATCCGGCCCGATCATCATATTGTCTTTGTGAAATTGTGCGGTTCGGAGTGTTTGTATGCAGCGGACAGATATACAGGAGTCTGCATGTGCTTTACCAGTCGGAGCGAATTGCATCGTCATCTGCGAATACATCGCCATCCGGATCGGGTTGTGAAGCTGATGAAGTTTGCTTGTTGCAGGTGCATCAGGATGTTATAAGTCGGGTATATACCCAGTGTATATATCGTCGTCAGGATCATCTCTCGGGTATGCCCATCATCCACGTATCGCTAGCAGATGCGGGAGTGAAAGTTCATTTTTTTGACTAAGTGTTGAAGAGGTCATCAGGATATTGTGTGACGTCATCGTCATCAGGAGGTGACGTCATCGTCATCAGGATATTGAGATATCACCCTGCAAGTTTATCCTGCTGTCGCTAAGTGTTTAGGTATCGGCGTGAGTCCTCAGCAGAAAGTTGGGTTAACATCATCAGGATGTTTCAAGATGACTGGTTAAGTCATATCATGATGCTGTTGTTTGTATAGTCGGCTATCGGGGCATCGAAGGGAAGGTGCTGAAGTTGTCGTCATCAGGATATTTGGAGCAACCGGATATTTGATATCCTGCTGACGAAGGTGGTGTTACATATCATGATGATGCCGATAGAGTTTGGCGCCTGATGAAAAGTGCAACAGGAGGATGTTTGCGCTAGTTGAATATCATGATGATGATGATAGGCAGAAGACGGAGGAAGTGAACAGTAGTCGGCAGGAGGATAATTGTGCTCGTCTGAAATATGATGATGCTGTTGGTGTTTGCAGGAAATATGATGATGATGCTGAGCCGATAGGGATTTTTAACATGCTGTTTGTATTATTGACTCCTCCTTCCTGTTAGTAAGCTCCCGTTGCGTTTACCTCTGCATCAGACCGTCTAACATTCACTAGAGTTTGTGGTATGTCTAGTTGCTATTGCGGAGCATGAGGAACCACTGGAACATCACTATTTGGAGTATCATCCAGCACCACATAATCTTTTTCTTTCTTTTCATGCTACTGCAACTAATCTTTGTACAACACCTTCTCATTGAATATAACATCCCTGCTTGTCACAATTTTTTGATTTTCAAAATCCCAAAGCCTATAACCAAATTCATCAATGCCATATCTAACAAAGGTACATTTTTTTGATTTTGCATCCAGTTTGGTTCTATTTTCAGAATCTATATGTGCAAAAGCTTCACAGCCAAAGGTTTTTAGAAAAGAATAACTCACCTTCTTACCTGTCCATGCTTCCTCTAGAATACCACAGCCCAAAGGAACTGAAGGACCTCTGTTAATTAAATATACAGCAGTGTTGATAGCCTCTGCCCACATATTTAAGGGCAGCCCAACATGCAATCTCATGGCCCTTGCACGCTCCATTATTGTCCTATTCATGCATTCAGCCACTCCATTTTCCTGTGGAGTCCCTGGAACCATTTTCTGCCTACGAATTCCATTAAAGGAACAATAATCTTCAAATTCTTTGCTGCAATACTCACCGCCATTATCAGATCTGTGACATTTTAATCTTTTACCTATCTCATTCTCAACCAAGCTTCTCCATTTTTTAAATGTTTCAAAAACATCAAATTTCTGCCTAAGGAAATAAATTCATACCTTCCTAGTTGCATCATCTATGAATGTAACATAATATCGAGAGCCACCAAGAGAAGATACCTGAGCCGATCCCCATACATCAGTATGCACAAGCTCCAAATTTTTATTTTTCTTTTGCTTCCCATCCTTGAGAAAACTAACTCTCTTTTGTTTTCCATACACACAACTTTCACAGAAATCCATATTAATACATTTCAGACCTGGTAAAACTTTCTTAGAATGAAGTACCTTCATACCTTTTTCACTCATATGCCCAAGTCTGTTATGCCATAGTGTTGTTTCAGAACCTGCAACAACTTTTCCAGTCTCTTCTTGCAAACCTGCAGCAACTGTTCCTAAACCTGTTTGTTTTTCCTTTATAACATCTAAAGTAGAAGGAACAGTATGACCTGTACAAAGATATAAGGTGCCTACTTTCACACCTTTTGCTACTACTAAGGCACCTTTTGAAACCTTCTAATTTTTATTAGTAAATGTAACAGTGCAACCTTGTTCAGTTAGCTACCCTGCTGAAATTAAATTCCTACTGAGCCTTGGAACATGCCTTACCTCTTATAGTAGCCAATGATTCCCATTCTGCAACTTAATCTTCATTCTTCCCTTTCCCACAATCTGACAGGGTTCGTTATCTCCCAAATAAACCAGCCCAAAATCCCCTTGGACATAATCAAGAAAATAACTTCTATGGGGCGTAGCATGAAATGAGGCCCCTGAATCTAAAACCCATGAATCATCAGCATTATCTAGGGAAAGAATCAAAGCATCATCTTCAGATTTATTACTTACCACATTTGCTTCCTTATTGCCTTCTTGTTTGTCTCCTTTATTTTTCTGAGACCAGCAATCTTTCTTCAGATGACCTGGTTTCCCATAGTACCAACAATCCTTCTGTCCTCTCATTTGGGATCTTTTGTCCCTTGATTTTCCTCGTGACTTCCCATGACCTCCAAAACCTTTTCCTCTCTCCTTTGATCTGTCCCTACTTTCTGCATTCAAAACACTGCCTGATGTGGATCCACCTGAGCTTTTCTTACAAATTTCCTCACTCAGAATAACACCAATAACATCATTAAATTTCAAGGTATTTGAACCAGAAACAGAGTTACTAACCACCATTACCAAACTATCCCAGCTTTCAGGCAATGAACATAATATCAAGAGAGCTCTAACTTCTTCATCAAAGTTTACATTTAAAGAAGTCAATTGACTGACAATCGTATTAAATTTATTTAAATGACCTGTCACAGATCCACCTTCAACCATTTTCAAATTAAACAAACGCTTCATGAGAAATACCTTATTTGAGGTTGAGGGTTCTTCATACAATTTTGCCAAATCTTTCATTAGACCATCTATTGTCTTCGCTTCTGTTATATTGAATGCCACCGATGGTGCCAGGCACAACCGAATGGTTCCCAGTGCCTTTTTGTCAAGAAGATTCCAATCCTCATCAGACATTATTGCCGGTTTCTTGGCTACTCCTTCCAACGGCATCCATAAATCCTTTTGATAGAGGTAATCCTCCATCTGCATCTTCCATAACTGATAGTTCTGCCCATTGAATTTATCGATCTTCAATTTACCCTCATCTGCCATTACTCCCACTCAACCGTGAGACCTTCCTGCAGACGATAATCAAACACAACCCGCTCTAATACCACTTGTTAGGGTTAGCCAACAGAAGATATCAATTAAATGCAAATAAAGATTAAACAGAGGAATGGGAATACACAGAAATAATAACAATGAGATACAAGATTTAACATGGTTCACCCAAACTTGGGCTACATCCACCAAACAGAGAGTCCAATATTATTATCCAGTAAATCAAACCGATTACAATCAGCAATCCCTGCAACTCAATACCGCTACAAATACTACAATACAATATGTCAAAACCCTAACCCTTAGCCGTTTTTATCAAGCCCTTTTGTCGGTTACAAAAAATTAGGGTTTTCTTATGTCGGTCATAAAAATAAGATTTTTTTATGTCGGCCCTAAAAAAAATTTCTCAGGGGTTGCCGCCCCCAAACCCCCACTCGAGGATACATGGCTAATGTACAGTACTTTCCTGATCAGTCGCCACCTACCAGCAGCTGATACATGGGATAATAACTCATAAGTTCATGTTGGGGGCATTGGTTTTGAAGTGTCAGAGGAGGTAATTGGGTAGGCCACTGGTATGCCTACAAGAGGCAAGATGCATTTCCCAAGGAGTAATGTGCTAAACCCAGAGAACATGGAGCTTTTTTTCAAAGAGGGAGAAGCTGCGGTCAAGCTCCAAGGTAGTTTCGAGAGGGAGAAGCTGCCAGCACCATGGGACTAGGTTTGTCTTATGATAATGAAATACTTCACCCTTAAGGGTTTGCTTTAGGATTTTTTACCACTATCATTTCTCTTTGCTCAACCATTTTAGGCATATCTTGGATTTAAGTTTTCCTTTCTTCTTGTCGTCATCCTTAGAAAGCTCCATCTGGTCTGCCAAAGATATTCAATCCAAGAAACCTAATTATCTGGTTATTCCCCTTCACCAAGGACTAATTCTCCAGCTCTTCCACTTTCATTTAGCTTTGTGCCCTCCTAAGAAAATCAAAGTCATCCTTTTGGATTAATGTTGGCCCCTACATTATTTATATTTTAGAGAAAACATCACACCAATGCAAAGTGCTTGACTAGGCAAATTCTAGTAATCTAAAGAATACACCATTGTGGATTCTACAAAAAGAATGATAAATCATCAATTCTACACTACCAAAGAGAATTCAAAACACAAATTCTCTAAAACACTCCCATACAAGGAATTTATATCAAAGAAAAATTAATAAATACATCCAAAAAAATCCATCAAATCACTAATGTTTCATCAAAACATCTGAAGCAACACAAAACTCAAGGCTTCAAACAAATGACCATGCTTTCCATGAATAGAAATTCATAAAATTCAACCATCAAATAAAAAACAAAAGAGATCTCAAACACTTCGACTCTTAGTCCATCAAGACTTGTTGAGCATTTTTTCAAACATAAAAGATCAAGATTAAGTTCTAGACCCAAAAGTCAATTAATCTCTTAAGACATCACTAGTTAAATTCAAATTGAATTGACAAATAATATGAATTCAACAAATTGACATCAAATTAATAAGAAATATAATTTTTCCAACAATAGCAACAATGATTTATAGATCACCCAAAAATGAAGTGCACAAATCTCTAATTAATTTATTGGAACAATAAACATGTCCTCACAAAACTTCAATAGTAAGAACAATCTTAAACATATCAAGGTAAATAAAGTCTAACATTTAAAAGATAATCTAAGCACTAAATTAAAAATCAAGGTTAAACAATAAGTATTATCAAATCACAATAGTGAGTATAATAGGCAAAAATAAAAACATCATGAGTGACCAAATTTTGTCACAACAATAATATAACTTCACCAAAGGAAATAAACCTTCTTTAATTAAAAATATTAAAAATAGATATATACTTTTCTATCAATAGTATAACAACTCAATTAAGAAAACTAAAATTCAAGGATCCTAAGTCCTCAATCATCCATCCACAAGAAAGTCATGTTCCCAAAAGGAATAACATTAACACAAAGTAATCTCAATAAAAAAAATATTTGCTACACAAACATGAAAATTGAAGGCTTCATATTGTCAACAAAATTACATTGCACAAGAAACTCAAACAAAGTATAGCATCACATAGGAAATTCATATATAAGTTTCACAAATCCTTAACTACTAACCATAACAAGTTAGATTGACAAAAGACATAAGGAAAATCACACTATCAAAAAGTGTTCATAACACAAAATCACAAAAGATTTCATCACGCAAGTGCACTTGCACTAACACGACATCACACATAAGTTATCAAGACTCAACCAAAATCCATACATGGAAACATACAATAAAGTCATTAAAAATCATTATCTAACAAGACAAACATACACCTCATAGGATAGTTCTCAAACATAATCACATGGAGTCCCATACATGCTTCATACAAAGAAAAACATATGATAATACATAAGTCAAGCAAGGACCAAAATTTTCCATTTATCTTAGGTTTAATTAATGCTAGCCATTCATTAATTTTCATAGACAAGTGCCAACTAGGACCAAAAATTTTCAAGTTCCTAATAAATCATCAATTCATCCTTGAACTCTAATGTCCCTCCTTGATATTGAAAGATAGGCCACAAACCTCTTTTTGCTCAACTTCCTTCTTCTCACCAAACATTATAAAACTTCTTCCAAGAACACAATTTACACTCAAACTTCCCCCCTTAGGGAACACTTATATAAACACAAATTCCAACTATTTCCTACTTTTCCTTCAACAAAGACATACAAATTTTATCCAACATTTCTTCCCAAAGAACTAAATTCTTAACTTCACATAAAACTCAAAACAATGGTTAGGTCATCTTTTTTGACCATTGTCAACCATTTATCATTTGAACTTATCCTTACTAATTTCTTTCAAATTAGTTATTTCTTAAGAAATAATCTCCAATCACAATAGCTAAGCTCAGCTTGAAACATCCATCTTTAAAACCAAGTGGATATACCTTTTCAAGGTTCATCATAATAATTACCCTTACCACTTTTAATCTCATTACATGAAAAACCATGAAAAAATCTTAAGTGTTTTGCAATGTTACTAATCGTTTTGTAGTTCACTAGCAGGCTCAAGTTCCCTAGTGTTTGAACCTTTGCTTCAGATTTTGCAACTTATTCAACAATTCTAACTCATAGTTTATAGGTATGAATTGATTAATATTTACTACCATCCGATCCCACTTATTCCCACTAAATAGTATCATGACTTGTGAGTTTAGTTTTAACAATCTAACCCTATTTAGATCTACAATATCCTCATATTTAAAATACTCTTCTAAGTCATTTATCCAATAAATCAACTCCTCAAGATTCAAATCACCAGAATAATTATAAATTTCAATTGTAGGTCTCTTACCAATTTTTTTAATAGCCTTCAACACCTTCACTTGATCAATTTTTTCCTCTTCTAGTTTTTCTACATCTTTCTTGGTAACTTGTACATTTTCTCCTTTTCCTTTCATCTTCATCACTCTCATCATCCTTTTTAGGGTTTATTCCTTTTATTCTATCCTCTACCACAACATCTAAGAGGGATTTTATTGCCCTCATCATTTCAATCATTTCTTCTATCCTTCCAACAATGTTAGCAATATCTTGAACTCTTTGTAGAGGCATCTTTCCTTGGGATCTAATGTAGGTTTCCTTAAGTCATCGATTAGTCTACAATAACTCCTACAAACTACCTCACATTTGGTGCTCTATTTACAATATTGTTATTAGTTTCCTCAATTTGGTGATCTTTTCACAAACAAAACCTTTAGGATACCAAATCTTATTCTCTAATACCAATTGATGTAGTCATGGATGAAGGATCTAATGAAGGATTATCAAATCATGCAGAAAAATAAAATAACTCATAGAAGAAATCAAAAGAAATAGCAAGACAACAATATAATCTATTCATTAATATTCCTAAATGAATTACAATATGCTGCAATAGGCTTCCAACATGTTAGGCCTTAGCTATTTGATTACAAATGTACAAATATAGAATTTGAAAGATATTGCAATGCATTACAATGTTGATCTTCATAAATAAATTAATGAACTTGAATCTTCCCTCAACTACCTTCAAATTATCAAGAGTGATGTTTATATAGCAACTTCTAGCATTAGGAGTGATCTCAATCAGCCACAAGTAGGTGCAAATCTTGATGCCTAGTGTATAATGTAGGCATCCAAACATGTCAAGGAATCTTCTAGAATTAATGTAGTGATTATGGATCAATGAAAATTGATGTAATTTATGCCATAAGATCTCTCAAGTATAGTAAATCTTGAAATGTGGTCCTTTATCACTACAAGCTTCAGAAAGGTGTTGCAAACTCTAAACAATGAAACTAGATGTCTTCCTATTCTACCTAGTAGTAAGTCTGGGAGTGAATAAGCCTTTGAAATCATCACAATCTTCTACAAATTAAATATTATGTTGAAGGATTAATCTAGAAAATGTACTCCCAATCGTGAGGTGAAAAGTGTAGTTGTAGTAAAATGTGGTAGGATTTGTGGTGACTAGCAATGACTAGAATGTTATTAAAATTATGCAAACAAACAAACAAAGTAAAATAAAATATTTTTGGGTGATGCAATATTGCACTTACACCATAGGTTGCTCTTGCATCATATAGTTAACTCCTTGAGGAAGATTTAGGATAATCCAAGATAGTTGATTAGTTTGAGATAGGTGTTAGTGAGTTAGGAATTTTTTATAGGTTTTGAGAGTCTATAAGTAAAGTCTAAGAGCTATTGTAATCTAATGTGAGTTTCTAGATTAAGAGAATGAATTGAGATTTATTCAAGTATTTGTGTTTCCTTCTACATGTTAGTGTGTGATTATTTATTTATTTGGTTGAGTAATATTTATTTATTCGGTTGAGTATGCCCTTATTTCAGATATCTAACCTTGGCATTGCATCAAGCTCCATAATAAAGTTAATTTGTGTGCATGTTACATTGCAAGTAGAACAAAGGAGCTATGGCCTACAAAGAAAGAAGAGGAGTATGAAACAATTAAGGTCACAAAGCACTATGTGTGGAAAACCTTCCTAACATGTTGATAGCCCTCTAGGTGAAGCAAAATACCATGAAGATTACACACATAAGAGGAGAAATCATACTAGATTGGACATTAGCAAGGATGAGAGGGAAGATGTTGTTGCAACCAGACTAGTAGGCATTGATATTAATGAGGAAGTAACCAAAAAGGATAGGTTCCCGAGATCCATAATGAAAGATAGAAAAAAAACTGAAGTTTAATATCCCAACCTATTTAGGTAGCCTAAATACAAAAGAATTAATATACTAGATAATAGATTTTGAGAAATATTTTTAGCTTGAATCAATCAAGGACCCCCAAAGATTCAGGTGAATGCATTAAGAAATACAAGAAGATGAATGCAGACTAGGACCACATGGTCAAGAAGCTCAAGCACAAGTTCATGTCATAGAACTACATAATGGATTTGTTAAAGAAGATCTACTTAATCTATTCCAAAATGATATGTCCATAAAGAAACATCGATTTCTATAGAGTTAGCATTCATGTTGACACATATATTATGATTAAGGGAGAGTCTCTAGGTAGGTCAATAGGTTGTAAATTTCAATTAAAAATGAAATATGTTTTCTTAAAGTATGTATGGTGTAGAATCAACCTACCAAGTACCACTAAAAGTAAAGGAGAAGTCATGTAGATAACAAAGTACAAGAGGAAAGTGTAGATGTGGAAAAGGAAAATAAGGCATAGGAAGAAAATCATACATGTAGAAGGAAATAACTAAATCAAGTTCTATGCAAAGCTCAAAAGGAGAGAAAACATTAATCCACATAAGAAGAGGAGATTGTAAAGGAGGTGGCTTCAAAGGGACCTACTATTTATGTTTATAGGATATTCATCAAGAATATTAGTGTTTATAATCCAAGTGAGAGTACAGTTGTTTGAATAATCAAGTGCATGTCACATAGACCTAAGAGGAGAGCAAAGTAGAAAGTGAAATTCTAGAGTATAGAGAAAATATATAATGATGCACAAAATGTTTTTCAAGCCAACCAAAGAGAAGAATAAATTATGGTTAAGGAAAAGCACCAAGTGAAAATCATGTGGTAAGTGTTGTAGGTTGATAATTGATGGAGGAAACATAGATAATTTGGTGTCTATAGAGATAGTTTAAAAATTAGGGTAGAAAGTTGTCACAAACCCAATTCCATACGAAGTGCTTGGATGTGAAAGGGAGTGAATATCACTAAAATATAGTGTAAATTTGTATTACACATCAGATGTTATGTGAATGAGGTATGGTGTGATGTGATCCTAATGGGAAAGTTGCGCTTGTATGAAAAAGTATGATCCATAATGGGTGGAAGAACACCTTCACTATCACGAAGGATGGAAAGAAGTTTGAGATGTTGTTGATGGAAGAAAAATAAGAAGGCACAATTAAAGTGATGTTAATAGAAACCAAGGAATTTCTAAAGGAGATGAAGAACATGGAGTATTATATGGTAGTTCTCAAACCTATGTGAGAAGAGAAATTACCAAACAACTCTAAGGAGCCAAAATTTGTAGCATTAATCAACGAGTATGCAAATATTATCAACAATGAAATTCCAAAAGGATTGCCACTAGCACAAAGCATCTCACATTGCATTGATATGATCCCACAATCTGGTTTGTCAAATAAGGAACCACACAAAATGAGTCCAAGCATGAGCATGGAACTTAATAGGCAAGTATAATAGTTGTTGGAAATAGGTTTGATAAAAATAGTATGAGTCCTTACATAGTGCCTACATTATTTATGCCAAAGTAGGGGTGAATAGTGAATATGCATAGAATCCAAAGAGATAAGCAAGATTATCACCAACTATTGGTTTCCATTACTGTAGATGGATAATCTCTTGGAGTGTTTAAGGGAAGCCAAATACTTTTCAAAGGTTGACCTCAGAAGTGGTTATCACCAAATTAGGATCAAATACAAAGGTGAGTGGAAGATTGTATTTAGATTAAAGGATGCTTCATATGTGCAGAGGGTGATTCCATTTAAGATAGAAAACTCCCTGAGCATGTTCATGAGGATTATAAATAAGGTCCTAAAACCATTTCTTGATAAGTTTATGGTCATGTGTTTAGATGATATCATTTGGTGTTTAGAAATACAAGGGAAGAACATCATGTTAGATTCAGGACAGACAATTAAACTGGAGAATAGCATCTTCACCATGCTTGAGTCAGTTCCATTTAAGCCCAATATTTTTGCTTGGCTTTTCGCTCTCCTCTTCGCTACCACACTCTCATCTTTCCTTGATTACAATGAAATGACTTTACAATTCCTTATTTATACAAGACATCGACTTAGGAATAATCATCTAAGTCAGCAAATATTATAGAGCAAATACATAAATACATCATGACTATTTGCAAAAGACTTCATGCAGAACAACACACTGTCGGCCACATAGATCTGAGACTTCAATCTTCTTCTAGGAACATGCCAATCTTCATATAACATCTTCAAGATCATCCGCAGGATGTGTAACTCATCTGGTCAGGCAGACTTAGGAAGAACACCATCATCCGGAAGTAATTCTTCAATTATGAGATCAAACTCCAATGCGGACCACCAACACTAACTAGACATGATCTAAAGACCTCCATAAGCTTGCCTAAATCACTAGGAACATCCACACTACATCTGCTTACTGAAATCCTTATCTCCTTCATCCGGAACCTCAAGAACACAGTCTATCATCACTGTCACAATGGAGTAGATGCTTGCGGAGCTCCATACCACAAACTGATTGAGTTGTCAATTCATATTGACTTCCTAAACATTCCCTCAAATCTATAGAATAGGATATTGCATTTCCAGATCTCACCGGACCTATCTGTGCCACTATGTCACCTTTGAACACCTGCCAGAACTAGTTTTAATTGAGCGGATACAACTTCTTTAGATCTTCACGCGAACCTCTGAAATCTTTACTGGACCACCTTAAGACACATATCTACAAACCCTTTGATGTGCATCCTCTGATCTTCATCTTAGCTAGGATCTTTAGCTTACTGTCTTCACTGTTCTTCTCTATTCCTGATTAGGACTAATTTTCTCAATATCCTCAGCACACAGCTCATCCAATCCTTATCATCAATGCAACAGGAGTATGTTGACATCAATGACAACACTGGTTAGGCCCATACTTGCAACAATCTCCCCCTTTGTCATTGATGGCAACATATGATGTGAAAAACTGTTTTAATCATCAAGACAAGAACTTCTCCTCGCTGTCACAACTTCTCTTCCTTTCCTACTCCCCCTTTGATTAGCAACCACTTTTTTTTCACATGTCTTCTCTCCCCCTTTGACATCAATGGCAAAGGGCACATACCATTTCAGAATCATACCAGCTGCTCCCCCTGAGTAGCAGCTCCCAATCATCAATTTGGACCACAAGATATGACTATGATATCCACCAGACTGATGCACATCAGTGCACCTTAGTTCATCATTGAAGGGGTAATAACCCCTAACTTCTCCCTGAGACACTCAAAAGAGTCCTTAGGTAGAAGTTTGGTAAAGCTATCTGCAATCTGATCCTTGGAAGGCACAAACTCCAATCTGACTTCATTCTTGTTCACTTGCTCTCTCAAAAAGTGAAACTTGATAGATATATGTTTAGTCTTTGAATGCAACACCAGATTCTTAGATATATTTATTGCACTTGAATTATCACAGAAGATTGTGATAGGCTCCTCATACTCCACTCTTATGTCTCTTAGCATTTTCTTCATCCACAAAACTTGAGTGCAACTACCTACTACTGCAATATATTCTGCTTCTGCAATGGACAGAGATATTGCCTCTTATTTCTTGCTTAGCCAAGAAACCAATCTCTTCCCCAAAAAGAATGCTCCACTACTGGTACTCTTTCGGTCATCCACATCTCCTACCCAATCCACATTTGTATATGCATGAAGAGAGAAATTATGATCTATAGGATACCACAAACCATACTCAACTGTCCCTTTTAGATACCCAAAAATCCTCTTGATTGCCATAACATGAGATTCTTTAGGATCAGCTTGGAATCTAGCAACAAGACCAACAACATTCATAATATCAGGTCTAGTTTGAGTGAGATACAACAATCCTCCAATCATTGACCTATACTTTTTCTGATCAGTCTTAGGAGAGTCATCATCTTTGCTCAATTTACATCTAGTTGCCATGGGAATACTCATTGGTTTTGACTCTTCCATCCCAAATTTCTTCAACAATTCTTTCACATATTTGGTCTGAGAAATGAAGATTCCTTTCTTAGTTTGAATGATTTGTAGATCCAAGAAGAAATTCATTTCCCCAAGCATGGACATCTCAAATTCACTTTTCATTTGATATGCAAAGGTTTTGCACATACTATCTCTTCCTCCAAAATTGATATCATCAACAAATACTTCAACAATCAAGATATTTTCATGATCAATTTTGAAGTACAAATTACTGTCAGCGGTATCTTTGTTAAAACCAATATTCAAAAGATGCTTATCCAATCTTTCATACCAGGCTCTTGGGGCTTGCTTGAGTCCATACAATGCTTTCTTCAACTTGCAGACCATATCACCATGATCAGATAATTGAAATCCATCTGGTTGCTCAATGTATACTTCTTCTTCCAAGTCACCATTCAGGAAGGTAGACTTGACATCCATCTGATACACCTTGAAATCCTTCAAGGTAGCAAAAGCAACAAATAATTTGACTACTTCAATTCTTGCCACACAAAAGTTTCTTCAAAATCAACTCCTTCTATTTGAGAGTAACCCTTGCAGACCAATTTGGCTTTATTTTTGATTACTTCACCAACTTCATTTAGTTTATTCTGGAAGACCCATTTGGTTCCAATCACATTCTTGTTTTTAGGTCTGGGAACAAGATCCCATGTGTGATTCTTCTCAATTTGCATTAGTTATTCCTCCATTGTCTTAGGTTCAATCTTTGAAATCAGACAATACTCTTCGGAATCTTGAGCAATCCTTCTTCTTGTTTGTACACCTTTGCTTTTATCACCTATAATCTGATCTTTAGAGTGATTCAGTTTTACATACCTGGGAACTTTGGGAGTTTCTTGCACTTCTAATTCTTAAACAGGTTCATTCAAACTTATCTCTTCTTTCTAATTTACCGGATTAGTTTGAATCTGAATTTCAGAGGGAGCTTGGACTTCTTGAACAAAAATATCATTTTGATCATCTTCATCATAGTCATAAAACCTTGAGGGTTTTTCAATTCCTTCATCAACCTTCACATTTGTACTTTCCACAATCTTCCTTAATCTCTTGTTTTAACACCAGTATGCTTTACTTTGAGTAGAATAACCTAAGAATATTCCTTCATCACTTCTAGCATCAAATTTTCCTAGATCTTCATCTCTTTTAATGTAACATTTGCTACCAAAGACTCTGAAATACCTCACAGTAGGAGTGATGCCAAACCAAAGTTCATAAGGAGTCTTACCGGTATTGCTTCTAATTTGTACTCGATTGAGAGTATAGACTGCAGTGCTGACAACTTCGCTCCAATAGATCTGAGGAACATTTGCTTCCATCATCATGGTCCTAGATGCTTCCTGGATGGTCCAGTTCTTTCTCTCCACTACTCCACTCTGTTGTGGAGTCCTAGGAGCAGACAACTCTCTTTATTCCATGTTTCTCACAGAATTCTATGAACTCACCGGATATGAATTCTCCACCTCTATCAGACCTTAGACATTTTAATTTTAATCCAGTTTCATTCTCTACCATAGCCTTAAATATTTTGAATTTCTCAAGAGCTTCTGATTTCTCTTTCAGAAAAGTAACCCACATCATCCGGGAATAGTCATCAATTAATAGCATGAAGTATCTATCACCTTGCACACTCCTTATTCTTACCAGCCCACATAGATCAGTATGAACTAAGTCCAATAATCTAGTAGAAGATTGTTCCTTGCTTTTGAATGAGACTCTACTTTGTTTCCCCAACTGACATTCTTTGCACAAACTATTTGTAGGTTTCACCAGTTTTGGAAGATCTCTTATAGCCTGAGTGTTGCTTATCTTGATGATATTATCAGAATTCACATGACACATCCTCCTATGTCATAGCCAACTCTGATCAATTTGCACAAATAGACAACTTTTACCAATACCAACTAAATGGAAGATTACCTTTTGTTTGAGTACCGGATGCAATCTCTATTCTGAAACTTTCAAAGATCTTGCATTTTCCATTCTTGAATCAGAGATCATAGCCTTTTTCCACCAACTGTCCAACACTGAGAAGATTGTGCTTCAATCCTTCAATATACGGTACATTACCGGTTTTGTTCTTTCCATCAAAAGAAATAGTTCCTCTACCTCTGATTCTACCAGCAGAATTATCACCAAACTTTACCACTCCTCCTTCATACATTTCCAAATCTATGAACTTATTTTTGTCACTTGTCATATGGTGAGAGCATCCACTGTCAATGACCCAATCATCCTTTTCTTCAACTTGGGTAGCCAGAGCTCTTTCTACAACTTTATGATTGACAGATTCAGAGGGCATTGGATCTTCTTCCTTGATGGCAATAAACACCCAATCACTTCCGGATTTGTTTCCTGTCTCTGATTCATCATATGTTACTCCTTCATTATCATCCTCTTCATGAACATAGTAACAATTCTTTTAGAACCTTGATCTATTAGGATTTGGCCTTGAAAATCTTTCCAGACACCTTGAGGCAAAATGACCAATCTTATTGCAATTAAAACACTTAAAAGGCAATTTCCCTTCATACTTACTAGATCCTCTTGGCAGTCTTTTTGCAATAAGGGCTTCAATTTGAGTTGTTTCTGCTTCTTCTTCTAGGTCTTTTCTTGCTTTTTCATACCATGATAGCTTCCTTGAAGAGTTCTCTCCTGGATCAAACCTTTGTTTACCTTTTACAGAGGCACTGGATTTGAATGCAGATTCAGTCTTGGGGGGGGCATCTCCAAACTCGGTCAATTCAAATGCACCTAATTTACCAACCAATTGATCTCTTGTGACACCTGAATGGGCTCTGAATTCTTCGATGGCAGCAACCTTGTATTTATAAGAAGCAAGAAGGGATCTAAAAACTTTGCCAACAATCTCATCTTCATCCAAGACTCCACCAGCACATCTAATGCCACAAACAAGCTCATTTACTCTTGGCATAAAAGTAGTGATATTTTCATCTTCTCTCATCTTCAGATTTTTAAATTTTCCTTTAGGACTCTGTAGCCTTGCACATTTAACATACTTGTCTCCTTCATGTAGAAGTTCTAGTTTTTCCCAAATCTGAAAAGTAGTTTGTAGGTCAATAACATTTGTCAGCTCTGAATCAGACAAGGCACTTAGAAGAGCTTCTTTAGTCCGCGGATTGTTTTCAGCATCTGTGATTTCATTTGCAGTTTTCAGGCCATTCTATGGAGGAGTATACTTCGTTGAAGCCATGGTCCAGTACTGCATTCCCATACATTGTAAGTGACATTGCATGTGACTTTTCCAAAGATTAAAATTGGTTCCATCAAACTTCAGACTATCCTTCTTGTAGGACGACATCCTAGATCTCCTCAAGCAGTTAAGCTCTTTTAGAGGAACTTAGCTCTGATACCAATTGTTAGATTTAGGAAAGACAATTGAACTGGAGAATAGCATCTTCACCATGCTTGAGTCAGTTCCATTTAAGCCCAATATTTCTTCTCTGCTTTTCACTCTCCTCTTCGCTACCACACTCTCATCTTTCCTTGATTACAATGAAATGACTTTACAATTCCTTATTTATACAAGACATTGACTTAGGAATAATCATGTAAGTCGGCAAACATTATAGAGCAAATACATAAATACATCATGACTATTTGCAAAAGACTTCACATGGAACAACACACTATCGACCACATAGATCTGAGACTTCAATCTTCTTCTAGGAACACGCCAATCTTCACATAACATCTTCAAGATCATCCGCAGGATGTGTAACTCATCCAGTCGGCCAGACTTAGGAAGAACACCATCATCCAGAAGTAATTCTTCAATTGCAAGCTCAAACTCTAATGTGGACCACCAACACAAACTAGACACAATCCAAAGACCTTGACAAGCTTGCCTAAATCACTAGGAACATCCACACTACATCTGCTTATTGAAATCCTTATCTCCTTCATCTGGAACCTCAAGAACATAGTCTGTCATCACTGTCACAATGGAGTAGATTCTTGCGGACCTCCAGACCACAAAATGATTGAGTTGTCAATTCATATTGACTTCCTAAACATTCCCTCAAATCCGTCAAACAGGATATTGCATTTCTGGATCTCACCGGACCTATCTGTGTCACTCTGTCACCTCTGAACACCTACCGGAACCAGTTTTACTTGAGCAGCTACAACTTCTTCAAATCTTCATGTAGACCTCTAAAATCTTTATTGGATCACCTTAAGACACATATCTACAAACCTTTTGATGCGCATCCTCTGATCTTCATCTTAGCTAGGATCTTTAGCTTACTGTCTTCACTGTTCTTCTCTATTCCTGATTAGGACTAATTTTCTCAATATCCTCAACACACAGCTCATCCAATCCTTATTATCAATGCAACAAGAGTATGTTGACATCAATGACGACACCAGTTAGGCCCATACTTGCAACACATCATGCACACTTGTAATAAGTTTGTTTATAGTTTCAAATGAGTTTTGTGTAAGCCTAAAGAAACATAGCTTTTATGTAGAAGTTGTCACTCTTGGGATTTTTCATAGCTCATGATAGATTGAGGATAGACTTAGAGAAATTGAAAGAAGTAGTGAAGTGGCTAGTACCACATAATGTTGTAGAAGTTAAAATTTTCAATTTAGGTTGGTGAGCTTCTATAGAAAGTTAACAAGAAACTTCAATGGTATTTATGGCACAAATAACTCATTGTATGCAAAAATATGATCTTGATTGGATTTTTTCTATAGTTCAAAGAGTTTTGAGATCTTAAAGAAGAAGGTGATCGAAGAAGCTATTTGGAACTCTCAAATTTCAAGTTGATAGTGATGTCAAAAGAATTGCAATCAATGTAGTTTTAAATCTGGAAGGAAGGCCAATTACATTCTTTAGTGATAAGTTGAATTATGCTAGGAAGAAGTACTTGATGTATGACTAGGAGTTCTATGGAATTGTCAAGATTTATGGAATTGGTTGCATTATCTATTTCCCAATGAGTTTTTACTATATACAAACCATCAAGTGTTGTGGTATATCCACAACCAAGAAAAACTAAACTAGCGACGTATGATCTAGGTAAAGTACTTGCATAAGGTTGTTCCTTTGTATTGAAACATAGGTTTGGAAAGTCAAATAAAGTTAGGAATGACTTAAGTAGGAGGCATTCTTTATTGTCCATTATGACTATAGAATTAGTGCACATGAACAGAATGAAGGATTTGTAAGTGAAGCTTCAGTTATCTTCGCATCATTGGAAGACCAAGAGTCAAATGTAAATAGTTTTATGGTCAAAGAAGAGAGTTAACATACAAGGGGGTGTGAGTTATAGATGAGGGTGGGAATAAATTAATTCTCAAGAATAGTTGGTCTTGTAAAATGGATTAGATTGTACCACAAAGTCTTTACAAGAAAGTTAATTATCTTCATTCAGTAGCATAGGTTGGTTAGGTTCCATAAAGTTTGGAGTGGCCTATAAAATGTACATTTATTTTGAAATAATATATTGATCATGTTTTATTGATTATTTCTTGTTATTCCTTTCTTATTTCTTATGTTGTGAAACTATAGGAAACTATTAGGTGGTTGTTCATTTGACCTACTTGTATTTTTTGTCATTCTTCTTATTTGGGATTGGTTTTTGTTGGTGGTTGAGATGGGCATAGTTTATGTTAGGATTAGTTGACATACACCATGAAAGTCCTAACATTGGATTTTTTATTTAATTATATTTCTTTATTATGCACCCACATATTTGGGGCATCCCACTTGGAATGGCACTATGTCACTTGTAGTTTATAAATAGAAAATTTGTAAGTCTTACTAAGTGTAATAGAAGTTGTTAAATACAACTATGACAACTTGTAAGGTGTGTAAGTGTTATGAAATTAGAAAGAGCATGAAGAGAGGGAGTTAAGTGTTCACTAGGAGAAAATCAAGAAAGATCTTTAGTTCTCATGAGCATGTTGCCAAAAAGACAAAAAAGACCAAAATGGAGCACTCAAGTTGGAAAAGAAAGTTTCCAATTAAATTTTAGTTAAATTATCTTTATTTGGGCATTAGATTTTACATGGGCATTTGGGTACCACTTTCATCCCATAATATTCTATCATGGTTTTAGAAACCATTAGTGGTTTCTAGTTTTGGTGTTGGCTATATATTGGATGCTTGAGATGGAGGTTATATCCCACATAGATCTTAGAGCATTTGGGTGGCATTTGCATGGACGAATCTAGAAAATATCAAAATTTTCATTTTTTAGTATTTTCTACATTTTTACAAATTGCATTTTTAGATTGTTTGAAAATATTACATTTTCATTTTTTGGTGTAGGTTTTATGGAGATCTTTCCAACACACCAAAGAAGATTGATTTTTGCCCAGTGGACTAGAAGTTAGGACCCCACCAAGTTGGAATACCTAAAATAAATATTTTTTGTACATCTTAATTAATTTTGTAGTTAGTATGTCCTAATCTAGCTATCCATTTCAACTTCCAAGGAGGACTTACGTGTAATGACTCTTCAGTTTCCATTGTCCAAGGGAAATCATAGTTTAGAAGTCTTTCTAAGTTTTTGGTTTATGTATATATTTCTTGTTTTCAAATTAATGAGATAGAACTCAAGGAATGCATCTCTTCTATCAAGTTTTCTAACTTTTATGAACTCTTTATTTTGAATAAGAGCTATTTTATAATTCGTATATTGTTTATTGCATGATTTACAATACCACCAATCCCTCATTGGATATTGTCCTTTAAATTCTTAAACTAATTCAAATCAATGTTAGTGGGGTGAGTGTGAGGTATGATGAGCCAAACAATACCCCTAAGTGATAATAAAAATGCTAAAATTAGACTTAAGTAACTTCATGTCAAAAATTGAATGAGTTATTGACACACTTTTAAAATAAGGTAGTAATTAAACTTGTAGTAAATTAAATGTAGTTTATGGGCTAGTATTTTCTTGTTTGAAAATTTAAAAATTAATTTGGTAAAAATTGACTATTTCAATGAGGTGCTACTTAGTTTTTTAGAAAAAGTGTAAAAAGTGGGTGTCATTGTGGCCAACATAAGTATGAGCCAAAAGAAAAAAATCCTCCAAACTTTGGATTTAAGTAAAGGACACATGAGTGGATGTGACTCATAGCATTTTAAATTTTTTAAATAGATAAATAATTATTTATGAATTTTTACTATGACTTTTTAAAAATATTAAAAAATAGTTTTCCATCAACCTAACTTGGTCAAAATAATATGAATTCAAAACTTTTTTTTTAAACCTATAGTGAATGAAGTATAGAATATGATGCATCTTTTGGATTTGAAAAAGGATAAATAGTTTGAAAGTGATGAATGTTTTTCAATATGTATATCTATTAGGAATTCAATCATAATAATGTATAAAATTAATAATAATTAGTTATTAAAATTATAATGAGGCATATATTATAATGCAGTCATAGATGGAGGGTCCAATGAAGGATTAACTGATCATGCAACTAGATAAACAATGCATAACAATTTTAATGACACAAAAAGTTAATCATATGTTCTTTATTCATTCACAGTCACAAAAAAATAGCAATCTACCCCAATGGGCTTCCAACATGCTAGGCCTCAGCTATTTGAATACAAGTGAACACAATCACAACATTTGAAAGATTTTACAATATAACTTTATGTTGAGATATCTTCTACTTTCTTCACTAGTTTCTAATGTTCTTCTAGGATGTTTATATATTATCCACTAGCCTTAAGAGTGATCTCAGTCATCCATAAGATGGCATCAACCTCGATGCCAAATGTAACATGTACTCGACCAAGTGGGTAGGTGGATCTCCCAAGGAATATGGTGAAGAAGGATCTCAATGTGGTGCACACCATAAGCACTCCAAGGCCCAAAGTAACTTAATATGTGTTCCTTAATTATCATAACTATCAGGAAGTTATCACAAGTCAAAACAGTGAAATTGAGTGTAAGCATGTTAAGCCCAATAAGGTTCAAAAACCAAGTTATGCATATGCAATTCTCAAAATATTATAAAAAGTGAATATGACATTAGAGGATCATAGTAGAATATATATTCCATGCCACAAGGTGAGATATGAAATTGTGGTGAAATGTGGTAGGAACTTTTATGACTAACTAGCAACTAAAAACTTGCACAGAAACAACCAAAGTAAAAGGAAATATTTTTGTTCGATGCAAGATTGTTCTTATGCCTTGGGATTCTCTTGCATCAGACACCTGGGGTTAATGAAAAGTGAGTCCCTCATTATATAGTGGATAAAGGGAAACTGAGATGGTCTACCTTAGCCTTAGAAATCTAACTTGAATCTTCCTCAAACCTTCCTCTCTATTTCACCAAATACTCCTCATACTACCTATTTCTAGTGCTTCTTCCAACCCTACTATCTAAAATCTCTTCAATCTCCTTATTTTAATATGGTGACATCTGACTTTGTCATTGTGCTTCTACATTACTATCCCTGAGCTCCTCTTCATGACACTAATATAGATCTACAACATTGAATAATATTGATGTACCCGATCCCTCTAATAGCTCTACTTCATATGTATTTCCTGAATGAAATTTCTTGACAATTTTTTGCTTGTTATATGTTCCAACTAAAAATATTTCCTTCTTGAGATATATCATCACTTCTTCTCTAACCACAAACTCCCTATGTCTTCTTTTCTCACCATCCTTTTGTTTATACTTACCGTTCATCTTCTCCAAGTGGCTCTTTACTTCCATATGCACTTCCTTCATATGTTCTACAAATTCTTCTACTTTTGTGCTCCTTTTCTCTTCATTACTAATATCTCTTAATTCTGATATATATTTTTGGGATTTTTGCCATATGTGAATTAAAATGGTGTTTTTCTTGTACTCTGGTTTACTAAATTATTGTATGCAAAATCTGCCTACAACAAAATCATGTCTCAATTTCTTGTCTTTTTTCCAACTAGACATCTCAACAAATTAGCTAAAATCTTATTTACAACCTCTATTTTCCCATAATTTTGTGTATAGTATGTTGAACTACATTTCAAGTATGTCTTCATCTTCTTCCCCAATGTCTTCAAAACGTATCCAACAAACTTTGTGTCTTTGTTTGAAAATATACTTTGGCAAACCATGCAATATCACAACTTCCATGAAAAATAAATTAGCTATATGTACCACATCATTGTTCTTCTTACATGGAATGAAATATGCCATCTTAGAAAATATGTCTACAACTACAAATATCGAGTCATACCCTCTCTATGTTTTTGGCAATCTTAATATAAAATCCATACTTGTGTCTTCCCAAGGTCTCTCTGGTACTAGTAATGGTTGATACAAACCAACATTTTGACTCCTCCCTTTTGCAACTTGACAAGTCTTGCAATCTTGAACAAATTTCCTGACATGTTTGTATATTTGTGGTAAAAAAAAGTTCACTCACCAATGCAATTGTCTTATCTGTTCCAAAATATCCTAATAGAACACCACAATTCTTCTCCTTAATTAAATTTTCTCCCATTGAACTCCTTGGAATATACAATTGACTACCCTTAAACAACATCTCATTTTGAAACAAGTAATCTAACCATTTACTTCTATCTATGCTTACTAGTTCATTATGCTATGTCCTAGAACCATAGGCCCTTTCTTCTAACACCACCACCAAGAGTGACACAATGGGGAACCATATATCACAAGCATAGAGAGTGATATATAAATAAATAAAGGGTGGTCTTAGTCCAATGCATATGATAGGGAAAATCCTCTTCTTCTTCAGGATCTACAAAACTTAGGGGGATTCCCTTGAGATTTGAATACATGGAAATAATTAGAATAGAGCTTTGACTACCATGCCCCAATGGTAGTTAGGGACAAGCTCACTAGACGTCACTAACAATAGATGACAAGAGAGCATATAAGTGCATCACAAATATAATTAGTTTCAATCACTAAAGATGAATACCCTTAACATTACATACACATTTAGTGTATATCTTTTCTCTACATCATTACAACCCTCTAAATATTTTTTTTACATGAGCTCACTAGATATATCCACTTGCAAAATAATGGACTACAATGATGAGTCAAACTCCTACATGCACAAACCACTAAACATCTATCTAACACCAGCGCTTTTAGAATATAGTAGAGGTAATAATGTTATTAAATTGTGGATGCGGGAAGAACCTAAACTAATCTACCAATCTACTCCTAAACTATGTTGGTGTAATTAAATATTTAATTACACTTTATTAAGTTTACTTAGGTTTTTTTTAAGAACTTGCGGTTTTTTATCTTGCAATTATAAAAGCAAGATCTCATATGTAATTATTATAATCCAATATCATTATTGCATCCTTATCATGCAAATTTATCTTCTATACTTTTTTCTCTTGTAGAAGGAAATCTCTGGTTTTATAGGTGATCTTGGGAGCTTGAGTCCATTAGTGCCTCTTACATGGTATCAAAATATCCAGATCTATAAGCCCCTTCTTATATTTAAAGAAAAATAGGCAAGAGCCACTTGTTGGGTGTTTTTTGATGTAAAACAAAAAATTTCATTAGATTCAAAGAACTCAAGATTGTCAGATCAGCCTATTATTTGGCTTGATTTGAGCTTCGAAGGCTAGATCTGTGAGGGTTTGAAGAGAGATTTTTTCTAGATCTAGAGGGAAGCTATAATTTCAAAGCATTTTAGGTCAACGCTGACCTTTCCATCATGCTTAGAAGGCCCAAAAATCCTAAGAATGATTGTTAAGTCACCAAAAACAGACTGGAAGCATAAAAGACATTTTTAAAAAAAATTCCAGGGTTATGCAACACCTATACAGACCTATCATACGAAAATTTTAAAAAAATAAAAATGTTTTGGCCCTATGGCCCTAAATAGGGACATGTAGGCTAGAATTGGGGTGAGCCCACCACAAAAATGGCTCGAACAAGCCCCCACAGGCCTAGAAAAATTGTCCTGAATTGCATAAAAGGGCAGTCATTAAGCCCAAATCCCTACTTCACCACAAATGTAGAGGTTGCCTCATCACTTCAGGGCCCTATGGACACATTCCCATACAAAAATCTAGCTAATCAGGCCCAAAGTTTGGCCCCTATGACCCCAAATCAAGGCATTGCCATTCCCTTGCAACAATTGTTGTCAATCTTCACCCACCACCTGAGTTCAATGCCTCGCCTGGTGGCTACTCTGCCTCTACCGACCAAAATAGCCTGAAATCCACCACTACACCACCTCCACTGCCATCTCCCCATCAGAGGGCCACCTAGACTGGGAATCTTAGCCCAAGCTCTATTGTCACCAGCTATCATAGCCTGAGCATTGTCAATGTGCTACCCCTATAGTGCTAAGGGGATTTTTTTTGGCCTTTCATAACCTAGAAGGGGGATTTTATCTTTTTGGCATAACTTGGGCATATAGAGTTGGATTTTCACAAACAAATGGGCATTGGAAAGTTGGTTCATTTAATTTTTGTTTGAAGTCTAAATCACCTTTTTGGATTCTAAGCTCATAAAGTTTTTCCATGATCTCTAATTTTCACGATTCTTACAATGTTGGAAAGGTATTGAGGATCTCTACATGGACATCCATATACTTTTTCTAGACTCAGCCCCAGGTGTCTTTTATTCAATTTTTTAGTTTTACACATTCTAGTTGATAACTTGGACATATTGGCACCTGAAGAAGTTTTTTTTTGGTGGGCTTCATATCAAATTCTTGTTTTCTGTACTTTAGTTTGCTGGTGTAATCATATCTCCTAGTTTATGGAAATTAACTATGATTATTGTGGGATAAAAATTTATACAACAGATGAATGCAAGTAGAAGAAAATCAATGATTTAAAATTACTAATTGAGATTCATTAGTTGAGACGGGTGTGCATTGCTAATGGCATCAATTTTCTAAATTATTCTAGCCCATCATGTGCAGACATTACCCCATCACTTTTTTCTACATTTGAATCTAGTGTTGCTTCATAGAGAGCTTCCAGTGATTCCTTGCAATAGGATATTATCATTTTTCTAGAGATAGCTCATTGAGATACATTTCTACTAGATATCTCATCATTATTTATAAAGTCACACATTGTAGATTTGGAAGACACTTTGGAGGGTATTCAATTCCTATTTGATGACAACTTCAATGAATTTGCATCACCATCATCTTCTTAGGAGATTGTTCTTCATCCTCCTATTCAGTCACAGTTTGATAGTGGATTGGAGACCTTTGAGAAATTTTCAAGAGCATCATTATTGTCTTTGGATCATGTGTAAAGTTCAAAGGCATTCATCCTTCTTCCTACATTTTCCTATCTAGAATGGGAAGACATTATGCACACATTTGACATAGTTCTATTTCTTCCCAAGGGGAGGAATGTTGTTCAACATTCATGGATCATCTTCAGTATCCAATTTTGAGCATCTACTAGCACTGTAGGAGTCATCTTGAGAAGCGGCTTCATGGTCTCTCTTCTCATTTCTTTTTTGGGAGGGAGAATTTCCTCACATAGAGTTCCATGCTTCTCACTTCTAGGGGGTCGCTAGACCTTCTCTCTACATTTTCTCTTATGGGGGATGTACATATCCATTGATTGTATATTCATGATGGATGTAGTCCTTGGGGGTCTTGGTGTTTAGTCCTTATTCCATCACTTCTTTTATGTTTTCTATTTTGGAGAGGAGTTTTCTCTCATTGGGTTTTTCTCCTTTTCTCCATTTATGAGATATTTTTTTGTACATGTGTACGTAACCTGGCCTTGTAGCTAGGACCCATATTTGCATCATTTGTATTTTCTCATTCTCCCTAAGTTACACTTAAGGGGGGGTGTTGATGTAATTAAATATTTAATTATATTTTATTAAGTTTACTTAGGGATTTTTAAAGAACTTATGGTTTTCTATATTGTAATTATGAAAGCAAGATCTCATATGTAATTATTGTAATGCAACGCTATTATTGCATCCTTATCTTGCAAATTTATCCTGTGTGTTTTTTTCTCTTGTAGAAGAAAATCTCTAGTTTTACAGGTGATCTTGGGAGCTTGAGTCTATTGGTGACTTTAACAAACTATTGGTGAATGATGTTTTAATTTTAAGGCATATGATTGACCATGAACTTCTAAGACCAGTTCCTATCTAGTGGGCAAGAGAATCTAGATTGCCAGCAAGAAACAACAAATTGAGATTAGAAAGAGTATGAGCTATGCATAAACATACATCAGAGATATGACACCAAATAGAAGAGAATAATTAATAATCCATTCCCATACTACAAAGATCCATAAGAAATGAAGAAATGACCATTGTAAAACTTGCAATGAATTAAAATACTATGACATTTATCAAATTTCCATTACAATCATGCCAACAAATGTGGCAAGAGGAAACACACTACTACAATAGAAGGTTTCCCTAGAAATATATAGATAGACATGGAGACATTCTACTATAGACACTATTTACAATATTAAGCCCCCATGATCTATAAATGTGTTGGTACAACTAGGCTGGACTGGCACCATTTGAGTGCCCTAGATGACCCTTGGAACTTGCAGATGTTTAGAAAATGGTTCAACAACCAACCCTTTGAATGAGAAATGGGACCATATTTATAGGATTTTTCCCCTGCCAAATCCACATGCGAGAAAACAGGTAGTTGCAACATTGAATGCAATCTATGTTTTAGGTATTTCCCACCTAAAACAAGTAGCTACAAGAGTCAAATATGGTCATTAATGACAACCCAAGATGTGTAGAGTAGGTGAGGCATCCTTGGTTATACAAGGTCTAGGTGGGTGTTTAATATAGAAAACATTTCAGAGAGCCCACATTTCAATTTAAAATTATGCTAATTTCATCTTCTTCCTGGTGGTACACCTTTTTCCTAAATTTTTTAGGCTTTTTTATGAACCATGTCAAAGATTTCGGGCCCAAGAGGAACTTTGTCGAAGGTCCTAGGCCAATCACGAACCAAGTTGGAGGTTCTAGTGGTTCTAGGAACCATTGGAACCACCAACATCTTCTTTTTCCTTCACCTTCCTTTCTTTTGTAAGGGGTTTCGTGTCAGTTTGGAACCACCAACGCCTTGTCTTTCATTTTTATATCTCTATTCCTCTTCCTCTATTTACTTCACTCTATCTTCATCATTCCTTACATTTTCCTTTTTCATTTTCCATTGTTTCTATATTGGAGCATCAAGGCTGACGAGGAACCATGTTGGGGATTTTGATGATTCCTAGAATCATTGGAACCACTGACACTATTTTTTCTTCTTCTTTCCCTACTTATTTTTCTCTTTCACCTACCTTCCTCCATGCCTTCAACTTTACTTTTTAATTTTCATTCCTCTAGCTTCTTTCATTATTTCCTCATTGTGTCTTATTCGTATGTGCCAGAGGTTTCATACCAATCAAGAACCATGTTGGGGGTTCTAGTGCTTCTGAGAACCACTAGAATCACTTACATTGCCTACCCTCATCCTTTCTTTGCTTCCTTCTTTCCTTGTCTTCATTGCTTCATCATTGCTTTGTCAGAGCAAATGGGTTGACCAAGAACCTTGTTAGAGGTTCCATTGGTTTCAAAAACTAATGGAACCACTAACAACAAAGAGTGAATGCTAAGATTAGTATTTTTGTCAGTGAGTTGGGGCCAAGAAGGAACCCTAGAACCATTTCAGGGGTTATGATGGTTCTGATAACCACCAAAATCTCTGACAAAATATCAAAGTTAGAGCTAAAATGGAAACAAGGAACCATGTTAGAGGTTCTGGGGGTTTTGGGAACCATTGGAACTACCAACAAAGTTCCTTGAAGCAACAAAAGGGCACACAAAATGTCTTATACTTAGAAAATTTTTAAGTTTTTAGGCAAGGTGGGAAAAAGGGAAAACAAGCATGTACACTTATGGGCACATTTTGAAAATAGGGAGAACACACTTAACATTTTTTTACAATTTTTTTGGGGACAATGGATCTAGGCACCAACATATTACATGATTTTCATGCTTCTATAAAATCAAAATTAATTTCATACAAATGTTTTAGCTCTTGAAAGCCAACTACTTCTACTTTTATTTCTATTAGTAAATTATATCTCCTACTTAGTGCATCAACAACCTTGTTTGACTTTCTACTCCTTTATTTTAGAGAAAAAGTATAATTTTACATAAATTCAACCCATTTCATGTGTCTCTAGTTCAACCTGCATTATTTATTCAAATATTGTAGTGCCTGAAGATCAGTATACAATACAAACTCCTTTGACAATTAATGTCTCCACTTCTTTAATGCTTGAACTATGACATATAATTCTTGATCATAAACCAAATATCTTCTCCTTGCATCATTCAATTTCTCACTAAAATATCCTAGTGGTCTTCCTTATTCACTCAATACTTCTCTAATTGCATTTTCAATTGCATCATAGTCCACTTGAGACACCTTGTTAAAATTCAGTAATGCTAGTATTGACTATTTTGTGACCTTCTTCTTCAACAACTCAAAAATCTTATCTACTCCTGACATCCACTTAAACTCCTTGTCTCCCCTCATGGTCTTAGTTAGTAGTGCACAAATACCACTAAAGTTTCTAATGAACTTCTTATAGAAACTTGCCAAGCCATGGAAAGATCTTACCTCTCCAACACTTACTAGCATAGGCCATTCCAAAATTGCTCTCACCTTCTCAAGATCCATCTAAGTTAGTCCTTCAAAAAATATGAGAAATTTTAATTATACCAATTCCTTCTTCATAAAAATACACTTCTTTAAATTGATCAACAACTTCTCTTCCCTCAACCTCTACAATACTAGTCTGATCTATCCTAGGTGTTCTTCCTTAGTCTTACTAAAATTGAAATATCATCCAAGTAAACAATCAAAAACTCACCCAAAAATTGCTTTAGAACCTCATTCATTAGCCAAACAAATGTAATCGGTGCAGGGCATGACCAACCATTCATACAACCCTTTATTAGTCTTAAATGTAGTTTTCCACTTGTTCCATTCTCTGATTCTAATTTGGTGATAGTCACTCTTTAAATCAATCTTGGTGAATTATTTTCCTCACTCAAATACTCCATTATGTCATCCATTCTTGACAATAGGAATTTTTATTTTATAGTGATCTTATTTATTATTTTAGAATCTATACACATTCTCCACTCACTATCCTTCTTGGGTGATAGTATGGTGGGTATTGCACATGGGCCTAAATTCTCTCTAATCAACCCCTTTCTCAACATCTCATGTACTTATCAGTTCATCTCCTCATTTTTCACTAATGTAATCCTATGTGCCACCTTATTTGGAAAACTTTCCCCTAGAATTAGATCCATATGATGGTTGATACTCCTTACCGGAAATAACCCATTTAGCATGTCATCTGATATGATGTTCTTGTATTCCATTAGCAATTTTGAAACCTCTTCTTGTGGTATCTCCTCTTCTCTTGCAATGGTGCCTATTGTATTTGCAATGCTACATACTTTAGGAATCAATGTAAAACACATGTTTTCATGCCTCAATCCCTCTAAGAACTTCCTCTCATCTAGTAAACAAATTCTAGCACTGCTACATATCTATCCTTCCTTTTCTTTTAGAAAAATCAGCTAGTGTCTTTTACCACTCGTCATTTAGCTATAAGTATTTTCCCTCCTATCATGCACAACACTTATGTCAAATTGTCATGGTCTTCCCAATAACAAATGACACACATCCATTGGTATTATATCACATAAAACTTCATCACAGTATGTACCTATCTTGAATTTGACCCAACATTGTTCCTTCACTAACACTTTATGCTCTTTTTGTAGCCAAGCAATTCTATATGGTTTAGGATGTTCTATCCTTTCCAACTTGAGATTTTCGACCATATCTTCAAACACAAAATTGTCCATACTACCACTATCTATAATAACTTTACAACACTAACCTCCTAATTTGCATATTTTCTTGAACAAATTCCTCCTGTGTATTGGTTCTTCTTAATAACCATGTTTTAATAGAGCTCTTCTAGTATCAAGTGGCTCTCCTCTCTCTGGTTAATCCTCAGAGCTTCCTAACCCTCTATCTCTTCATCAATGTGTGTAACCCTCACTTTTCTTTCCAACCTCCTACTGGGGATTCATTGGATTTCATGGTACTCGAATGCTCAGTGTCCTCCATATCTAAAACATGTTCCCTTGAAGGGATTCCCATCACCTCCACCATATCTTCCACTATCTCTTTGATATCCATTAGTTCTATCATTACAATGAGAATTTTTATCATCTCTATCCTTGTAGTATGAATTACTTTCTTCCATGTTGTTGCGATGGGAATTGTTGTCTCCTCTTTCCTTTCAATATGGGCTACTAACATTAGGGTCCTCCATTTATGGCCTCTTATTGCTACGATGAGACCTATCTTCCTAAAATCGTCCTTCTCTACTTCACTTTTGATTCTTCCATTTTTGAAATCTTCTGCTTAGTTTTTTTTTGTAGGTAAATTCATTTGATATGTTTATTCTATTGTTTGGATGTTCAACATACTTAGATCTTTTTGTATTGATTATCTCAAAGAATTCATGTATCTAGCCACTTTTTTTGCTCCCTCATAATGGTGTCTTGAATGGATTGTTAGTCTATAGTATTCTACAATATAATCCTTCATCAACATATCCCTTTTCTTTAGATTGTGTAAATCCTTTAGCAACTCTAATTGGTAATTTATAAAAATGAACTTGGATTTGCTTTTCTTCACCATCATGTTCCACTTCCACAAACTCTAGGCTTACCTTTTATTTTTCTTTCCAACTAGACTTCCTTCCACCAAATGGTGGCATGACTCTTCAACTTAGTCCTAGCAAATTTCTCCCTATTCGACTCATCAATATCTTCATACTCAAAATGTTCATCTAAATCAATCTCCAATCTATCAATTCTTCAAGACTTAGGTTACCAAAATAATTGGGAACATCTACTCTAGTTTTCTTACCAATGCTTGATATAGATTTCAACTTTCTTTCTTCCTTCTCTTCCTCTTCCCTCTCACTCTACTTGGTAGGGCTAGTTTATTATTCTTCATCACTTTAATCAATTCTAGGGTTAGGGTTTCTCCTATGATCTTCCTCAAAACCATCCATCCATTCATATCTTCATAGCTTATACAATCTTGAGCATCTCTTCCATTCTTCCAATGATATTAACATTACCATGTGCTCTTCTTGGTGACATTAATATTGTTATAAACTGCCTCAAATTGGTAGTTTGTCCACAATGACCCCTACAAAATGCCTCATAGTCAGTGCTTTGTTTACAAGCTTCTTGTGAACTAGCTCAGTTTAGTGATCTAGTTACAACCAGTGAGTTCACAAAGACCTACCCAACACTCCCTTGCCAAAAGATACCCTTATTTAATTCCTACAAAGTACAACAAAATGTGATGTGTTTCCTCATCTTTAGTGTGCCTTGATTTACCTAACCAACACTACTCCACTGGTCAATCTTCTCCCTCATTTGTTAAACTCATTCAAAAAATTGCATCGTCTAGACTTTGATACCATCTAATCCAATCATGGCTGGAGGGTCCAAAAAAGGATTATCTAACCATGCAACTAGATAAATAATGCACAACAACCTTAATGAAATAGCAAGTTAATCATATGTTCTTTATTGATTCGCAATTACAACATTATTACAATCTACTGCAATGGGCTTCTAGCATGCTAGGCCTCGCCCATTTGATTACAAGTGAATAGAATCACAACATTCGAAAGATTTTACAATAAAGTTTATGTAGAGATATCTTGTACTTTCTTCACTAGTTTCTAATATTCTTCCAAGATGTTTGTATATCAACTAGTAGCCTTAAGAGTGATCTCAATCTACCACAAGGTTGTGCCAAGCTCAATGCTAATTGTAGCATGTAGGCAAACTAGGTAGGTGGATCTCCCAAGGAATGAAATGAAGAAGGATCAAGTGATATGGTACACATCATAAGCACTCCAAGACCCAAAGCACCTTGATATATGTTTCTCAATTGTTGCAACTGTTGGGAAGTTATTGCAAACCAAAATAGTGAAATTGAGTGTAAGCTTGTCAAACCTAGTAAGGTTTATGAACCAAGTTATGCATGTGTGATTCTTGAATCTTTTGAAAAGTGAATATGAAATTGGAGGATCATATTCGAACATATATTCCATGCCATAAGGTGAGATGTGCAACTATGGTGAAATGTTGTAGGAACTTCGGTGACTAACTAATGACTGAAAACTTGCACACAAACAAAGTAAAAGAAAATAATTTTGGTTGATGCAAGATTGATATTACACCCTCGAATTCTCCTACATCACATTATATTTTTAGAATCCTGATAGATTCCTCTACAAACCCTTTTCATTTTATCAAATCTGGTTACAAAAAAAGTCTATCAACTTTAAGGATGTAGTCATGGAAAATTTTAGGATAATACTAAACATATGGTTTTACAAGTTTCTTTGGCAAGTTTTAGGAATCCCACTCACCTAAATCCAAGGTAATCCCAAGTCATTTTTGGAGGGAATCCATATTTGAGCTAAAAATATTAACACATTTTCCATCCAGATATAAACTTAACTCTAAACGTTAGAACTTTTCATCCAACAGATTTTTTTTCTATTGCCACTATTTGCCCTATCATGATCTTGTACTCACCCAATGAGAGACCCTACATTATAGGAGGTTATGCTATCATATTTTCTCCAAAGGAGTAGGTTATTGATCTCCATGATAAAGCTTTGAGCCTGATATTATATTGTTGCTAGAAATGCATTAGTTTGGTGATTTGGAGGATAGGCTTTCCCCAAATGAGTTTTCCTAGTGTATATCTATGTTGTTCTTATTTAATTCTTGTTCATTTCTAAGTGTTGATTTATATGCTATTGAAATTTTTTTAGATCCAATATCTTGCAACTCTCTTTTGTAGAAAATGTTTGTCATATTTCCACTTTATGGGAATAGTTTCCTTTGCACTTGTATCAAAACTTTTGTATTTGAAGTTTTGGTACTATTAATGTATGATGGATTTCCTTCCATTTGGTATCAAATCCATGGTTTTGTTTGTATGAGGGTTTTCTCTCCTTATGATATTAATCCTTGTTTAAGCAGGGACCTTACAATTGATCATGGTTTTAGAGAATAGTCATGAAAAGCGCTTGTAGAATGGAGAAGGTGGACAATCTTGGAGTTTATCATATGATTGCATGTTGCATGATTTTATCTTAGAGATTATATTTAGAAATGTGGTATTTCTCTATGATCTCATAAGGTTTTGAGTGCTTATAGTGGGTGTTTGGTTTTAGCCCCTAGTTATGTAAGAAAGCATTGGTTGCTTAGCCCCATTTGTGAGCCTACTGATGCATGTCATAGATCTATCTTGTACTAGAGTTACATGGATGGGTACACCACTTTCATGTCATTGCATGTTGTAGATCCATAGTATTTTGGATTTGCATGTGTGGATTCATCACTTGCATGTCATTGCAAGTTGTAGATTTATGATAGTCTAGAATTTGGAATATAGATTTGGTGGTTATATATTTTTGGGTTTTCCAAATGTGTTAATAGATTAAAATCTGCATGGATAGTTTTGTAGGTTTTACATTTAGCCAAAATCTATGGTTTTGTAGATATGTGGAGAGGCTACGTTTCAAATTGTGATTCATGTGGGAGTTTATTCTAGATGGAGATACTTGCAGATATATATGCATTCTTTTTGCATGTCTAGAGGAGGTTGGTTAAAACTTTCTTGGTGTAGGAGTGCTAGTACATGATCAATCACTCAACATTTTTGTATTGGTTCTTGTTGAGTTCTTGAGTTATAGTTGTTCTATTATGGATTCACACATTTTGGATTTAGATTTTGGATATGGTATTGGTGTCATGGAAGAATCTACATGTTATATTTGTTCTACTTGTTGTTGATGTGGAGTTGAATCTACTTGTTGCACTATTTCAAGATTTATGAGTTTTTTGGTTTCCTTGGTTTTAATTGGAGCACTACTCATGTCCTCTATCACTTTTTGATGACATATTTGTGCTAGTTTTATGGGTTCTATTTACTTGTAGCTGTATGGAAAATGTATGTGTGGATTTCTAGAGCATTGAGGTTGTCTTTTAATGTGTAGTAGGGTTTTTCTATAGACTATTCAAATGCCATAGAGTTATATATTCTAATTTGTTGGTCTTTTGGCCATCATGGCACATTGGTGTATTTAGTAGAAAAAATATAGGAAGATGGATGTTTGTTGTACTTGCAACACTTAGAGTTGCAACACTTGGATGTGTAGTTTAGCTTCTTAAGAATTCTCTTCGGGAACCTATAATAGTGGACCATACCATCATGAGAGACTCCAAATCATAATTAAATGGGAGCTTTATGTAAGAATATAGTTGATGGTGATTGCTTGTTCTCTTGGTTTGGAGATCATGGTTTTATTTTGCCATTTGGGAACTCCTAGTGTTGCAATTGAGTTTTTTGATTATGTGAGAGACATGGGTGATCTTCAATTAGAAAATGTTTATCATTATGCCATGGGTACCTCTAGATCACTTTCAATGGGAACTTTGGCAGCGATGTGAATTTGGTGGTTTGATAGATATCTTTGGTTTAAAGAATGGGTGTTATTGTGCCATGGTGGACTCTTGATTAGTGATTGGAGTTTTAGCATGATATGGATGCTCTTGGGAGCATATCTATCTATTAGAGATAAATGATCTTTTCTTGAGGAGATGTAAATCACAATGCCATGTGGTGTTCTTGTTTCTCCAATTGCAACTTTGGTAATGATTTGTGGTGGTTTTCTTGTAAAGTGTAGTGATCATTTTTCCTTGGAGAAATTTTAGATATTGTAGTGATGTAATTAGAGTTATGTTGGCATGGGATGGTGAGTTGGGTGCTCATTGATGTTGGATAGACTTTTGTGAGGCTAGAAATATCTAGCTTTTGGAGATGGAGTGTTGGAATGTGACTCTTTGTTGAGGTTTTAGTAGAAAGACTAAGGTGCCTTCTTCTAGACCTAAACGTGAGATCAACATGGACCTGATGAGGAGATTGTTTGTGGATAGAGAAATATCATTCACCACTTTCAATCCATTTGGAAAATAATCATCTAATATGTATTTCCCACCTGGTTTCCTAGATGCATTTTATGTTGTGCTTTGTCTTTTCATAAGAATGAGTCTTGAGTTGTGGATGTTAGTTTTGAGAGTGAGTTTGAGGAGTGCATAGTATGGTTTTGTTTTCCCTTGTCTTCTCATGTGCATGATTTTGTTCTGAAGAGTGTAGGGGATGGTTTTTCTAGATTTAGACATATTCCCTAGTTTTGGGATTGTTACATATGTGTTGTCATTGATGTCAACAGTGTGATACTCAGTGATGGTTAGGATTGATGTCAATAGTGTTGAAGGTTGGAAGTGGAAGTGATGATCAATTGATGAGAAGAGATGCCAAAGGATAGAGATGACTAAAGAGATTGTTGCAGTTTGTTGTGAGATGGAGAAGCAAAGTGATGAGTATATGTTGAGGTAATCAGAGAAGTTGTGAGGTAAAGGGTGAGATGATGTGTGTCATGGACTATGTATACTAATTGGATCAGTATCATCTGTACATAGTTGATGAGGTATAAACAACCTCATTTTTATAACAATTCATTTAACCCTTTTTGTCTTGACCAATCACCTTAGCCATGCCAATTTGTTTATTTTTAGAAACAATATTTATCTATTTTTGATAAAATGATGTATAAATCTTTATTTTCAAATTGATTGAAATTAGCTGCTAATGTTGACTTAATTGTTGTAGAGCTTGTGTAATTATGTAGAGTTCCATGTATTGCCTAATGGAAGGAGTGGACTTCAAAGTGGTTGGAGTCAGAGCACTAGAATTTTAGGGTGCCAGAAATTTAGGCATACATCGTAGACATTGTTAAGCAATTTTGTTATTTTCTGTTGGGCATACTTAAGACTTTACAACTCCACTCAGAGCCTTTAATGTGTTTTATTTCAAAGACATCCAGTTAGTTTGTAATTCTATTTTTCTTCAAAAGACTTCTTCAATGACATTTACTCACCATTTGAAATTTAGGATTTTGTAGTAGTGCAATATATATATGTAGTTTCTCAAAACAAGGATTATGTTGTTATGATATGTTCTGATACTATTCAGTTATGTTCTATGTACTATGTTGTATGATACTTTTATGACATGAATGAATATCACCAGTCTTATTCTGAGTGATCTTTTCTGAATAATGGAAGTATTATGAATGGGATTTACTTTGGAGTTGTAAAAGTACTGCATGTGATTTGAATCAATAATAGGATCTCCCAAGAGCTGGCCACTCGAGAGATCATAGAATAAGTATTTTTATTATTGATGTTGTCATTTCTATTTTGTGCATGTTATGTTTAGATTGATGTCACCTTGTGCTTATCTCTATTATGTGTTCCTGCAAGTTGTGGTTTTAAGCTAATGATCTTTGAATTTTGTTTAATTGAAATTTCCAGAGCATCCACACCATTCATAAAACTATTGTTAGCTATTGATTACAAGATGTTAAATGTACTTTCAGTTAGTAGTTAGTTTCCTTTGTTTTGAATTCATAGTTAAACTGCAAGTGTTGATTCTTAGATAGTTTACATGCTTTCTAGAGTAGGAATGCAAATGCTTTCTAGCTTAAAGATTTCATGCTTTCTAGTTTAAATTATGTTTCAAGCTTTTCAAAATTCAAAAAATCTGTTACTAAGTGAGATGCCCAAAAATATCCCCTATTGCATACAGCCTTGGACACTACCTGTTGACATAATTGACATATTTTTAACTAAAGTGTTAGGACCTTACGACAACCTATCAACAGTTACACCCTATCTTCTAAAGTTCATTAACAAAGGTTGTGCTAACATGAAGGTTCTTGTTTTGATGAAAAGAGTTGTGATTGTTGTTCTACTTGATGTTTAGAATGAAGTCTTTAGTATAGTGAATATTGTATTTCTTATTTCTTGAGGAAAGGCACTGCTTTAGTCTTGAAAGAAAGAATTAAGAGGTCCAAGGCACTAGTGTTTGCATTAAAGCAATTCGGGAGAATGCTCTGCAATCCTCCGCATTCAAAGGCATGGCATTGCAGTTTGAGAGTTAGATAGAGACAAGTGTGAAGATTGTATGTTTAAAGTTTCAGAGCTTGAAAGTTACCACAGAAGATTCTAGAGCTAATAGAGTGAAGACAGAAGTTCAAAATGATTATAGTTAGGAGATGTCAGAGAAATGCTCTGCATTTCTCTTCTTTTGAAGATGAGATCCTACAATTTGGAGGATGGTCAGTTATAAATGATAATACTGTTATATTCATGTTTTAGTTATTTTTATGTAGCACAGAAGTTCTCCAGAGTCGGCAGAACAAAGAACTATCATGTTGTTGATTAGGGTTATCTGGAGGAGAAAGAAAAGCCACGACATTTCATCACAATTAATCTTTTGGCTTTGATGTTTGGAGGATGTGTTCAGATATTCAGTATGATTCTTCATTTCAAGTTTCAAGTGCTGAAGTGCACTGCAAGTTGATTTCTTATTGTTCTATTTAAAAACTGGGTGTTCAGTGATTGTGTGTGATGTTAGGTTTAGTATATGTTTATTTGCACCAGAAAGAAGATATACAATTTAGAAGGAATGTTTGTGAAGGTTTGTGAAATTCTTATGTTACTTGTGAATTGATCCACATGATGCTAATTGGTCCTTTTGGTACCACTTTAGGTCTGGAGCTATTTTGTGGAAGGATAAGAGTTTTCTAGGCTGAATTGATGTGTTTTGATGATCTCGTTGAATGCTTGGAAGTGTGCACCAGCATGGAAGAATGTGTTAATGAAGAATAGGTCCTAGTTATCACTCATCTTGAACTACATTGGTTTTCTACATCATTTGGATGTCAACTTGATGTGGTCATTCCACGTTTCATTATACATGTTTCATCTTGGCCAAGGAAGGAGAAAGATTTTGTTGTTTGCAGAAGGTATAAATAAAAGAACTTGTTTGTTGTGGATTGTGTGAGTGTGTGAGAGAATGTGAGGCTATGTGAGTGTGTGAGAGAATGCAAGGTTATGTGAGTGAGTATTAAAGTGAGGAGGTGTGTATGTGAAGATGTGTTGAAGACAACAGTGATCGTTGTGTAGAGGAAGTGAAGATTTGAGTCAAAGTTAAGTGTATTAATGTTGCGGAGGTGATTGATCAGTGAGATCTATTGAGTGGGATGTTCAGAGGTTGTAGCCTCATTATGTAAGTGTTTTTGGATTATATTTCAGGGAGTGTGTCCTCCCTTGGGTTGTAGCTGTAAAACTTCTTCTAACCAGTTTTATCATTATTTGTGAGGCTGGATTTGGACAGTAGATCCAAGAAGCTTGCTCACCATGGTTTTTCCCTTCTAGGTTTTTCCACACAAATTTGGTGTTATGGTTGTGTGCTCATGTGTTGTTCTTAGATCTGCTCAATTTTCTTTATCTTTTTGTTTAATACAATAAAAGGTTTGGGTTAATAAAGTTGAATTAGATTAAGTTTTGGCTTATACCGATTCACCCCCCTCTCAGTAAATCAGTGTGTTCTAATAGGGAACAGATGTTAATTTGTTCTTCGATTAGTCAAGAGAAGCTTATATCCTTTCTAACGTATTGTTCTATTACTATTGAGTTTGGATTTGGGGTTGAATGGTTGGTTGGTGAAATGGCTTTTCTATTTGGAGTTTTGGAGGTGCAAATCCTATTTTTCATAGCCAGAACATTTGGTGGTGTTAGCAAAAGAACATGATATGGTTTCCAAGTTTTCTCTCTATGGTCTATTGTTTCTTCCTAGAGGTTCGATTCGCATGACATTAGAATTGGGGTTTCTATTGAGCTAATGTAATCACTATGTTGTGGTCATTTATTGTTATCACACTTCATTATTTTTAGTAGTAGTATGTGTGCTCTTTAATCTGTCTTTTGTGATGTGAAGAACCTGAGAGAACTATGGAGATCAAGGGTGAGAGAGTGACCATAAAACTTTGGAGGAAGTATGCTTGTCCTATTTTGGTTGCAATATTCTAGATCATTATGTGCTCTTCTATATTTGATGGTTTTAGAAGTCATGAGCCACACCCTTTATATGTGTGTTGATTGGTGGACTTTTGTATGTTATGGTTTGCACCAAACTAGACATTACCCTTGTAGTGGACAAGTTTCATTGGACTGTAATATCAAGGGTCTTCAAGTTTTTTGCACATGTGTGTGTTTGTTGTTGAACATGCCAAGATATTGAGAGGGGGGGGTGAATCAGTATCTAAACAAACTTCAACTTGTCTAGAGTAGATTAAAACTTAAGCATTGCAGAATAAACATAAACATGAAAGATTAATACAATGCACATCAACACATAACACCAGATATATGTGAAAAACCCAAGAAGGGAAAAACCATGGTGAGGATTAACTCACAATATATGAAGCTCAAAATTACAACTTTGTTTTAGGGCTTCAACCCAAGGAAGCTACTACTCCCTATTGACTTTGTTTTAGGGCTACAACCCAAGGAAACAACTACTCCCTAAAAGAATTTGCTTTAGGGTCACTCCCAAGGAACCTACTACTCCCTAAAGACTTTGTTTTAGGATCACTCCCAAGGAAGCAACTACTCCCTGAATTGAGAACAAGCTAAGAAAGGATTACAGCATGATAGTCCTTCCACTGCCTAAAAACTGACATTGAAGTTTACACCTTTAATGATTGCAATTCTGCTTCTTCACACTTCCTTCTAATGATTGGATCATTTAGGCACACTCTACACTTGATCATTGTCAAAGATATGTCTTCAAGATGAATCAGTATAGCATCTAAAACTTCTATTCTTTCTCCTTCAGTCGCACATCATAATGCCTTCATTGTGTTCCTTTTCTTGCTTGTGAACCTTATCAATCACATTGCAATCACACTTCACCTAAATTAATTGGATTTACAATTTATTGATTGCATTGCTTGTTGGCCAGAGACAACATGAGAAATACATTTACAAGTTGACCAAACTACACACAACATGAAACGTGTAGAGGACAAGTCCTAAACAAGACCACACACTACACCAGTAAAAGACCCATGCCTTGCGAACATCAACACTTGCTTAACTAGGTCCAAAACATCATGCACAACATCAAATATCAAGGAATTACATCTTCACACTCTGCTCATTTGAAAATCAGATAGCCTTCAGCAAAGACATATGAAACTTGAAGCATAATGACCACAACAACTTGAAAACCTTGTGCGGTACTGGAAACAAGAAAGATCTTCATGAAACTATTGAAAATGAGTCTACAAGACACATAAAATATCTCCAAACACTCCTTTACCTTCATACATCAAAGATTTTGTGCCACACATCTTCAACCATGAACTCTGAGAACAAGTCATCTAGAACACACTGCAACATACTGTCATTAAAAATCTGAGCTTGCAGAATGCCAAGAAATTTGAAATTGCAAGAAGGCATGTCATGCACATCCATAAACATGTCTACCAAACCACAAAGGAAAACATTCACATCCATAGGAATGCGGAACATTCCAACAGGCCTTCAACATTGCCTTACTCTACCAGAACACATATCGGTACTCTACCATGCATAACTTTCACAGCGGAAGGACAAATGATCTAAAAATTTGGAATTATCACCTTCACAGCACCCTAAACACAATTCTAGAACCACATTTCCATAACTACAAATGTGGAGGAGTGTGAAGCATTACATTACCAAATGTCTTCTTTAGAATCAACACTGTCTTCAAACTATCAATTGCAAAACACCCTTCCAGTAATCCAAACACCATAAAACTTGGAACATACATACTTTGACACTATATGAAGCTGTATTCCAATCCATAGAGGTACAACATCAAAAATATGAAAATGTGGAGCAATCTCTCAGACAATCTTCAAAGGCAGTCATCCTGTAGCAGAAGCTTTCACCAACTTCTAAAGGCCAAACCTTCTTTATATCAACACATTGATTCTTAGGAATAGTAGGAGAGATCATACAATATGCTTTAGGCCACCAGTAACATCTTCCCAACATTAGCAACACATCTGATCATCTTAGTGCTTCTAATTCCCATATTAATGTAACTTCATACTCAACTCTGCATTGATCAAGGCATGACATCCAACCATGAACTTCAGTAATCACATTATATTCAGCATGACATCCAATCATGAACTAAATCTTCTCTACTGGATAAAACATGACATCCATCCATGAACACCATCACACATCCATGATAGTGTTGACATTAATGACAACCTTGTGACAGTGTTGACATCAATGACAACCTTAGGAACCATATGTTGGCAACTTGGCAAACATCATTAAGAGAGAGACACTTCTAGTATAATGATGAAAGATTAAGCATGATGTTTGTAGGTGTTGTCATTGATGGCAACAAGAAAAGGAATAAGGTTGGGACAAGGATTTTGGTCTGGTGAAGAAGACTTAGTCATTTTGGCTAAGTGTTGGTAGTATATAAGAGACAACAATAGAGAGATAGTGTAATGGTTGACATTGGTCCGCAATTGAAGATTAGATCATGCGGTTTTGGTAAGTTGTTTGTAGTCCTTAGGTGATCTTATATTCAAGATTTTATCTCTTTATAAGTACCAGAAGCATATCTTCAAACAGCCTAAGTCTGACAAAGTAGAATATAGTGCTATTTAGAGTAGAACACTCAGTTGATTTGGTTTGCATTCCTCTAGTGTTTCATATCTCATTATGTAGTTTTGAGGTGTTTTAAACACTTGTATGACGTGTCTAAATCCAAATTTGCAGGTTCTGAGATCCACTAGAAAGATAGTTGTGAGTGTCTAAGTATCGCTTCTTGGTTTAGCAGAACTTGACTGTGACAGGGCATGTGTTCTTGTGGTTTATGTTTTACCACAAAAGGATATTTTTCTTTGCAGTTCTAGAGTTATGATCTATGATGTCTAAGGAGCCTCTGATATGATTTTGAGCAAGTATTGTGGCCCGCAGTAAAAGTTGCAATTTGACAGATGAATTGAACCAGTGGCAGTCTGTGTTTAAGGCTAACATGATAGTGTGATGTGTATGTGGTAAGATTTGTTGTTTGGAATCTTATCCTAAGTGGTTCTATAATTAGAGCTGGCATATGTGAATGTGATTCAAGTGTTGTTTGGGTCCGCTATGAATTTTGGTGAATGAATTTGGTCGACAAGCTACTTAATGTATGACTACACGCTACACCTTATTAGGCCAACCTATTATGAAGATTCTAAGTGTTGCGGATATATATATGATATCAAATTTGATGTTTGGATAATGAATGATATGAATAAAAGGGTGTGTGTGTGAAATGTGAAAGAATGTGATCTTGTGAAGGCAATAAGAGTAGAAGAAGAGAGATCTTGTTCCCATGTAAAAGCAGAGCAGTGAAACAGAGCAGTCAAAGATGAAGAGTTTTGAGACAGTATGTCTAAACTTCATTAGAATTGTGACCATGCATGTGTAGATGCAATCTGAGTAGTTCAACCTGGCAGTGAGCCATGCTTCTTTCTTCTTTCATTCTTTAGGCAGTGAGCATTTCTTTGGGTAGTGAGCCCTAAGGTAGTGAGCCTCTTTTGTAATTCGGTATTGTTATTACATAATTATTGTGAGCTAACACTCACTGTGGTTTTTCCCTGTTTATGGTTTTTCACATAAAAATCCTAGTCTTTATGTGTGATACTTTGTGGTTGCTTCTTTTGTGTTTAATTTTCTTTGTTGTTATCAAATGTGGCAAATGGATTGATGATTTAATAAGTAAAAGGTTTAATAGAATATTGATTCATCCCCCCTTAGTATTTTGGGTGTTCAACAATTGGTATCAGAGTCTGGTTCCTTGGAAGAAGTCTAACAGCTTCAGGAAGATCTTAGAGATTAAACACATGGCAGGTAAAAAGTATTCTACTCCTCCTGAAGAAATTGATTCAACTGAAACTATAGAAGAAGAATGCATGCTTTTCAGTGAAGAAGAACTCAAGGTTGCCCTTGAAGATCTTGAAAAGTTTGAATTAGAAAATAGGGATTTGAAAGATAATGTCAAGGAAACAGATGAGTGCATCAAAAAATTGAGGGACCAAGTCAAGAAGTTCAAAGAAAAATATAAGAAGGTTAGTGAATAATTGATATCAGCAAATAAAACCTTGAATGATCTGAAAGTGGAAGTTATAAAAAGAGAAAAAGTAGAACAAGACCTAAATCAGTTGGTGAAAAGCAAATTTGAAGACTGTACAAAGCTTGAACAAGAAGTTGTGGATCTGAAAGCTGATATGAAATAGGCATGGATTTGGGAAGATAAATTTAGAGTGAGTGTTGCCCAACTTGATAGAATACTTGCAAGTTAGAAGAGTCCTGATGACAAAGAAGGCTTGGGATTTGAGAAAGGTGAAAGTTTTAAAGCTGGTCAAGAAAAGAATGTTGAGACCAAGAAGGACAAAGGCAAATAGATCCAGAATCAAAGGAAAAGACCTAGAAGACCACTGGTCAGGCAACCAAATGCTTAAAGGTACCCTTCTTTCAATGGTTATTGTAACACATGCAATAAGTTTGGTCATAAGGCTACTTAATGTAGGAGCACAGTGAACCAAAATGTTCCATCATTCTCTGGTCAGTGTTTCATTTGCAATAAAGTAGGTCACAAAGCTAATGAATGCAGAAGTCAAATAAGGAATGGTTACAACAATGGAAGGAATGCTCAAACTTTCAAAGGTAACTTCTTTATATGCAAGAGGTTTGGTCATAGAGCTAGTGAATGCAATAGTCAAATAAGGAACAACTATAATAATGGAAGGAATGCTCAAACTTTTAATGGGAATTGCTTTGCATACAATAGATTTGGACACAAGGCTAACCAATGTAGATCAAGGATGAATGAAAGGAACAATGGACAGAGAAATGTTGTATGCTTCAATTGCAATAGGCCTAGACATATTGCAAGGTTTTGTAGAAGCAAGAATATGGAGAAGGATAATCAGGTAGAGATGAAGAAACTAGTACAAAAGGTAGATCTGATAAAGATCAAGAGGGAGATGAACCAGATTTGGGTTAAGAAGGAAGTACATGAAGTCAAGGATGAGTTTGTACCAGACTCTGGTGCAGGTACTTCCTCCGAGAAGTAAATTGGGAGCTCTAGCTCAGGGGGAACTTAAATGAAAAATCTTGTTCCCCCACCTAGAAAAGTGGTGTTGACTTTCAACACGAAGGTATAATATAGAAAATAAGATAACAGAGCTTTTGAAGAAGATTTTGGTAGAAAAGAATCTAATGTGGTGGATTGTGGAGCAATTTAGATCAACTTTTGATAGCAGAGTAAGATTTTGACAGCTTTTTGAATCAACATTTATGATGATTAAGTTTTGAAGAAAAGGGGTTAAGAGAGGATTTGTTTGAAAGAAAAATCACATTGCATACAAATCCTCAAGTGTCTAAGGAGATCTCAGACTTGAGCTAAGGCAAATTCAAGTATCTTGCAAAGAAACCCTAACCAGAGACAAAAGGTATTTACAACTATCTCTCTCTTGAAAATTTTCTATGTTGAATCAATAAAGATGTCTACCCCTCAAGTAATAGAGATTACGAAGAGGCCCTGACCTAAATTCAAGAAGCATCCATAAAAATCACTTAAAAGTGATCCAAATGGTGTGTTCTCTATGATTCTGCATGGTGTTATGCATACAGAAGATGTTAGGGCATATATACATACAAATCTAGATGAATATGATCATGGAAAATTAGGGAAAATTTATCTGAAGGAACTGACTGATGACAAATTTGAGCTAAAAGAAGAATATAGTGCTTTGTATGAGAAGAATTTGGATACCTGGTTGGATTTTCTAGTGTTCTCAGATGATGCTTGGGTTAGGTATGTTTTGAGCAAGATTCATGATGAGTTCTTTTGGCTTTATGTGCCTTATATGATAACAAAGGATGCCATCAAAGTAGTAACTGGCATGTGCTCCACTAGAAAGGTTCCAGCCTTGAAGTCTATGAAGAACAATACAGTAATGTAGTTGACATGTGCAAAATTTGATAAGAGGGCACTAACTGTAAATGATATTGAGGATCCAGCGGTGAGATTTTCATCAATGGTTATTGGTTACAAGGTCTACTTCTCCAACAAAGAGAACTCAATCTCCACAATAGCCATATATATAGCATATGATATGGTTAACAATAATACAGACTATGACCTATGTGATTTGCTTCGGAAACAACTAATGGAGAACATAAAAAGGACAAAAGACACAAAATATCCCTTCAAGTATGGAACTCTAATCATTTGCCTATTTTTCTATTTTCTGAAGGAGTTACTAGGCATGGATAACATTGGTTGGCTTGATCACTCACTGGTAGCTGTATAAATTAGAAATCATCTGCAGAGTCTAGGAAATGCTGACAAACAAAATGTAGTATTATGGGGTTATTTTAAGAATTTCTAAAAGAAAATGTAGGCTAGGGCTAGGATCCCTAAAAAGGTTGTGAAGAAATATGAAAAGGACATTGTATTTATAGTAGACAAAGATAAATGCCTCATGGAGGCTGTAGAACCCAGAATTGTATGGATCCCAACCATGGGATATGAAGTCACAGAGGATGTCTTAACTGGTTTGGTAGATCTAATATTGAGCAAACCAAAAGATCCTAAGGAGGAAAGATTTAAAACATTTGAAGAATTATCTCTCAAAGTTCATTTGGAACAAAAACAACTTGAAATCAAGAAGAATGCAAGAAAATGGGCAAATGAGTTCATTAAAAGCCAAGGATTTATAAATGAACAAATAAATGAAGCAAGAGCCAAGGAAGAGGCATCCAAGGCTGCAAGTACTCTAGAAGGACAAACATCAAGAGATCCAGAGAAGAAAGAAGAGAAATCTAAGAAAGACAAGCCTATCTCTAGCTCTGGATGGAGAATAAGAGCCTCCTTCTCTGTGACAACTACCTCTAAGAACTCTAGACCAATTCATACTACAGAGGCTAAGAAAGAAAAGACAAAACATGTAGACATTGAAAAACAAGTGCCTAGGAAGAACCTTGAAGAAAAGAAGAAAAGAAAGAAACTAAAGGCCACAAAAAGAGTATATGTAACCCTTGGAGGTGGAGAAGAAGAAGAAGAGGAAACATAAATAGATGAAGAATTCAAGGCCAGGAAATTAAAAATAGATGAGACCATAATAAACAAAAAGGAGAAGCCCTTTGGAAAGGGTAAAGACAAAAAGAAGAAAGGAGAAAAGATTGAGACCAAAGCAGATGAAGCAACTATGTCCTTCGAAGCCACTATTAATGCAATGGATGAACATGGGAATTTAAAGCCCATTGTTGACATGTATGATGAAAGCTCAGATGTTGATAAGATAATTGTTATCACACGGGATCCTCAACCCCTCCTTCAGGCCCTAGCGGTCTCTAGCTAACCTCTCCAGTGTCGCCCTCACTAACAGTTCAAGATTTTGGTGTAGTGGTAGCTAGTCTGTGTTAACAAAATGGTGACTCTACTGGGGAGGGGTTTGATTCCTGCTGATAACGTTTGACTCACCTCATGGTTGCCTGTGGCCAGTACAGACCTCTCAGCTTGGGGGGGCTAAGCTGTTATCATGCGGGACCCTCAACCCCTCCTTCGGGCCCTAGCAGTCTCTGGCTAACCTCTCCGGTGGCGCCCTCACTAACAGTTTGAGCTTTTGGTGTAGTGGTAGCCGGTCTGTGTTAACAATAACAATTGAGGCTGCTATGATAAAATATTTATTCATGTTTAGTAAAGCTTTGATCAAAATTATAGGTGAGTTACCAGATAGTTTAGCCAGCATCATGTCAGCAAGAAAAGAAGTAGCTATGGCTAAAGATGTTGAGTTAAAGGAATATGTACTGATAAAACTGTGCCCAAATATCACAAGTGAAGAAAATGTCAAAGTCACTAAGATACTTAGTGAAAAGTTTAGAACAAAGAGAAGGGTCAACACTCTAATGTCTGGTGACATTAAGAATTTGGTCAAGGAGACTGAGGAGATAACACTAAATGTGTTATATGAGCTACAAATCCCAACTATTGCTGACACTAATAAAGAGGAACAAAATATTGGTGCAGATAATGTAGTTCCAAAGATAAATATGGAACAAAGTCCAGCTACTCCTCCAAAAATCCCAAGAAAGGATGAAGAAATGCAAGAATCTATAAAGGAAAAGAGCTCTGAAGAAAATGTCACGCTTGAGGAGAATGTCTCAAAAAGGTAGAGTGAGCAAAGAGAAGAGGTTAATAAGCATATATTAGATAACTTTGCTTCGAAAACAAATGATGATAGATAAGAACTAGCTCTGAAAAGAGAGGTAAATGAACAAGAACCTACTGAAAAACCTCCAGAGAGACACTGCTGAAAAGGATACAGTTGATTCTTTGAGAGAATTTTTGGAGAAGAAAAAAGAAGCTCAGATTTTGTCTGCTCTTGAGTTGTTGCAAGGGTAGATAAACTTGGAAAAAATGTCTCCTTTGCAAAAGTTAAAGCTAGGATCAATTTCTCAAGCTACTGCACAAGAAGAGATTCTAAATTTTCACATGGAGGACAGTGAGCTAATAAGAGATGCATCAACGATTTTTGAAAAGATCATGCCTAGTCTAAAGAGAGACACATCCTTAGCTCTTACTGCTTCGTTGAAAAAGCTCATTGAATCTATCAACTCTCATTTTGAGTCCCTTGAACAAGCAGCAGAGAAGAAGGTAATGTTGGTCATGATGTTAGTCATTCGCAAACATAGAATAAAAGTTACACAACAACCTTTACTCATCTTGAAAGATACGATGAATTCAAAGAATTCATGATCCCAAGTCTCCGTTGATTAGGTCTTAATCTACTGACGTTACTCAGTGGTTGATGTGTGTTGCTGTTTTCCATTCAGGGGCCTTACGTGTTTCTGCACTGTTCATCATCATCATCTTCAAATATCCTGCTCTGGATGTTCGCTCTGCATAAGTCTCCAACAATTCTACCTCTGCACTGTAAATTTAGTCAAATAATGTGCATACAGGCTGATATTTGCATGATTTCTACCATTATTTATGATTCTTTGCATGATATTTTCAATACTACATGCATTTAACCAAATATGCTAAGGATCTTCAGTTACCTACGAGATTTCAGCATATTTCACTGTTTCTGCTTGTTATTTATCATGATTTGCAGTTATGGTGATGAATTAATGAAATTGAAAAAAGGAAAAGGGTTAGAGAGTGAGATTCCCAAAATTACTGGACTTAGATCACTGATCCACCTACAAGCTCCCATACTTGCAATGAAAAGAAGGAAAACTAGAAATCATACTTCACCAGGACATTCCACAAATCCGCATGATCTAGTGCAAAGCTTCAAAGGAAAGTTGACAACAACATGTAATGAAATGAAAGCGCTTCCAGTTGAACACAGCATTCACCAGTACATATCCAGAAATCAACAGAAGATTACGTAAAATTTACAATCAGGATGTAATCTGGAACTTCATATTCATTCAGTATGCTCAAGAACAGGTACATTTACAGTGATCTGAAGAAAGAACCTTGACATTTCAACAATTCTATCCTCATTAGTCTCAGTAATCCGATCTCCTAATTGATTCTACAGTAATTAACTTTTTGCGCTAGATGCGTCTGTGTATTCTAATGTATTTCTCCTCTTATGTTTCAGGCTCTGGCCTTATATAGAGCAAATGCCAAAAACGGTTACAACGATCCAAGGATCAGGATCCCCTCATAGCAATTAGCGGTCCAGATGAAAAGCACATGCTTCGCCAGTTAGCAAATGTACAGCTGGCATAGAATATTCCAGCATCCTCAACCTGATTCGGTCTCCAGCTGGCGAACAACATATTTGACAATATCCTCCTCATTTCTGGCTCACGTTGCCTCCATGCGCAACTTTGTAATGCTCAACCTTAGCAGCATCATGACTTCAATATTCAGCTTCAGCAGCATCATGACTTCAATGTTCAGCCTCAGCAGCATCATGACTTCAATGTTCAGCCTCAGCAGCATCATGACTTCAATGTTCAGCCTCAGCAGCATCATGACTTCAATGTTCAGCCTCAGCAGCATCATGACTTCAATATTCAGCTTCATCAGCATCATCATGATTTCCTGCAAGTAAACAGACAAACATTAAGTTCATCATCATCATGATAAACAACAGGAATTTAAACGTTTTATTAAACATGCCCTAAAAAATGTGCAGCTACAGGCAATCGGGCTCCAAATTTCCATCGCTTCATGTTTTAGCCCATTTTCTTGTATATCGGGTTCAAAATATGATCATGATGATCTCAAAAATATACAGGGAAATAATCGCCTTTCAACCATCCTTAGAATCCGGCTTTGCATCATCATCATATTTGCATCGGCGTGACTACATATGATCAAGTTGACAATTTTACCTTAGGCCGACGGCAACAGTTATACCGACGCCAAACATCATGAGGATGACCAACTATATGCCCTCTGACCATCCGCAGGATATCATGAACTACGATGCTCCTCCTTTCCTAACGCTCTGATGAAAAGCACGTCATGATGCTTCACTTCTGCATATTGGGAAAGAAAGACATCGTCATCATCATCATGATGAAGACAAACAGGAGGACTTGGAAAATGATCCTGCCGCTGAGGAATATCATGATGACGTCATCGTCATCATCAGGCTTCGTTAAAATGCAAAGGGATGACGTCACCGTCATGTTTCGTTAAGAGCAGGAGATAAATGGAATATCGGGTCACCTCCAAGGAAGATGATCAGGTGGACGAATGCAGTATGACCCCCTTTTCGGAGAAGGTGATCCTCTTAAAAGATCAGGATGATGATGATCATCATCATCATATCCGCATTGGGTGATCTAGAATATGATCCTGCTGAAAGTCCTGATGACGTCATCAGGATATCCGGGCCTTCTTGTTAATCTTCGAACATGACGTCATCGTCATCATCATATTGGCGAACAGGATCATGCCTTGGAAAATATCCTGCCGGAGGAGAAAGGTGATGGTGACGTCATCGTCATCATCATATCCGCAAAAGGTTATACTTGTCGGCAGGATGATATTACGAACTGTCGGGTAGAGAAAGATCAAGATCATGATGATGATGTCAACAAGACTAAGGAATGAAATATTACCCTCTGCTTCGAAAGATAAGGTGATCATCATGATCATGCAAAAGGAGATCAGGAGGATATTACGAAATGCGATCTTGCCTTGAAAGATCATGATGATGTTGGTCACCAAGACTTTGACGTGCGCGCGCAAATTTTGCAGATGGTGGGTTTCTTAAGCAAGGTGATGATGATTCATCAGCATGATATTATAATATGCTCGCGATGTTGGAATATCATGATGCTCGCGATGTGAGAATATCATGATGCTGACCTCTCGCGAGGTTTCCAAGGTTGCCTGACGGGAAAACACACTCTGACTTAAGATTGACGTCCGGATGTTTCGGGACTGCATGATTTTTTATCAGGTGATAGAGTAAGATCATGATGATGACCTTTGGCGATACAAAAGACCGCACGACGGGGACAACCTACTACGACTTAAACTTGACGTCCGGATGTTTCGACCTCAGGATATTATCGGGGAGCTTTTCAAATATCATGATGATGATGTTCATCATACAATTACCAGGTTTGACCAAAACTTTGACTGCTTACAACTCCTTCATATGGATGAATTTTCAAGTGATGCAAAAGGCAAACCTGCATGGAATTTCAAGCTCTTTCTAAACATGAGGTCATAGAGACAAAATATGAACTTTGACAAACTAACCTCATGATGATGACCTACCTCATCCTGACCTTCATGATGATGATGCACCTGACTTATTTTTACCAAACCGCCAGAAACAGACAACACAAGCCAAAACAAAAGTTGGGTCCCTGTTTTGCCAAGTCAAAATGGGGCGTGTTGTGTAACCACACAACAGGTAAGGGTAGAGATTAACATCAAAAGGCTAGTGGAGATAAATAGAAAAGTTTCTCAAGATAAAACTTTGTTAGAAAAGAGTATAGAATACGCTCAGACTATTATCAAAGAAGCCAATGAAATGTATCAGTTATTTCTTAAATGGCCTGAAAAGACTAAGGACATAAAGGAAAAAATAGAGGTATGGGAAGCTCAAATAAGGAAGATCTCAAGAAGCTATGATCCAGTGAAAGATGTCATTGGCAATCAGAGAGAAGAAGTTGAAACCATTCACTTGGTGATAAATAAGCTGCAAACTCAAAAAGAAGACATAAAACACAAAATGACCTAGCTCCAGGAGATAGTAAGTTTCAAGATTGGCTCTATGACTGCACTTGTAGTAGATGCAGACAAGATGAGGCAAAATATTGAGGCCCCTACTAGCACTGAAAAAGGAGAAGAACTGGTGTCTCTAATCAATGGGCACATACAAGTTTTGAGGCATGCTAAGGACATATGGGATGAAGATGTAGTACATTTGAAGAAGATCTACAAAGACATTCTACCAGCAAAATAGTAAGATATTATGATTTCACTTGTATATATATGCGCATAGTAGAAAAATAGCTTTGAAGTTTTGGCAACTTGTACATATTTTTGTATCATACACCTTTGCCATTAATGTCAAAGGGGGAGAATGAAACATGTAAAAAACATTTGAAAAGTACGAAGAGAAGCATGAAGTTAGGGGGGGCAATGTGTAAAGAGAAAGGGAGAGTAGTGTAAAAAATTTTCACATCAAGTGTTGCCATCAATGCCAAAGGGGGCGATTGTTGGCAACTTGGCAAACATCATTAAGAGAGAGACACTACTGGTATGATGATGAATGATTAAGCATGATGTTTGAAGGTGTTTTCATTGATGGAAACAAGAAAAGGAATAAGGTTGGGACAAAGATTTTGGTCCAGTGAAGAAGACAGTCATTTTGGCTAAGTGTTGGCAATATACAAGAGACAATGACAGAGAGACAGTGTAATGGCTGACATTGGTCCGTAGTTCAAGATCAGATCATGCGATTGTGGTATGTTGTTTGTACTCCTTAGGTGATCTTATATTTAATATTTTACCTCTTCATAAGTATCAAAAGCATATCTTCAAACAACCTAAGTCTGGCAAAGCATAATACAATGCTATTTAAAGCAGAACACTCAGTTGATTTGATCCACATTCCTTTGGTGTTGCATATCTTGTTATGCGGTTTTGAGGTGTTGTAAACAATTTCATGAAGTGTCTAAATCTAGAGTTGTAGGTTCTAAGATCCACTGGAAAGATAGTTGTGAGTGTCTAAGTATCACTACTTGGTTTAGCATAACTTGACTGTGCCAGGGCATGTGCTCTTGTGGTTCATGTTTTACCACAAAAGGATATTTTGCTTTGTGGTTCTAGAGTTTGATCTATGATGTCTAAGGAGTCTCTGATATGATTTTGAGCAAGTATTAGTAAAAGTTGTAGTTTGACAGATGAATTAAACCAATGGTAGTCTGTGTTCAAGGCCGACATGACAGTGTGATGTGTATGTGTTAAGATCTATTGTTTGGAATCTTATCCTAAGTGGTTCTATAATTGGAGCCAACATATGTGAATGTGATTCAAGTATTGTTTGGGTCTGCTATGAATTTTTGTAAATGAATTTGGCCAACAAGCTTCTTAAGGTATGACTACACATTACACCTTATTAGGCTGACCTATTATGAAGATTCTAAGTGTTGCGGATATATATATGAGATAAAATTTAGTGTTTAGATAATGAATGATGCGAATAAAAGGGTGTGTGTGAAATGCAAAAGAATGTGATCTTGTGAAGGCAATAAGAATAGAAGAAGAAAGATCTTGTTCCCATGTAAAAGCAGAGAAGTCAAAGATGAAGAGTTTTGAGATAGTATTTCTAAACTTCATTGGAGCTATGACCATACATGTGTAGATGCAATTTGAGCAGTTCAACCTAGTAGTGAGCCATCCTTCTTTCTACTTTCATTCTCTAGGCAGTGAGCATTTCTTTGGGCAATGAGCCCTGGGCAGTGAGCCTCTTTTGTAAATCGGTATTGTTATTACATAATTATTGTGAGCTAACACTCACCATGGTTTTTCCCTATTTAGGGTTTTCCACATAAAAATCCTAGTGTTTATGTGTGATGCTTGGTGGCTGCTTCTTCTATGTTTAATTTTCTTTGTTGTTATCAAATGTGGTAAATGGATTGATGATTTAATAAGTAAAAGGTTTAATAGAATACTGATTCACCCCCCCTCTCAGTATTCTAGGTGTTCAACACCATATGTGTAACAATCTCTCCCTTTGGCATTGATGGCAAAACATACCTACACATTCTCCCCCTTTGACATCAAGGACAAAGGGCAACTTCTTCTCCCTTAGGGCATAACTTCTTGCAACAAACAAACTCCCCCTTGTTGGCAACTTGGCAAACATCATTATAAGAGAGACATTGTTGGCATGATGATGAATGATTAAGCATGATGTTTGAAGGTGTTGTCATTGATGGAAACAAGAAAAGGAATGAGATTGTGACAAAGATGTTGGTCTAGTGAAGAAGACTTGGTCATTTTAGCTATGTGTTGGCAGTATACAAAAGATAGCGACATAGAGACAATATATTGGCTAGCATTGGACCACAGTTGAAGATCAGATCTTGCAGTTCTGGTATATTGTTTGCCTTCCATAGGAGATATTATATCCAAGATTTTAGCAACTAATAAGTATCTGAAGCATATATTCAAATAGTCTAAGTCTGGTATAGTAGTATTCAGTAATATTCAGAGAAAAACACTAAGTTAAATTGATTTGCATTCCTCCGGTATTGAATATTTTGTTATACAATATTAAGGTGTTGTAAACACTTGTATGAAATATCTAAATACAAAGTTTCAGGTTCTAAAGTCCACCAAAAAGATAGTTACAAGCTGTTGAGTATCGTTACATGGCTTGACAGAGTTTGACTATAACAGAGCATGTGTTCTTGGGGTCCACATTTTGCCCCAAAAGGAGATTTTACTTTACAGTTCTGAAGGTATGATCTGTGATGTCTGAGGAGTCTTTGACATGATTTTGAGCAAGTCTTGTGGTCTGCAGTAAAAGATGTAGTTTGACAGATGAATTGAACCAGTGGCAGTCTGAATTGGAAGCTGACATGATAAGTTTGAATTATATGCGATAAGTTCTATTATTTAGAACTTAATCCTAAGTGGTGGAATAGTTGAGAGTGACATATGTGAATGCAATTCAAGTGTTTTTTGGGTCCTTTGGGAGTTTTGGTGAATGAATTTGGCCGACAGAGTACATGAGGCATGACTACACACTACACCTTATTAGGTTGACCTAATATGAAATTTTTAATTGTTGAGGATATATATATGGGATTGGATTCAGTGTTTGAATGAAGTGATGTGAATGTGAATGTATGTGTGATATGTGAAGTGTAGTGTAGGTGACAATGGCAGAAGAAGAGAAATCTTGCTTAATGTAAAAGCAAGGTAGTGAAATAGAGCAATTAAGATGAAGAGTTTTGAGATAGTGTTTTGAGCTTCATTAGAACTATAACCATGCATGTGTAGATGTAATCTGAACAGTTCAACCTGGCAGTGGGCATTCTTCCTTCTTCTTTCTTTTTCTAAGCAATGAACCTGTCCTGACAGTGAGCCATTCTTGCAATGAACATTTATTTGGGTAGTGAGCCTTCTTGTAATCTGGTATTATTATTACATAATATATTGTTAGCTAACACTCAACGTGGTTTTTTCCACGTAAAACTCCTAGTGTTCATGTGTGATGGATTGTGGTTGTTTCTTCTATGTTTAATTTTCTTTGTTATTGCATGCAGTAAATGGATTATTAGTTTAATAAGCAAGAGGTTTAATAGAGTATTGATTCACCCCCCCTCTCAGTACTTTGGTTGTTCAACAATTGGCATCAGAGCCTGGTTCCTTGGAAGAAGTCTAACAACTTAAGGAAGATCTTGGAAATTGAACACATGGTAGGTAAAAAGTGTCCTACTCCTAAAGAAATTGATTCAACTAAAACTGAAGAAGAATGCACACTTGTCAATGAAGAAGAACTCAAGCCTGCCCTTGAAGATCTTGAAAGGGTTGAAATAGAAAATAGGGATCTAAAAGATAATGTCAAGGAAGCAGATGAGTGCATCAAAAAATTGAGGGACCAAGTCAAGAAGTTCAAAGAAAAATATAAGGAGGTTAGTGAATAGTTGATATCTACAAATGACACCTTGAGGAATCTGAAAGTGGAAGTTGTAAAAAGAGAAAAAGTAGAAGAAGACCTAAATCAGTTGGTGAAAAGAAAAACTGAAGATTGCACAAAGCTTGAACAAGAAGTTGTGGATATGAAAGTTGATCTGAAACAAGCATGGATTTAGGAAGATAAATTCAGAGTGAGTGTTGCCCAACTTGATAGAATACTTTCTAGTCAGAAGAGTCCTGATGATAAAGAAGGCTTGGGATTTGAGAAAGGTGAAAGTTCTAAAACTGGTCAAGAAAAGAATGTTGAAATCATCAGGGACAAAGAAAAACAGATCTAGAATCAAAAGAATAGACCTGGAAGACCTCCGATCAGGCAACCAAATTCTCAAAGGTACCCTTCTTTCAATGGTTATTGTAATAAATGCAATAAGTTTGGTCATAAAGCTACTCAATGTAGGAGCAGAGTGAATCAAAACGTTCCATCATTCTCTGGTCAGTGTTTCACTTGCAACAAAGTAGGTCATAAAGCTAATGAATGTAGAAGTCAAATAAGGAATAGTTACAACAATGGTAGGAATGTTCAAACTTTTAAAGGTAACTACTTTATATGCAAGAGGCTTGGTCATAGACCTAGTGAATGCAAAATTTAGATAATGAGCAACTATAATAATGGAAGGAATGCTCAATCTTTCATGGGAATTGTTTTGCATGCAATAGATTTGGACACAAGGCTAACCAATGTAGATCAAGAATGAATGGAAGGAACAGTGGATAGAGGAATGTTGTATGCTTCAATTGCAAGAGGCTTAGACATATTGCAATATTCTGCAGAAGCAATAATATGAAGAAGACAAATCAATCATAGATGAAGAAACCAGTACAAAAGGAAGATCTAGTAGAGATCAAGGAGATGAATCAAATTTGGGTTAAGAAGGAAATTCAGGTAGTCAAGGTTGAGTCAGCACTAGACTCTGGTTCTGGTACTTCCTCCAAGAAGTAAATTGAGAGTTCTAGCTTAGGGGAGCTTAAATTAAAAATCCTATTCCCCTAGCCAGATAAGTGGTGCTAACATCCAGCATGAAGGTATAAGCTAGAAAAGAAGAAAATAGAGCTTTTGAAGAAGATTCTAGCATAAAAGAATCTAATGCGATGGATTGTGGAGTAATTTAGATTGACTGTGAGTGGCAAAATGAGGGTTTGATAGCTTTTTGGAATAAGCATTTATGACAATTAAATCCTGATGGAAAAAGGATATAAGGAATTCAATTGAAAGAAAAATCACTTTGCATTCAAACCCTCAAGTGACTAAAGAGATCTAAGAAGTGAGCCAAGGTGAATCTAAGTGATCGGTGATTGATGCAAATAAACCCTAACTAGAAACACAAGGTATTTATAGCTATATCTCTCTTGAAAATCTTTGTGCTGAGATGTCTACCCCTCAAGTAGTTAAGATAATAGAGAGGCCTCACCCTATGTTCAAGAAGCACCCTTTCAAATCAACTAAAACTGATCTAGATGGTGCATTCTCTGAAGTCACGTTTGGAATCATGCACACTGAAGATGTTAGGGCATATAATCATGCAAATCTAAAAGAATGTGATCATATGAAACTAGGGCAAGTTTACTTGAATGAGTTGACCGGAGATAATTTTGGATTGAAGAAAGAATACAACATTCTACATGAGATGAAATTAGATGTGTGGATTGATTTTATGGTATTTTCTAAAAATGCTTGGATCCGGTATGCCCTAAGAAGAATCCATGATGAATTTATGTGGTTAGACATGACACACATGATCACTAAAGATGCCATTAGAGAAATAACTGGCATGTGCTCCACTGAAAAGGTCCTTGCCTTGAAAACTATGAAGAATAATACAGTAATGCAGCTAACAGGTATAAAATTTGATAAGAGGGCACTAACTGTAACTGATATTATGGATCCAGCGGTTAGATTTGCATCAATGGTTATTGGTTACAAGATCTACTTCTCCAATAGGGAAAACTCAGTTTCTGCAATAGCTATATACATAGCATATGATATGGTTAAGAACAATATAGACTATGATCTTTGTGAGTTTCTCTGGCAACAACTGTTGGAAATTTTGAAAAGAACAAAGGACACTAAGTACCCTTTCAGGTATGGCACTCTAATCATCTGCCTGTTGTTCTACTTCCTGAAAGAATTACTAGGTATATGTAACATTGGGTGGTTAAATCATTCTCTGGTAGTAGTCCAAAATAGAAACATCTACAGAATTTAGGAGGTGTTGACAAACAAAATGCAACATTGTGGGGTTACTTTAAGAATTTCCAAAAGAAAATGTAGGCTAGGGCTAGAATCCCTAAAAAGGTTGTAATGAAATATGAAAAGGAAATTATATTCATGGTAGACAAAGATAAATGCTTCATGGAGGTAGTAGAAACTAGAACTGTATGGGTCCCAACAATGGGATATGAAGTTACAAAAAATATTTTGATTGATTTGGTAGACTTAATGTTGAGCAAACCAAAAGATCCAAATGAGGAAAGGCTTGGAACCTATGAAGACAAGTCTCTTAAAGTGTACTTGGAACAAAGGCATCCCGAGACTCAGAGAAAAGTTAGGAAGTATGTAGAAGAGTTTGCAAAAAGCAAAGGATTTACAGATGAAGAAATAAAAATGGCAAGAGCTAAGTTTGAAGCACCCCAAGCTGCAAGTGCCCCAGAAGGACAAAATTCAATGGCTCCAAAGAAGAAATAGGAGGAATCCAAGAAAGAAAAGCCTATACCTAGCACTGTAAGAAGAACAAGAGCCTCATCCTTAGAAGCAGCTACCTCTAAGCCCTCCGGACCCTCTACTAAGGTTGAGAAAGAAAAGGTAAAACATATGGATGCTAGGGAAAAAGTTCTTGAGAACAAGAAAAGAAAGAAAGCTAAAGCCACCAAAAGATTGTATGTGAGCCTTGGCAGAGGTGAAGTAGAAAAAGAAGAGACAGAGACTAATGAAGAAGTGAGAACAAAAAGGGTAAAAATTGATGAAACCCCCTCTGACAAAAAGGAGAATCCCTCAGAAAAGGATAAGGACAAGAAGAAGAAGAAAGGGGAAAAGACTGAGACCAAAGATGAAACTACCATGTCCTTGGAAGCCACCATTGGTGCAATGGATGAGCATGGGAATTTAAAACCCATTGTTAACGTGTATAATGAAAGTTTTGATGTTGATAAGGCAACAATTGAGGCTGTTGTGATAAAGTATTTAGTCATGTTTAGTAAAGCCCTGATTGAAATCATTGATGATCTTCTGGATAGTCTAGCTAGCATAATGAATACAAGAAAAGAAGGGGCTATGGCAAAAGATGCTAAAATAAAAGATTATGTTCTATTAAAACTCTGTCCAAACATCACTCCTGAAGAAAGAACCTAAGCCAATAAGATACTTAATAAGAAATTTAGAACAAAGAAAAGGGTGAACACTTTAATGTTTGGTGACATTGAAAATTTGGTGAAGTAAACTAAGGAAATAACATTAAGTGTGCTCCATGAGCTACAGATTTCAACAGTAATAGACACTGATGAAGACGAACCAAACACAAAATAGAATGTTGATAATAGTGCCCTAGAAGTGAATATTGAGTAGAGCTTGGACCAAGGTACAATCACCCCTCTAGAATGTTCAAGAAAGGATGAAGAGATGAAAGATTCTAAGAAAGAGAAGAACTCTGAAGAAGCAAAGATAGCTCCAGAAGAAAATATTACTGAGAGACAAGAGGAGCAGAGAGAAGAAACAAATGAACAAGTAATAGATAATCCCATTCCAGAACTGGAAGGAAATGAACAAGAAAACATTCAAGATCAACCTCCGGAGAGACACAATGCTGAGGCATCTCAATTTGGAGAAAACAAAGACACTGCTGACTCTTTGAGAGAGTTTTTGGAGAAGAAGAAGGAAGCTCAGATTTTGAATACACCTGAGCTATTGCAAGGACTATCAACCTTGCTACAATGTCCCCTCTATAGAAACTAAGACTTGGGACAATCTTTCAAGCCATTGCACAAGAAGAAATGTTGAAGTCTCATATAGAGGATAGTGAGCTGATAGAAGATGCATCAGCAATTTTTGAAAAGTTGATGCCTGGAATAAGGAAAGATACATCTTTGGCCCCTGCTACACAGATGAAGAAGTTAATGTAATCAATCATTTCTCATTTTGAGTCCTTAGAACAAGCTACAGAAAATAAATTAAGGGTAGAGATTGATGATAAAAGGTTAGTTGAGCTTACTGACAAATTTGCTCATGATAAAATTTTGTTAGATAAAAGTGTAGAGTATGCACAGTTGGCCCTTAAAGAAGCTAGTGAACTGTATCAATTTTGTCTAACATGGCTGGATAAAACTAAGGATATAAAAGATAAAATAGATAGATGGGAAGCTCAGATAATGAAAATATCCAGAACTTATGACCAGACAAAAGATGTTATTGGCAATCAGAGGGCACAAGTTGATACTATTCATTTGAATATACATAAGTTGTAGATCAAAAGGGAGGTCATAAAGCATAGAATGAGCAAGCTTTAGGAGGTTGCAAGCTTCAAGTTTGCATCCCTAACCAAGCTAATAGTAGCAGCAGATAAAACTAGGCAAATCATTGAGGCCCCTACTATAGTGAAGAAAGCAGAAGAGTTGGTGTCCCAAATTAATGGGCACATACTAATTTTGAACGATGCTAAGACCAGTTGGGATGAAGAAGTAGTGCAATTAAAGAAGATCTACAAGGATGTTCTCCTGGAACAATAGTAAGCATTTTGATTTCACTTGTATATATGTGGAAAGTAGAAAAATAGTTTTGAAATTTTGGCAACTTGTACATATGAGAGTGTAGAGCTTCTGGCTGAGACTACATGTTTCTTTTAGCATAGAATCAGTAGATCCTCTACACTCTCATATCATGGACTATGGAAATATCATGTCTACAACTTGTACATATCTTTATATCATACACCTTTTCCATTGATGTCAAAGGGGGAGAAGAAATGAAGCATGTGAAAAACATTTGAAAAAAAAACAATAAGAGAAGCATGAAGATAGGGGGAGCAGTGTGTAAAGAGAAAGGGGGAGTTATAACAATTTTTCACATCAAGTGTTGCCATCAATGCCAATGGGGGAGATTGTTGGCAACTTGGCAAACATCATTGTTAGATTTAGGGTAGACAACTGAGAGGGGGGGTGAATCAGTTGCCCAAAACTTTCTTCCAATTAAACACTTAAATCCACATTGTAATTCAGTAGCATGATAATAAATCAATCATGAAAACATAATGCATTAAATCAAGAGCAGAAACACATTAACACACAAGATACCAAGATTTTGACGTGGAAAACTTGGTTAAGGGAAAAACCACGGGGTGATTAACCCATGATTGTATTCTCTGTTAGAAGAATAGAAAGAACAAATGGCACATGCTAATTAGGGCTCACTGCCTAAGCACACTGCTCACAAGAGGCCCATTGCCTACAGAGACACACTGTCTACAGAATAATAAGTATCACATACTTGAACTGAAGAATAGCATCTTCACCATGCTTGAGTCAGTTCCATTTAAGCCCAATACTTCTGCTTTGCCTTTCGCTCCTCTCTTCTCTACCACTTTCTCATGTCCACACCATGCCTTTGAAATGACTTTGCAACTCCTTATTTATACAAGACATCGAATTAGGGATAATCATCCAAGTCGGCATACATTACAGAGCAAATACATAAATACAACATGACTAATTACAAAAAGACTTCACGCGAATCAACACACTGTCGGCCACACAGATCTGAGACTTCAATCTTCATTTAGGAACACGCCAATCCTCACATAACATCTTCAAGATCATCCACAGAATGTGTAACTCATCTGGTCAGCCAGAGTTAGGAAGAACATCATCATCCGGAAGTTATTCTTCAATTGCAAGCTCAAACTCCAATGCGGACCACCAACACAAACTAGACACGATCCAAAGACCTCCACAAGCTTGCCTGAATCACCAAGAACATCCACACTACATCTGCTTACTAAAATCCTTATCTCCTTCATCTGGAACCTCAAGAACATAGTTTGTCATCACTGTCACAATGGAATAGATGCTTGCCGACCTCCAGACCATGAACCAATTGAGTTGTCACTTCACATGCACTTCCTAAACACTCCACCAAATCTGTAGAATAGGATATTGCTTTTCTTGATCTCACCGAACCTGTCTGTATCACTCTGTCACCTCTGAACATCTGCCAGAACTGGTTTTACTTGAGCGGCCACAACTTCTTCAGATCTTCATGCGGACCTCTGAAATCTTTATTGGATCATCTTAAGACACATATCTACAAACCCTTTGATGCGCATCCTCTGATCTTCATCCTATCTAGGATCTTTAGCTCACTGTCTTCACTGTTCTTCTCTGTTCCTGATTAGGACTAATTTTCTCAATATCCTCAGCACACAGCTCATCCATTCCTTATCATCAATACAACAGGAGTATGTTGACATCAATGACAACACCGGTTAGGCCCGTACTTGCAACAATCATTATAAGAGAGACACTGCTGGCATGATGATGAATGATTAAGCATGATGTTTGAAGGTGTTTTCATTGATGGCAACAAAAAAAGGAATGAGATTGTGACAAAGATTTTGGTCCGGTGAAGAAGACTTAGTCATTTTGGCTAAGTGTTGGTAGTATACAAAAGATAGTGACAAAGAGACAATGTATTGGTTGGCATTGGTCCGCAGTTGAAGATCAGATCATGCAGTTCTAGTATGTTATCTATAGTCCATAGGAGATATTATATCCAAGATTTTAGCTCCTGATAAGTACTAGAAGCATATATTCAAATAGTCTAAGTCTGACAGAGCAATATACAGTAATATTCAGAGTAGAACACTAAGTTAAATTGGTTCGCATTCCTCCCGTATTGCATATTTTGTTATGCAATTTTAATGTGTTGTAAACACTTGTATGAATTGTCTAAATAATGAGTTTCAGGTTCTAAAGTCCACCAGAAAGATAGTTACAAGCTATTGAGTATTGCTACATGGCTTGACAAAGTTTGACTATAACAGAGCATGTGTTCTTGGGGTCTACATTTTTCCGCAAAAGGAAATTTTTCATTGCAGTTTAAAAGGTATGATCTGTGATGTTTGAGGAGTCTTTGACATGATTTTGAGCAAGTCTTGTGGTCCATAGTAAAAGATGTAGTTTGATAGATGAACTGAACCAGTGGTAGTCTGAGTTGGAAGCTGACATAATAAGTTTGAATTGTATGCGGTAAGTTCTATTGTTTAGAACTTAATCCTAAATGGTGGAATAGTTGAGGCTGACATATGTGAATGCAATTCAAGTGTTGTTTGGGTCTGCTGGGGGTTTTGGTGAATGAATTTGGCCCACAGAGTACATGAGGCATGACTACATGCTACACCTTATTAGGCTGACCTAATATGAAGTTTTTATGTGTTGTGGATATATATATGGGATTGAATTTAGTGTTTGAATGAAGTGATGCAAATGTGAATGTATGTGTGATATGTGAAGTGGCGTGCAGGCGACAAGAGCAGAAGAAGAGAGATCTTGCTTAATATAAAAGCAAGGTAGTGAAATAAAGCAATTAAGATGAAGAGTTTTGATACAGTGTTTTGAGCTTCATTAAAATTGTAACCATGCATGTGTAGATGCAATCTAAGCAATTCAACCTAGCAATGAGCCATTCTTCCTTCTTCTTTCTTTCTCTAGGTAGTGAGCTTGTTTTGGCAGTGAGCATTTCTTTGGATAGTGAGCCCTAAGGTAGTGAGCCCTAAGGCAATGAGCTTTTTTGTAATTCAATATTGTTATTACATAATATATTGTGAGATAACACTCACCGTGGTTTTTCCCTATTTTGGGTTTTCCACGTAAAAATCCTGGTGTTCATGTGTTATGGATTGTGGTTGTTTCTTCTATGTTTAATTTTCTTTGTTATTGCATGCGGTAAATGGATTATTAGTTTAATAAACAAGAGGTTTAATAGAGTACTGATTCACCATCCTCCTCTTAGTACTTTGGGTGTTCAACAATTGGTATCAAAGCCTGATTCCTAGGAAGAAGTCTAATAGCTTAAGCAAGATCTTGGAAATTGAACACATGGTAGGTAAAAAGTGTTCTACTCCTCATGAAGAAATTGATTCAATTGAAACTAAAGAAGAATGTACACTTGTGTACAATTGGATGCCGCTACAATGTACTCTATCTCTATAGTTGATAAGGATATTGAATCTTGATTCTTGATCTGTCATGAAACCAATTTGCTTCCTAAAAATAAAGCACCACTGCTTGTACTTCTTTTATCATCAATACAACCAACCCAATCAGAATCAGTTAGGCACTCAAATCAAAGTCATTACCTTTTGGATACCATTAGCCATAATCTGGAGTTCCTTCAAATATCTGAATATCCTTTTCACTATCTTCTCATGTGTTTTCTTGGGATTAGCTTGATATCTAACAACCACACATATTGTATGCATAATATAAGGTCTAAAAGTAGTTAAGTACAAAAATCCTCCAATCATAGATCTATAGGAAGTCTGATCAACCTTCAGAGACTCATCATCCTTCCTTAGGTGACATCCAGTGACCATAGGAGTACTCACTAGTTTTGAATCCTCTATACCAAACTTCTTCAACATCTCTCTTACATACTTGGCTTGAGAAATAAAGATACCATCATCTAGCTAAGCAATATGAAGTCCAAGGAAGAAATACATCTCACCAATCATAGACATCTCAAACTCTTTTTGCATCTTCTCTGCAAATCTCTTACACAAATCATCATCTCCTTCAAAGATGATGTCATCAACATTTATTGCAACTATAAATATCATATCTCCTTCTTCCTTGATGTAAAGGTTGCTATCTGTAATACCTTTCTTGAATCCCTACTGAAGTAAGTACTTGTCCAACCTAGCATACCAAGCTCTAGGTGCTTTCTTGAAGCCATACAAGGCCTTCTTGAGTCTGCACACCATGTCCAGATCTTCTGATATCTAGAAACCATCTAGTTGCTAAATATAAACCTCTTCCTCTAGATCACCATTCAAGAATGTTGACTTAACATCCATCTAATATACCTTAAAGTTCTTATGAGAAGCAAGGGCAAGAAACATTTTGATTGCCTCCATTCTAGCTATCGGAGGATATGTCTCCTCAAAATCAATGCCTTCAACCTGAGAATAGCCCTTACACACCAATCTTGCTTTATTCCTCACAACTTCACCTTCTTCATCTAGCTTGTTCTGAAACACCCATTTTGTTCCTATGACATTCTTGTTGGTTGGTTTGGGAACCAATTCCCATGTCTGATTTTTCTCTATCTAATTCAATTTTTGTTCCATTGCTTTTATCCATCCATTATCTTTGCTAGAATCAATAAATGTTTTGAGCTCTATCTTTGATAACAAACACAAGTTTACTTGTTCATGTGTCTTAGCAAACCTTCTCCTGGTTTGCACACCTTCATTCTTATCTCCAATGATCTGATCTACATAATGGTTCTTCTGAACATACATTTCTAGAGTCTTAGGCACCTTCTCTGGTTCTTGTTCCTTTTCTTCTTTCTCTTCTTCTTTTTCATCTTCAATGCATGGAAAGATATCAGATCCAGAGTCCTCTGATTCTTGTGAGATCTGATACATGTTTTCATTTACTTTGACATTTGTGCTTTCAATCATATTTCCCAACCTCTTGTTGTAACATCTATAGGTCTTGCTTCTAGTTGAGTAACCAAGAAAGATCACTTCGTCACTTCTTGAATCAAACTTTCCTAGGTCTTCTTCATCTCTTCTGATATAGCATTTTCTGTCAAAGATCCTAAAGCATATGATAGTGGGAAGTCTTCCATACCATAGCTCATAAGGGGTCTTAGTGCTATTGACCCTTAGTTGCAATCTATTAATTAGATAGACATTAGTGTGAATTGCTTCCTTCCAGTACATATCAGGTAGATCTGCATCATTCAACATTGCCCTAGACATCTCTTGTATAATCCTATTCTTCCTTTCAACTACCCCATTTTGTTGAGGGGTCCTAGGAGCTGACAGATGTCTGCTAATACCATGATCTTCACAAAACTTTTCAAATTCATTTGAGGTAAACGTACCTCCTCTATCAAACCTTAAATATTTAATCTTAGCATCCATTTCATTCTCAACCATAGCTTTAAAAACTTTAAACTTATCAAGGGCATCTAATTTTTCTCTTAAGAAAGTAACCCAAGTCATTCTAGAATAATCATCAATAAGCAACATGAAATACATTTCACCTTGTTGACTCTTTACTCTTGTAGGACCACAAAGGTCAGTATGGGTCAGCTCTAATGGCATTTGTAACGTCAGAAAATCTCCCCTTGGGGGCTTTTCCCTCATAAGGTTTAGCTCCTAGGTCTTTTGCATGCATTTAGGAGATCTTACTTCATAATTTGGCATCGCAATGGAATGAGTCCTAAGTAACATGACAAATGGTACCTAGGAGGACCCCTTGAGTTGTACCCTGCTCAAAATAAAGGGGAGGACTTGGGCACCTGCGCCCTAGTCTTGCCCTATTTTGGGGCAGCCCCAATTTCTGGGTGTCAGTTTATGACCGTTATTTGGGTCCTTTGCCAACACGGTAAGTTTAAATTACGAAAATCTTGGCGGGAGTGTTTGTAGTTGCATATAAAAGCATGTTTAGGCATTAATTTGTAAACTAGATGGCAATTTGTGATGTTCAAGAGTTTTCAAGGCGATTCAAGGTTTTCATTCTGTTGCAAGAGCAGACTTGTGTGGTTTATGTGTTTGTGTTTGTAGAATTGAGCATCCATTTCATCATGGAATGAAGAGCATCTTCCTCCCATGATATATTCACTACAAGGTGATGTTATATTGTGTTTTCATCATCATTTCCTTTGGTTTTTTCCTCTGCCTCACAAGGGCACGCACTCTCTATCTAACAACGGTGTTTGGAGACTTAAGTGTCCTCTGGGGCTTGATTGAGGCAAGCCTCTAAACACCACAACCCCCTCCCAAAGTCTTGTGATTGCAGGTTACAGGTGTTGCATTTGGGAAAAGTGAAGTTGCAGGAAGGATTAGCAGACATCAAGGATTTGGGGTCTGAAGAGAAGTAGGACACTGGAGCATTTCCAGGACTTGGGCGCTCACTCTAGTGTCCTTTGCAACTACATTTCCAAAAGTAGGAGTTACAGTGTTGATCAATGTCGGAAGGAGGTCAGGATCCCGCAAAGAAACTGGTACCTAGGACTTGGGTGCCCGCTCCAGTGTCCCTGACTATTCCACCTTGGAACCTTGAAAATAGGTACTCTGTGATTTAATATTTTACTCCTGTCTGCATAAGCTTTTTCCATTATTCGTCAGTTTATTACTGTATTTGTGTAATTAGGGTTTTAATGGTCAATTGAGCATAAGAGAAGAGAAATTGATAATTAAATTCCCTAATCCAAGTTTCCCTACATCTCACAGTGATCTAGGGTATGATAGTGAATTGCCACTCAACCCTAGATCCTTGAATATATAGGGTGAAAGGAGGATTCAAACATCTAAAACATTAAATATTAAACGAATCAAATTTCACCCTAAACATTTTGGTGAACCCATGTTTCTAGACTTAAATTGCAACTTGATGAGTGTGTGCCTTTAGAATTGGATTGATTTCATTTATTCATATAGTCTTTCATTTTGTTACATTGAGAAAAATTCAAAAAAATGAAAATTTTGAAAAATCCAAAAAAAATTTACATTGTTTGGCTTACTAAATTGCATCAATTCTTTCTAAATTTTCCTAATTCATGATTTTTGCATCAGATCTGATATAAACTACAGAAAAACTCAAAAATTCAATAATTTGCATTGCATTTTCATCATTAATTTTCTAGGCTTTTGTAGAAATTTTGACAATTTTCATATAACCTAGTAATTCCAAAATCTAGGGTTAGTAGGCAAAATCTTCTTTCAGATTTTTCTACTAATTTTAGAGGCTCATTAAAATTAAAATTTGGTTGTATTCTTGCATTTTAGTGTAAAATTTGCATTTAGATTTAAAATATTTGCATTTTTACATAGAAAATTTCAACAAAAACTAGCAATTTTCATTCATTTTCATTAAATTTGCATTAGCATTTTGCATATTAGAGCTTGAAAATAATTTTTAGATCTGAGAGTAATTCATTTTCATCATAATTTAGACCTCAAATAATTCACATAGCATTTTGTGTCAACATCTCAAACCTAGGGCTTCAAAAACAATGATTTTCACTAAAATTGGCCTTATCGACTCTATAAACTTGCACCATAGGCATGTTGTGAAGAGTATTTTTGGATTAATTAGCTGATATTAGGGTAATAATGTGCTTCCCCTCCTAAAAATATTCACAACGCTCTTTTAATGAGCTCTTGTATTGAAAATTCGGTGAAAAACTACATATTTTGGCTATTTTTGCCCTAGGGTTTGACCTAGTTTGCACTCCAAGCATGTTGTGAAAAATTTTATGGATTGAGGTGACTAATATCATTGATTTAATTTTCTGTACCTCCTAAAATTCATTACAACACCCCTTTTGCTAGGTCTTGGAATTGAAAAACCGTGAAAAATAGCCTATGTTTGCTATATTTCACTAGGGTTTTACCTTAAGTGGCACTAAAAGTGTGTTCTGTTGGGCATTTTGACATTAGATGGATGATTATTACTGATATTATTTTCTTTCCATCATCAATTTCGTTACAACACCTTTTGTTATGCTTTGTTGCATTGAGTTTTGGTGAAAAAAGTGCCTATTTCGACATATTTTTCACTATAGTTTGACTTGGCAACATCTTGGATTTGCATCAAGAGTGTGTTGGGAAGGATCTTATTGCTGTTTTGGACTGATATCAAACATATAATTTTCTTCCCTACTTTAAAATCCTTACAACATCTTTCTTTCATTCATTTGCATTGAAAAAGGTACAAAAATAAAGCATTTTTGCATATACTTTTGCATTCATGGATTCTCCTACGGGTACATCTTTAGAAGACTTATATGAGTACACTATGAACTATGATAATTTTTACAAATTCACCAACAAATATCCTCAAGTCTTGCATCAAATTGCATATATCTATGGCATTGATATAACCAATAGTACTGCATGTGATATTCTTCGATCAATAGCCCATTTTGACAACTTTCTCAAGACTGCAGATGTTTTCCCTTCAATCATGGAGAATCTAAAAAGTTTTATAGCTGAAAAAAATCATGGGGAAAGTAGTGGTGACAACTTTACTCCAACTCCCCCTTTGTTTCATGATGATATAATGCAAATCCTCTCTGAGACCTATGATAATGAAATAGTAACAGGTGATCTATCAAACAAAGAGACTTGTCCTAACATAACCCCACTTGGTGAGGATATATTGGCACAAGAAAAAGATATCATTGATACATTCCTCCATAATACTTTTCCATCCCTTCATGCTCTCCCTAAACAGGATGAATCTTTGGATGATGCTGATTCTCTTTGTGACCATTGGCTTAAATCTAATGATAATTTGCCACTTGATGTTCAAGAACTTCTCAACAAGAAAATAGATCATGAACCATCACATACTCTAGAAAGCAATGAAATCCTACATGTTGTGGAAGAACAAGTTATCCCTCTTACTCAAGCCATTCCAACTTCTTATATAGGGACTGATATGGGTATCTTTCGAATGCCTCAACATGCTCATTTAAATGGCATTTCAAATGCTCCTATGGCTGACACAGACAATGGCAACATTCCCTCTCAACCATCATTAAGAGAAACCTTTCCTACATAATTTCCCTTGCATACTCCTGAACATATGGAAGAGAGAAGAAGTTACAACACCTTAACCATTAAGATAAAGATCAAGATTTGCGATAACAACTAGCCCGGAAGGGGCCCCACAGGTAAGTATCTCCAACTCTTTATCTCTCTTGTGATGTGCTTCCCTTGTGATGTGTTATATGTTGTTTAGGCCTCCTGGGATGACCCTTGACTCTCTTGTAAGGTCCAGGATACTAGGAGACCGCCTCTATTGGTGACCTTCTATTTGTATCATCATTCTTCTATATTGCCTCTCTGATTTCATTGATGTGTGTTGTGTCTTACGGACATAGCATTGCAGTTGGTAACACTGGGGGCACCCTCCTATGTGACTGTCCCTAAGACACTTATTTCTCCTCTCTTATTTATTGTTTCCCTTCCTCTAGTGTTTCCACCTAGCAAGCGGATGATGACAAACATTTATACTGATGCAGACCTAGTGTCCATTTCGAGAGCAATCAAAAATTGGACTTAGTTCCTAATATGATGATGGGGTTGTATATTTTATCTGACACTTGGCTAGTGGAACCACTTGTGCTTTCTGCGTAGTGAATTTCATGATGTTTCTATCTCATTTACAAACCTTAACAATACTTCTACTCTATGCACCTTTGTTTGTCTTTGAATCTGGCCTTGGCGGTACTCAATTCAAAGAGCTTCGTGATATAGCCCCACAGTTATCCTCGAACTCTGAATTCATTGTATAACCTTGGCTCTTTGTGTGGTTAATCATATGCATCAATGTTGTTGTTTATCATGATGTTGTAGACACTCATGTTTCTTGCAGGGATGTGTTTGTGGGAACATTTGGCGATCGTGAAGAACATGTCACCTCCGGGGGGCATGGGCTTTATGAAAGCTTGTGTTCCCTTGTGTGTTTTATTCCTACCTTAACATGCTTGATATCGATAACTGATATCAACCACCTTAAGGTGGGAGCATATATAAGGTAAGTTGTCTGTTATAGATGTTAGTAATGTGTTTGTCCTCAAATGCAAAGACCTGTGCGATGAGTGCATCATGCATCCCGAGTTTGTTTGCAATCAATCAATCAATCATGTAAGCCCTCTATGGAGGTGGGATATCACATATATCCTTTTTCTTAAGCCCTCTGCAGAGGTGGGGATGGTGTATTTCTCATAGCATATTGCATCATCCTGTCATTTTCAAAAGTCCTCTGCAGAGGCGGGGAGCGGTTCTATAACTAACTCAACCCTTAAGCATGTCTTCAATGATTGTTGTGGCGAAGCCCAATCATCGATGTGTGCCTGTAATGTGCCTGAGATGGTGTTCAGCCTAGAAATAGGTAACACACCATCACTTGTCTACTGTGTTTTCTCCGTGTCTTCAAATGTGTGTGTTTTGGTGTGCTTATTTTTTTTGCATGTTTGTTGCCCCATATGCAAAATAAAGACCAGCGCCTTAGGGTTGTGCTTCCTACATTTTGGGAGGTTTTGCATGTCTTGCATGTGTCTTGCCCCATATATACAAAGACCTGCGCAATGAGTGCATCATGTATTATGGGAGGTTTGTTCACTTTCCAATACTTGCATCTGCATTTCATATATATGAGAAAAAGAAAAGAAAAGAAATCATGCCTATCTTCCATGCATTAATGTGTCTTCTATGCATTGACTGTCTTCTCCGTGTTCTGCGTGACTGTAACTATATTCTCCGTGTTTTGTGTGCCTACTACTATTTTCTATGTGATTGGTGTGTCTTCTCCATGATTGATGTGTTTGTTGTGTTTGTGACCTTACTTTAACGCATGTATCAGCCTCGCATTGGGGGCTAAATGTAACGTCAGAAAATGTCCCCTTGGGGAATTTTCCCTCATAAGGTTTAGATCTCGGGTCTTTTGCAAGCATTTAGGACATCTTACTTCATAATTTGGCATCCCAATGGAATGAGCCCTAGGTAACATGACAAATGAGACCTAGGAGGACCCCTTAAGTTGTACCCTGCCCAAAATAGGGGGGAGAACTTAGGCACCCGCACCCTAGTCCTGCCCTATTTTGGGGCAGCCCTAATTTCTGGGTGTTAGTTTATGACCGTTATTTGGGTCCTTTACTGACACAGTAAGTTTAAATTATGAAAATCTTGGCAGGAGTGTTTGTAGTTGCATATAAAAACATGTTTAGGAATTCATTTGTAAACTAGATGGAAATTGTGATGTTCAAGTGTTTTCAAGGTGATTCAAGACTTTCATTGTGTTGCAAGAGCAGACTTGTGTGGTTTATGTGTTTGTGTTTGTAGAATTGAGCATTCATTTCATCATGGAATGAAGAGCATCTTGCTCCCATGATATCTCCACTACAAGGTGACGTTATATTATGTTTTCATCATCATTTCCTTTGGTTTTTACCTCTGCCTCACAAGGGCATGCACTCTCTATCTGACAAGGGTGTTCAGAGACTTAAGTGTCCTCCGAAGCTTGACTGAGGCAAGCCTCTAAACACCACAACCCCCTCCCAAAGTATTGTGATTGCAGGTTACAGGTGTCGCATTTGGGAAAAGTGAAGTTGTACGAAGGATCAGCAGACATCAAGAATTTAGGACCTGAAGAGAAGCAGGACACCAAAGCATTTTCAGGACTTGGGCACTCGTTCTAGTGTCCTCTGCAACTACATTTCTGGAAGTAGGAGTTACAGTATTGATTAGTGTCAGAAGGAGGTCGGGATCTCGCAAAGAAACTAGCACCTTGGACTTGGGCACCCACTCTAGTGTCCCTGACTGTTCTGCCTCGGAACCCCGAAAATAGGTACTCTGTGATTTAATACTTTACTCCTGTCTACAAGAGCTTTTTCTATTATTCATCAGTTTATTACCATACTTGCATAATTAGGGTTTTAATGGTCAATTGAGAGTAAGAGAAGAGAATTTGATAATTAAATTCCTTAATCCAAGTTTCCCTACATCTCACAGTAATCTAGGGTATGATAGTGAATTGCCACTCGACCCTAGATCCTTGAATGCATAGGGTGAAAGGAGGATTCAAACATCTAAAACACTAAACATTAAATGAATCAAATTTCACCCTAAACAACATTGAAGAAGAGTAATTTCCTTGCTTTTGAAACTTGTCTTTGTTTGCTTTCCCATATGACATTCTCTACATATTATCAATTTTCAGGCTTGGTTATCTTGGGCATATCTCTCACCGCATGAATAGAGTTGATCTTTACTATATTGTCAAAGTTGGTGTGTCCCATTCACTTGTGCCATGGCCAGCGCTCATTGGATTGAGCCAATAAGCATGTTCTTCCATTTACCTCCTTTAGATGATAGATGTCACCATATGACTTGATGCCTTCTGCAACTAGTTTTCCAGACTGTGTCTTTCTAATTTCACAACCTTTGGTATGAAAGGTAAGATTGTATCTTTTACTGCACATCTGACTGACATGAGAAGATTATGTTTTAGTCCTTTGACATAGAGAACATCCTTAGTCTTGTTCTTCCCATTAATAGTTATAGCACCCTTTCCACATATTTGTGCTGACTCATGACCACCAAACTTAACAACTCCACCATTCCACTTTTTAAGGCTGATAAACTTATCCTTGTCACCAATCATATGATTAAAACAACCACTGTCAATTACCCAAGCTTTGGCTTCTTCTCTTGCATGAAAAACAATCCATACAACCATTGATCTATTATTGTTTTGGTCTATTTGCAAGTCATTGGTCTTCTCACATTTTCCAACATCATCATTTTTGTCACCAACATTCAATGCCATGAAAAGTGTTTCATCATTTGAATCATCATGATCCTCATCTTCTGAAGAACTGCTCTCTATGGAATACAAGCTTCTTTTGAACTTATCTCTCTTGTTACCACCCATTGATTCTTTAAAAGGACATTTAGAAGCAAAATGACCAATCTTTCCACAATTAAAACATTTGAAAGGTAACTTACCTTTGTATTTGTTTGTAGCTTTCTTCAAAGTTCTTACAAAATTTGCTTCTACCTCATCAATTCCATCATCTTGATCAACTACTTCATTTTCTATCTTCTTACTAGCTTTGAATGTTGCTTCCTTCTTTGGGGCACCTTTGTCAAATTCTCTCATTTCAAAGGCTATGAGAGAGATGAACAACTGATCTACTATATGTATGTATTTAGATCCAGAGTTTCTTTAATGGTAGACACCTTATGACTATAAGTTTTAGGAAGAGATCTCAAGAGCTTTTTCATATTCTCATCTTCTTTTACTTCTCCACCAAGACCTGTGATGCCATTGACTATCTCATCCACCCAAAGCATATAACCAGTAATGTCTTCATCTTCTGTCATCTTCAGGGTTTCAAAATTTCCCTTGAAAATTTGCATCTTGGCTTGTTTCACTTTACTATCTTCTGTTGGTTTCAAGATAGACAACTAAGAGGGGGGGTGAATCAGTTGTCCCAAAACATTCTTTTATTAACCACTTAAATCCTTCTTGTAATTCAGCAGCATGATATTAAATCAATCATGGAAACACAATGCAACAATTCAAGAGAAGAAACACATTAACACATATGACACCAAGATTTTAACGTGGAAAATCCGGTTAAGGGAAAAACCTGGTGTGACCAACCCAAGATTGTATTCTCTATTAAAATAATAAGAAGAACAAAATGGCACATACCAATTCGGGCTCACTACTTGAGCACACTGCCCACAAGAGGCCCACTACCTACAAGAGACACACTGTCTATAAAATAATAAATATTGCATACTTGAACTGAAGAATAGCATCTTCACCATGCTTGAGTCAGTTCCATTTAAGCTCAACACTTCTGCTCTACCTTTCACTCTTCTCCTCTCTACCACACTCTCATCTCCGCCAAGATACATTTGAAATGACTTCACAACTCTTATTTATACAAGACATCAACTTTGGGATAATCATCAAAGTTGGCATACTTTACAGAGAAAATGTACAAATACAACTTGACTTATTACAAAAGACTTCATGCGAATCACCACACTGTCGGCCACATAGATCTGGGACTTAAATCTTCTTTGAGGAACACGCCATCCTTTGCAGAACATTTTCAAGATCATCTGCAAGATGTGTAAATCATCCGGTCGGCCAAGTTTAGGAAGAACATCATCATCTAGAAGTAATTCTTCAATTACGAGCTCCATCTTCAATGCGGACCACCAACACAAATTAGACACAATCCAGAGACCCCCACAAGCTTGCCTGAATCACCAAGAACATCCACACTACTTCTGCTTACTGAAATCATTCTCTTCTTCATCTGGAACCTCAAGAACATAGTCTGTTATCACTGTCATATTGGAATAGATACTTGCGGACCTCCAAACCATGAACCAATTGAGTTGTCAATTCACATTGACTCCCTAAACACTCCACCAAATCCACAGAACAAGATATTGCATTTTTGGATCTCAGTGGACCTATTTGTCACTCTATCACCTCTAAACATCTGCCAGAACTAGTTTTACTCATATGGCCATAACTTCTTCAAATCTTTATGCGGACCTCTCAAATCTTTACTGGATCACCTTTAGACACATATCCACAAACCCTTTGATGCACATCCTCTGATCTTTATCTTAACTGGGATCTTCACTTCATAGAGCTTCACTGTCTTCACTGTTCTTCTCTATTTCTGAAAAGACTAATCTTCTCAATATCCTCAGAACACAACTCATCCAATCCTTGACATCAATGCAACAAGAGTATGTTGACATCAATGACAACACCAGTTAGGCCCATACTTGCAACAATCTCCCCCTTTGTCATTGATGGCAACATATGATGTGAAAAACTATTTTACCCATATAGACAAGTACTTCTCCTCACTAAATGACATAACTCCCCCTATCAACAACAACCATTCACATGTCTTCTCTTCCTTTACTACTCCCCCTTTGATTAGCAACCACTTTTTATTTTTCATATGTCTTCTCTCCCCCTTTGACATCAATGGCAAAGGGCACATACTTGCATCATACAGAATCATACAGACTACTCCCCCTGAGTAGCAGCTTCCCATCATCAATCCGGACCACAAGATATGACTGTGAGATCCACCGGACTGATGCACATTATTGCACCTTAATTCAGAACTGGAGGGGTAATAACCCCTAACTTCTCCCTGAGATACTCAAAAGAGTCCTTAGCTAGAGGTTTAGTAAAAATGTCTACAATCTGATCCTTGGAGGGCACAAACTCGAATCTAACTTCATTCTTGTTCACCTACTCTCTCAAAAAGTGAAACTTGATGGATATATGTTTTATCTTTGAATGCAACACTAGATTTTTTGATATATTTATTGCACTTGAATTATCACAGAAGATTGTGATAGGTTCCTCATACTCTACTCTGATGTCTCTTAGCATTTGCTTCATCCACAATACTTGAGTGCAACTACCTGCTGTAGCAATATATTCTGCTTCTGCAATTGACAGAGATATTGCCTCTTACTTCTTGCTCAGCCAAGAAACTAATCTTTTCCCTAAAAGGAATGCTCCACCACTGGTACTCTTCTAGTCATCCACATCTCCTGCCCAATCTGCATCTGTATATGCATGAAAAGAGAAATCATGATCTCTAGGATACCATAAACCATACTCAACTATTCCTTTTAGATATATGAGAATCCTCTTGATTGCCATGACATGAGATTCTCTGGGATCAACTTGGAATCTAGCAACAAGACCAACAACATTCATAATGGAAGGTCTAGTTTGAGTAAGATATGGTAGTCCTCAAATCATTGACCTGTACTTTTTCTGATCAGCCTTAGGAGAGTCAACATCTTTGCTCAATTTGCATCTGGTTGCCATGGGAGTATTCATTGGTTTTGAGTCATCCATCCCAAATTTCTTTAACAATTCTTTCACATATTTGGTCTGTGAAATGAAGATTCCTTTATTTGTTTGCGTGATTTGCAGACCCAAGAAGAAATTTATTTCCCCAAACATGGACATCTCAAATTCACTTTTCATTTAATTTGCAAATGTTTTGCACAACTATCTCTTCCTCCAAAAATGATATCATCAACAAATACTTCAACAATCAAAATATTTTCATGATCAATTTTGAAGTACAAGTTACTGTCAGCAGTACCTTTGTTGAAACCAATCTTCAAAATATGCTTATCCAGTCTTTCATACCAGGCTCTTGGGGCTTGTTTGAGTCCATACAGTGCTTTCTTCAACTTGTAGACCATATCACCATGATCAGACAATTGAAATCCATCCGGTTGCTGAATGTATATTTCTTCTTCCAAGTCACCATTTAGGAAGGCAGACTTGACATCCATCTGATATACTTTGAAATCCTTAAAGGTAGCAAAGGTAAAAAATAATCTGACTGCTTCAATTCTTGCCACTGTAGCAAAAGTTTCTTCAAAATCAACTCCTACTTGGGAATAACCCTTGCAGACCAAGCTGGCTTTGTTTCTGAGTACTTCACCATCTTCATTCAATTTATTCTGGAAGACCCATTTGGTTCCAATCACATTTTTGTTTCTAGGTCTAGGAACAACATCCTAAATATGATTTTTCTCAATCTGCATCAACTCTTCCTTCATTTCTTTATTCTAGCTTTCATCATTGCATGCTTCACTCACTATTTTTGGTTCAATCTTTGAAATTAGACAATACTTTTCTGAGTCTTGAGCAATATTTCTTCTCATTTGAACACCTTTGCTTTTATCACCTATGATTTGATCTTTAGAGTGATTCAATCTTACATACCTGGGAGTTTTGGGAATTTCTTGCACTTCTATTTCTTGAACAGGTTCATTCAAACTTATCTCTTCTTCCTGATTCTCCGGATCAATCTGGATCTAAATTTCAAAAGGGGCTTGGACTTCTTAGACCAAAACATCATTCTAATCATCTTTTTCATATTCATAAAACCTTGAGGGTTTTTCAATACCTTCATCAACCTTCACATTTGTACTTTCTATAGTCTTTCTCAATCTCTTGTTGTAACACTGGTATGCTTTGCTTTGAGTAGAATAACCCAAGAATATTCCTTCATCACTTCTAGCATCAAATTTGCCAAGGTCTTCATCTCTTTTAATGTAACTTTTATTACCAAAGACTCTGAAATACTTCACAGTGGGAGTGATACCAAACTAGAGTTCATAAGGGGTCTTACCAGTATTGCTTATGATTTGTACTCGATTAAGAGTATAGACAGCAGTGCTTACAGTCCTCTCCAGTAGATCTGAGGAACATTTGCTTCCATCATCATGGTTCTAGATGCTTCCTGGATGGTCCGGTTCTTTCTCTCCACTACTCCATTCTACTGTGGAGTCCTTGGAGCAGATAACTATCTTTTTATCCCATGTTTATCATAGAATTCTATGAACTCTTTGGATGTGAATTCTCCACCTCTATCAGACCTGAGACATTTTATGTTTAATCCAGTTTCATTCTCTACCATAGCTTTGAATATTTTAAATTTCTCAAGAGCCTCAGATTTCTCTTTCAGAAAAGTCACCCAAATCATCTGGGAGTGGTCATCAATTAATAACATGAAGTATCTATCACCTTGCAAACTCCTGATTCTTGCCGGTCCACATAGATCAGTATGTACTAAGTCCAACAATCTAGTAGAATATTGTTCCTTACTTTTAAACGCGACTCTACTCTACTTACCCAACTAACATTCTTTGCACAAACTATTGGTAGGTTTCACCAATCTTGGAAGATCTCTTATAGCCTGAGTGTTGCTTATCTTGATGATATTATCAAAATTCACATGACACATTCTCCTATGCCACAACCAACTCTGATCGATTTGAACAAATAAACAACTTTTGCCAGTACCAACCAAGTGGAAGATGTTACCTTTTTTTTTAGTACCGGATGCAATATTTGTTCTAGAACATTCAAAGATCTTACATTTTCCATTTTTGAATCGAAGATCATAGCCTTTGTCCACCAACTGTCCAACACTGAGAAGATTGTGCTTCAAACCTTCAACATACAGTACATTACTGGTTTTGTTCTTTCCATCAAAAGAAATAGTTCCTCTTCCTCTGATTCGGCCAGTAGAATTATCACCAAATTTTACCACTCCTTCATATCTTTCCAAATCTATGAACTTATTTTTATCACCTGTCATATGGTGGGAGCATCCACTGTCAATGACCAAGTCATCATTTTCTTCAACTTGGGCAGCCAGAGCTCTTTCTATCATTTTATGATTGACAGATTCAGAGGGCATTGGATCTTCTTCCTTGATGGCAATAAACACCCAGTCACTTTCAGATTTATTTCATGTCTCTGATTCATCATCTGTTACTCCTTCATCATCATCATCTTCATGAACATAGTCACATTTATTTTGGAATCTTGATCTGTTTGGATTTGCCCTTGAAAATCTTTCTAGATACCTTGAGGCAAAATGACCAATCTTATTGCAGTTGAAACATTTGAAGGATAATTTTCCTTCATACTTACCAGATCCTCTTCGCAATCTTTTTGCAATAAGGGCTTCAAGTTGAGCAGCTTCTGCTTCATCTTCTTCCAGATCTTTTCTTGCTTTTTCATACCATGATAGTTTCTTTGAGGAGTTCTCTTCTAGATCAAACTTTTGTTTGCCTTTTACAGAGGCACTAGCTTTGAATGCAGATTCAGTCTTGGGGGCTGCATCTCCAAACTCAGCCAATTCAAATGTAGTTAATTTTTCAACCAATTGATCCCTTGTGATATTTGAAAAAGATCTGAATTCTTCAATAGTAGCAACCTTGTGTTTGTAAGAAGGATGTAGGGATCTGAGAACGTTGGCAACAATCTCATCTTCATCCAAGATTCCACCAGCACACCTAATGCCACAAACAAGCTCATTTACTTTTGGCATAAATGTAGTGATATTTTCATCTTCAGGTTTTCAAATTTTCCTTTCAAACTTTCTAGCTTGGCACATTTAACATATTTGTCTCCTTCATGCGGAAGTTCTAGTTTTTCCCAAATCTCATATGTAGTTTTCAAATCTATAACATTTGTTAGCTCTAAATCAAATAAGGCACTTAGTAAATCTTCTTTAACCCGAAGATTGTCTTCAGCATCTTTTATTACATCTATATTTGTCAGACCATCCTTTGGAGGAACATACTTCTTTGAAGCCATGATCCAATATTGCATTACCATACATTGCAAGTGACATTCCATGCAGCTTTTCCAAAGAGTGTAATTGGTTCCATCAAACCTCAGACTATCCTTCTTGTAGGAAGACATCCTGGATCTCCTCAGGTAGTTAAGCTCTTTTAGAGGAACTTGGCTCTGATACCAATTGTTACTTTCAAGACAAACAACTAAGAGGGGGGCTGAATCAGTTGTCCCAAAACTTTCTTTTATTAACCACTTAAATCCTTCTTGTAATTCAGTAGCATAATAATAAATTGGTGCAGGAGCACCCAATCTATGTTGGCCTCCATGAGGCATTTAACTATTTTATGTTCATGTTTGTTGTTTCCAATAAGGTCCTAAAGACCATTCAATGTAATAAGGTCTGTTTGACCAATGCATGTTGAGTTAGTTTGTATTTAGGTTTATGTTGTAAGTCCCAAGGACTTTTGTCGAGCTGTAATCTCGAAGGTTGTTAGACAGTTAGAGGTTGTTAGTCAGTTGTGATCTCCCAGCCACTTGGATTAGTCTCCTAGCCGATTGGATCCAATTCAGTACTATCGAGGGTAAGTGAATAAATACCCCAGGATCAGATCGATTGTGATCAGGGTAGCAGTAATTGTGAAGTTGAGTTGTGCAATTGTGAGAACAGAGCATCTGTATACATTTATGAAAACATAAATAACAAGGTCCTGTTTTGTGTCGTGTAACTTTCTATTATTTGATCTCATTAGGTTTTCCTCTGTAATAATTGATTTGCTATTTTGGGATCGAGATGGATCGTTAATCCATTCCACCGGTTAGATTTCTTTGAAATAGGTGGAATGGTTGTACAGTGTTTTCATTTTGTTTTCTATTTTGTTCGATTTCATGCTTGCAGGATCGGGTATGAGATGCATTGAAAGATCCTAGCATCCTCATGTGCTAGGTTGGGAAAGTCTAAAATCTGTGTTAGATTGTTAAGGAAACGGATCTGAGTAATCGCAAGTTTTGCAGCGGACCAAATCGGTGAAATTCTACTTTGTTTCATCAGACATACAATTTGTGTGTATATCGCATTTGCATGTCAGATATACATTCTGTGAGTATATCGGTAATGTATGTCGGGTCCAGTTCCTGTGTATCCCGCAGTTGTAAGTCGTGAGTATCTCGCAAATGGTTATTGAGATTGTATGCAGTAAACATACATTGTAAATGTACAAGTATATCGGCATACAAAGAAGTCAACATTCAGTCTCAACAAATGCATGTTGTGAATGTACATCGCAAATGTACATCAGGTTTATATACAAAGAAGGTCAACAGTCCACCCCATCAAAGGCATATTCTGCAAAGCATATTCTGACTGCATGTTTTGATTGTATCTTTCGAATGCATATTTGGGTTGTTTTGAATGTATGCTGCACATATGCATTGTGTAGATACATTGAGTCGGGTGCAAGAGGTGACTGGCAGCAGCAGTGGAGGAAACTGGCGATCTCAAGTCAGCTGAAGTATATTGCGATTGCATATTGCAAATGCATATTCTGAATGTACATTGGGTAATATATCTTGAGGCAGATACAAGCGTTGAAGACATACATCGGGGTGATCATTTGTAAGGTGGCCGATAAGAATGTTTTACCGATAACCAAGAGGTGCAGGTATATACATTAGAGAATGTATGTTAAGTAAAGCATAGGCATACAATAAGGAATGTATGTTAGGGTGTAAGGGTTTTTGGCTCCTCATCATATTGGTATCAGAGCTCAGCAAAAGGTCTGGGCTGTTGTGTGTTGATTCTGTCCCTGAAAAGGTAGAAGTAGAAGGATTGAGAGGTTGACAAGATGCCTCTGAAAAACGCTGGCACTACTAGAGAGTTGTAGGAGATGAAGGAAAAACATGCTAAAGAGATGAGGAAGCTGAAAGAGCTTGCAGAAGCACTTCAAGCCAGGCTTGCAGCCTTGGAGATGAACAAAAAGAGAGAAGTGGAAGAAAGTGAATCAGAAAAAGAAGAGGATGGTGAAGAATATGAAGATGTAGATGAAGATCTGAATCCTGAAGATCAAAGATTTGTAAAATTGTTAAGGGCAGTTCAGAATGACAAACCTAAGGTAAAGATTGGTGTTCCAAGGTACACTAGAAGTTTGAATGAGGAAGAGTTACTTGATTGGATTGCTACATTAGATAATCACTTTGAATGTGAGGAAGTTCTTAAGGAGTAGAAGGTAAAGATTGCAAAGACCAAATTGGGAGGTCATGCTTTGGTATGGTGGGATTATGTACAATCAGAGAGGAGAAAGTAAGGTAAGTCAAAGATTTCTTCATGGGACAAGATGGTAGCAAGGATAAAAGGTAAATTTTTACCCAAGGATTATGACATTTAAATGTTTAAGAAGATTTAATTTTTAAGGCAAAAGGAAATGGATGTGAAGGCATATACTGAGGAATTTTATAAATTGAGTATGAGGTCTGGTCATCATGAGAATGAGGTTGAAAAGGTTTCTAGATATTTGGCTGGTTTGAGATTGAACATACAAGATGAGTTAGTTTTGGCTAACCCTAGGAGTGTAGAAGATTGTTATCAAATGGTAATCAGGATTGAGGAGAAGATGAAAAGACGACAGGACAAGTCCATGAGAGGAAGAGGCAGCAATATAAGGGGGAGAGGATCAGCCCCTGCAACAAGACAAGTCAATGAGGACCAAGAAGAGACTGGTAAAGGACAGGAGTAGTCTAATTTCAGAGGTGGATGGAAAGGTACAAGAGGCAGATTTGGAGGTGGAAGAGGTTCTAATACATTTTTAGGAAAATGCTATACCTATGGTGAGTTTGGTCATCCATCCTTCAAGTTTCCTGAAAAGTTTGGTACTACTTCAAGTGGTAATGAAAGAAGAAGTGAAAAGAGAGTTTAAATTGTGTAAGAGAATGTGGGGAGTATGACAACTCCTGAAGTGAATTTGGAATCAAAAACGGGAGAAAGTTTGATTATCAGGAGGACAGTGTTGCAAACATCTAAGCAGATGGATTTGAGCCAAAGGAGGAACTTGTTCAAGACTACATGCAAATGTAGAGGTAAGGTATGCAAAATAGTAATAGATTCTGGTTCAACAGACAACATGGTATCTTAGGAAATGGTGGATAAACTAAAACTGGAAAGAATTCCTCATCAAAATCCTTACAAAGCATCTTGGGTAAGTGGGGTAAGTGCAAAAAGATGGGGGGCTAAAAAGTGGCCAAAAATTTTTCAAAAAAATTTAAGGCATAATGTGAGCGCGTTATAACGCGCTCGTGTTATAATGCGCTCGTGTTATAACGCACTCGTGTTATGGCTTGGCAATGACAAGCCTTAGGCTCGTCATTGCCAAGCCATAACGCGAGCGCATTATAACGCGCTCGCGTTATAAAGTGCTATATATAAAAAAAACCGCTGTCATTTTATTTCAATGTGAGTTTTTCCTCCGCCCGCGGCTTAAAACCCTTCAAAAACGCGCTCGTGTTCTACAAAACGCCATTCAACACAAAAGACTTGTCGATTCATCGCCGAAATGCCGCCGCGATGTCGAGCATGCCAAAGGGGTGAGTTATCTTTGTTTTTTTGTTTGAATTTCTTCCTAAATAGGTAGGTTTTTGTTGATTTTTGATGTATATTTTATTAATTGTAGGAAATGTTAATGCACCACCTCCTCCTCCTCAAAATCCACAAAATCTTGAGGAAGAAATACCTGCAGAACAACAACCTCCTCCATTCATTCCTCGACATGCCCCTGGAACACAAGATAATATAATGGGGGAAATTGAAAACAACAAAAAACAAATTGAAGATATAATTGCAAGGTTGAAAGATCCTTCCACTTCAACCTTGCATAGGTCCACGCTTGCCGAATCTCTTGAGTCTATGTTATCAAATGTAAATTCAATTAGTAAGCAAATAACTAGTTGGACTGATAAAAAGAGAGAGTTTAGAGATTACTATGCAGATAAATTGTCATACCAAGATGTCAAAAAATTACAAATTACAAAAGTAGACTTGTGTTCAATTTTCACAAACCCACAAACAAATCAACCTCCACCCATTACATGCAAGAGGTTCCCTATCCATTGGTGCAACAACCAAGCGATAAGGGACAATTTCAGGCAGAGGTGGTGGATGGTTTTTGACCATCCTCCATGCAATAACAATGAGGTCCCGCAATACTTTTTGAGGAAACTCTACTCCGAGTTTGTCCTCAATAAAGTGCCAAACTATTTTGATATGCGGGACTTCTAGGGTAGAGGTGGGGGCTCAGCACAGGATAGACCAGGGGCACGTCTTGACCCACAGTGGGTAGTGAGACGAGTAATCAGCAGACCAGCCCACGAGCATGTTTCTATCCCTTCCATTGTGAAGGAGAGTGTTGAGGTCGATACACTGAGGTCGATTAGTGCCTTGACCCAGAGCATCATAGAGCATGCCAATCCTGCAACACAGAGTGGGTTGGGAGATAGTGCGAGGAGTAGGGTCCCACCGCATACTTGCCAGGCTTGCGGGTCAGCCTGTGGCTATGACCCCATGGACAGTCAGGATGCAGGTGCACAGGCTACATCTGCAGCTGAGTAGATGGTGATGACAGATACCCTCCTGAGTGAGACTTTCAGCCTTGATACTTAGGTAAATATTAGCAAGTTTATTGAATTTAATTTATTAAATTTTATTTTTGAAATACAAGATTAACTAATTTAAATTGATGATTTTAATGAAACTTCAGGGTCATAGCGTCGATGCAGTTTTCAGTGGTTCTCCACCTACATTTTTCACTAGATCATCTACTGTCGAGGTATGTAACTAGTAAACAATTATAAATATTACATGTGAATAGCATCGTTATATGAATGGTATTCTAATTTCTGATTTTGGATGTTGAATAGGTTAACACTATAGATTTCATGGCAACACCTGCCAGCAGTGGTGGACTTCAAAGCTTTACAGAGGTAATAAAATAAATAGTTTAATAAATGAATTGTACTTACTAAATTTTTGTATGTGATTTGTGTGTTTTATTGTGTGTACTTCCATGTTTAGATGAGCATGTGTGTATGTTAGGAGCCATGATTTGCATCACTATTATAGTTTTCATAATTGAATAATGTTATTTTATTTCCAGATGATGCAGGCTGTGGATACACCTCCCCATGTTCATAGGGAAATGGAGCAGGGTGTGGCCTCTGCGATTCATAGCTCTATGGCACTGACAGGGGTATGAGGCAGATTAGTAAATTTTAATTTACATTCATTGTTATAGTTGTCTATTTTTGAAAAATCAAAAGATTATTGATTTGAAGTTTAATTTCTATCTGGATGGTTTCTATAGGACATGACATCACCAGGGCCTATTCCTGCTACTGAGGCAAGACAGATTATATGTTAGCGGTAAGTGATTATTTTGTTAAATGCTTCTTTTTTTATAACATGTAATTTCTATATATTAATATCTATACTTTTTTTTGTAAAAGGTAAAGGTGCAGGAAGAACTAAATAGGAGGAGTAGCCCTCGGGTTTGTAGTAGACCACCCACATGCATTTCTCCATCCCCTAGAAGATCAAAGGCTGCTCGTGATTTATTCTTTTCACCAGCTAGAGGGGAATGACTTTTTATTGTGTTCCTCTATTGTATGCCTATATGGCATTTGTGGACATATATTTTGTATTGTACATAGTTGACATTGTATGCCTATATGGCATTCTTGTAAGCCTATATGGCTATTTTGTATATATGTTATACTTATATCGACAGATATTGATGTATGCGTATATGGATATTTGGTTAATACAAATCTTTTTTATTGATGGCGTCCATACTTGCATTATAAATCCACTTTTGAATGGATATTTGTAGATGGCTACTTCAAATATTTAAAGTCTGATTGTATTACATAGGATGTTTGCATTTTCTTTGATAGGCTTGATAGGCCATGGATTACATGATGGTGTTTGATGGAAAAGTATGGTACTAGAAGACTCTAGTTCATTCTTAATAGGCTTATGATTGATAATATCTTTGCATGATTGCACTTGATCTTGGATCATGGGCATGTTGTTAGGATTTTGATTGCATTGTGATGTTTGATGGATAGGCATGGTGTAAGTGTAAGATACCCAACTAGTTCTATGAAAAATTTTCCTTACTTACACACTTTTACTTGCTAACAATTCATCAACTACTTCAATAACATAAAGATATACATCAAGATAACTATTTGAATGAAACAACATTAGAGTTGGGTACTTGTCTTGTTACTTGATTCAATCAACTTGCAATGTCTTATTACATGGAAAATGCTTTCAATAGCATGAAGTACAACTCATTCAATGGAAATACAATGATAGGCCTTGAAGCCTTGATGTTACAATGTCTTCCTTACTTGAGCAACATTTGAAGATTTGGAATGTTCAACTCATCACCTCACAAGGTAGGCGCATATTTGAAGGATTTACAGGTTTTTCTGACTTGGGCGCCAAGTTGAGGTGACCTCCTCCTGAAGTTGTGCCTTGTCAACATTAGGTGCCAATTAGAGTTTATGGATGCTCTGGATTGTTTCCAAGAGTAGGCGCTAAAACATCATCATTATGAAAGTGTTTTAAATGCTAGGTGCCCAAATGAGCCCTCTGGAGTCTAGGCGCTCCTTTCATGCATTCTGTGTTCTAGGCGCCAATTGAAAGGAGTGGAGAACAGGGCAAGCGCCTTCCAAACTAGGTGTTTCCTTGAGGTGACAAGGACTTAGAAAGTGCGCCTAAGGTGAGCTCCTTGAGTGAAAAGGTCTAACAAACATCTTTGAACCCCCTTTCAAGGTTAGGCGCATTCTGGAGGTGGAAACAAGTAGAAGGTGCGCCTTAGCTTCCTTTGTCAATTCTTGCAAGTCTTTGTTGATTAGGAAGGTGGAATGCTTCATTGTAGAATGAGCGCCTATCTTCTAATGTCCAAACTACTTCTTCTGGCTCACTCTGTGGCTAGGCGCCAGAGCTAAACTGTTCACACAAGGGAGTGCGCCTAGACTCACTTGATGTTTTCTTACTACTTCAACCCCTGGAAGATGTTCCAAGGTGTTCCCTTTTACAAGCACTTGACCTCCCAAGTTCCTTCATGTGCTATTCCTTGAAGGCACCAAAACTGAGCTCCAGTGCCATGGGATTGTGCCTAACATCTTTGAAGAGTTTCTAAGCCTTTTGCAAGTTGATATCCCAAACTCATCTTCTAGGCGCAACAGGAGCTTTCCAAAGGAGTTTCCAAGTTTTAGACGCCAAGCGAGGTCATGGGTGAATGGAACTGCACCTTAGGAGATGACTGGATCCTAAGCGTCAGTTTGGAGTTACAGTGGAATTGATATGCGCCTCAACTAGCTTAGGCGCCCATTTGAAGTGATTCCTTTAGCACTTCTCTGTCAATCTCAACTGCAAGGATGATCTCCTAATCCAATTTTGATCCTCTGGAGATGCAAATAGCCTTACATTTCACTAGTCAACCAAAGCGCATTTCAAAGGTGAGATAGGCAAGTGAGGCGCCAAACTAGTCCTTAAGACTTATCTCCTTCTATCAAGTCAATTTCAACTATGTGAGAGAGTTCTATTCTAGGCACAAAATGGAAATGTTTCATCAATTGGTGCATCTTACAAACCTCCCAATTCTAGGCACCAGAGCCAAAGAGTTTTTCCCAACACATGCACCTGGGCTAGGAATTCACCTAAGAGACATCACTTAGCTTTAAAACTTTCAATCTATAGCCATCTGGGCTAGGCGCTCCAATGGAGGATCCTTGAACTCATGCATTGGTGCCTTCTAGTTCTAGGCACCCATTTTGGATGATTCATCTTGATACTAGCGCCCAAAATGACTAGACTCTCTTCATCATCCAATTCACTTAGAAGACTCAAGTTGGAGACTTAGTTGTCTATCCATGGTCTCTGGAAGATTCATTGTACCTCTATGCACTTAGGCGCCCTAGTTGATGTGATTAAAGTGCTTCAAAGCTCCATGATTCTTGGTTAGGTGCACATTTGACATTGAGCAAGCAAGAAAGTGCGCCCTGACTCTAGGAGTCCTGCCTTAGTCAAGTTTAGCATCTAGACTTAACTAATTTCAAGTTTCTGACTTTGTTCCTGTAAAAAACAAAAGTTAAGTTAGTCAAAAACCAATTCATTCCCTCATTATTTCAAATTAGCCTCCGGGAATGAGGAATAGGCTAACTCATTCTTCATTTGATATTCCTCGGAGAACTTGAAGTTACTTGCAAGATATTCCTCGGAGAACTTGAATGGATAGATGCCTTGAAATTTCAACATGACGTTAGTGATGAAGAGTATTGACATGTTGGACTTGATGTGACCTTGCTGAAGGCGCATTTTCTTTCTTAGCATGATCATCCCAAACCAAGGCGCCAACTTGGAAAACCCTGTGAAGGCGCCACTATCTGGAATTTCTTCCAAGGTGTTAAAACTTGACATCTTTTCTTCTCTAGGTAATATCTCCTTCAAGGCGCTCCTTAAAATCATTGGAAGTGCTCAGGACTTACCTTAGTCCAAAGCGCCACAATCCATTCCTTAAAGCACAAAGAATTCTCAAAGGCGCCCCTATTTACCTCTAAGCACTCAAATATCATTTAGATTCAAGGCACACATTTAGCTCCAAAACACAAATTTCCATCATCAACCCATCAAGGTGCATCATCTTCCCTTTGTATCCCCTTCAAGGCGCAGACATTCACTTCTTCACACTCAAACTCACTCTCTGGCGCCAGAATAGGTGTATAACTTCAAATAAGGCGCTAATCTTAGGTTTCTAAGTACTTAGTTTGATCTTAAGGCTATCCTTCCTCTAAGCACTCTCTTCAACTCCCTCACTGAAGGCCCTCTGTAAGTTTGGGCGCATTTCATCCCAAGGCGCTTCAACATCATCCAAGGTGCAAATTCACTCTCCAAGACAAGGTGCAAAAAACCCTATCCTAAGGCACTCAAATCTTGCTTCTAGACCTAGGCGCACAAACATGAGATTGTGACTTCAATCATCATTCTTGGTTAAGGCACACAAACTCTCATTCAAGGCGCATATCTTTCTCCAACAAGGCGCATATATTCCTCCAACAAGGTGCATATTCAATTCTAGGGCGCTCTATCTTAGATTAAATCAGGGTATCTCCTCAACAAGGCGCTCCAAACCATACCAAGGCGCTAAAACACTTAATGCAAGTTCTTCAAGTGCTTATCCAACTTGATTCCTCCAACACAGGGCGCTCAATCTACTTTCTCAAACTTTCAACTCAAATCCTCACCTTATATTCTCCAAGGCAAAAAGGTGCAATTTGATTGAGGGTGCTAAAACTCTTAGGCGCACTTATCTCCCTGAACTTACCTCTCTTCTTCCCTAGGCACCAGAAACACCTCTTTATCTCAACTAGGCACTTATCTTCTCTAGGCGCACATGGTCTTCAAGGCGCATTTCATTCATCAAGGCACCTATCTCTAACAATCTCAACACTCAAAGGGACTCAAAACTCATCTGGACACCATCACTTCCCTAAAGGTGCAAAATTGGTGTAGATACATTCCATTTATTAAGGATCATTCTGGCACCCAAATCTTGTCAAAGCAAAGGATCAATAGGTTCTCTCTAAGGCGCACTCCAGGGTTTGATCTTGCAAGACTTCTCACGTCAAAATTTTGACCAAGACACTCAAGGCACTAGTCTTTATCATCTAACCCTACAGTGCACTTACTCATTATGATATACTCCTCAACTTTGTATTTAACCTTGCCCAAGGCGCATATTCACTATAAGGCATTCTCACTTTGTTAAGGCTCAGAGGGCTTCAACTTGCTAAAGGGTAGAGGTCTAGGTGCATATCTGACTTGAAGCTCAAGGCGCTCCAACCCTCTTGCTCTGGAATTCCTTCTAGGCACTAAGTGACTTCTCCAATTCCTTGAAAACATTTGAAGTGTTTTACCTTCTCAAGGTGCTCCTTCGAACTTGACTCCAAGGTGTTATAATCTCAAAGGTGCTGACATCATCTCAACCAAAGGTGCTCAATGATTCATCCCATATCTAGGCGCTAAAACACTTAATCAACCAAGTCATTCAAGGTGCCATTCAGTAAACTCATCTTCCATGATATTCCTATCAAGGCGCATATCACTTCTCTCATGGGCTTTAGGCGCTCAGTTAAGTGTTTCAATACTACTTAGGTGCCAAATTTATTTTAATGCACCAAACACAAAGAGCTTTCAAACACTGGGCGCTCACAAAGAGTCTTCCAACCTTGGGCGCTAAATTAGGTCTTTGCAACTATCCAAGGCGCATATCTTCGTTTGAACAACTTATGGTGCCAAGACAACTTCTCATTAGGGCGCTCAAAACACTTGTGTTTACATTTGAAGTGCTTTACCTTCTTAAGGTGCTCCAGACTAACCTAACTCCAAGGCGCTCCATCATCATCCTTAAGGCACTAAAACATCATCTCCACTCTAGGCAAAAACATCATCCAACTCCTTAAGGCACTTCACTGTCAAAGTCTGAAGGCGCTCTACCTAGACCTTTCCCCTAGGCGCCAGAACTCCTAAGCGCTCACCAGATAACTCTCTTCTTCAAGGCGCAAATCTTCCTATACTATGATTGCCTCTGAAACGCCGATTAACGTGATGTGAGGGTGCAAAGGCTACTCCAATCCTCAGTGAGCGCCTAGTTTAAACAAGGATAAATAAAGCATTCAAAACTATCCAAACGATCATCCCCTTCCTAATGTCTTCACTACTCCGAAAAACCTTGGCCAAAATAACACATAACAACTCCTATGAGCGCCCTTATGCCCTAGGATCATCTAGTTTGTGCGTCTTGTAATGAGGAGTTCATGTAAGTTTGGAATGAGCGCCTTGAATAAGTGTAAACTAGCCTAGAGAAGGGTATGTGCGCCTTGAGCACCTTGAGCATTCTAGAGATAACTGTGTGCCTAGAACAATATGAGCGCTCATGATGATGATTAATGCCCTGATGAGACTATGAGCGCCTTGTTCAGGAGATACCTTGTTTGATCATAAAATGCACCTTGAGTCTTGAAGGTTTTGAGCGCCTAGGTGATTTCGATATTGGGATGTTGGTATGCGCCCAAGATTGAGGTAAGTGAGTGCTTGTAATGGAGGAGAGCAATGAGATGGAATGTCTTGTAGAGATTGGCACCCAGAGACCCATTTTTGCGCCTTTGATGATGACCATTTTTGCATAAGAGTTTAGCGCCTTAGAGTTGTAAACTTTCCTTTTGGGCGCCCCTAAGTGAATGTTGGCGCCTTGGACAACTAAATACGCCTTTGATGGAGTGGAGCCCAGAAGGGGAGTAGGAGGAAACCCAATCTTCAAGATTCATCAAGCTTCAAAGTTTAGGTCAGAGGTTATCCACTTTATCCAAGGAAGGTGTTATCATCTACACTCCGAGAAGGTAATGTCAAAGGCCATCATGAAGGATCACTTCATCAACTTCAAGTCCTTCAAGTTCAAGTCCTTTCACCTAGCAAGTCCAAGAGAGATTTCTACTCTGATTCATGAAGTAAGCTTATATCATCCTTATCTACTCTGCAAGAAGAAGAAACATTACAAAGTCAATCAAATGAGTTACAAGTACCATACATCCAATTGCAAGGAGTGAACCACCTTAAGGAAAAATAGTTCTCTTGAAGTTACTTGAAATGTCAAAAGGTTTAGCGCCTCCAAGTAAGGTCAGAGGTGAGGTTAGAGGTGAAATGCGCCTTTGGACCATTCTGGCGCCTTGGATGAAGAACCTATATCTTGAGCCCAAGAGGTAAAATTTGTGCCTTAGTAGATTCTGGCGCCTTGGATGAAGAACCTATATCAAAGATTGCTGCCTTTTTGCACTTTGGACTCTTCAGGGATATCGTCGGTACAATGTAGCTCCGACTGTTTCGACATGTTTGGGTGAAAAATAGGACCATGCCTAGCATAAATGTACCCATTCAGACACGTTGGAACAGTCAGTTTGGTCGCATTAGGAGTAGGATGAAAGTTACACCCCTTTGCAACTTTACACTACCTCCTTCTGATGATTTTTGGGGCAACAAAAAGCCTTTCACCACGGGCAAATGCCTAAGAGCTATAAAAAACTGAGAGAGGTTATTGTAGAGGCACTCTACGTGATCAAGTTGCCTCAGACATAATGTTTCTAAGTGACATGGTTTTCGAGTAACATCTTGTCAAAGATTGCTGCCTTTTTGCACTTTGGACTCTTCAGGGATATCGTCAGTACAATGTAGCTCCGACTGTTTCGACATGTTTGGGTGAGAAATAGGACCATGCCTAGCATAAATGTACCCATTTGGACACGTTGGAATAGTCAGTTTGGTCGCATCAGGAGCAGGACGAAAGTTACACCCCTTTGCAACTTTACACTGCCTCCTTCTGACGATTTTCGGGGCAACAGAAAACCTTTCACCATGGGCAAATGCCTCAGAGCTATAAAAAACTAAGAGAGGGCACTCTACGTGATCACGTTTCCTCAGACGGAATGTTTCTAAGTGACACGATTTCCGAGTAACATCTCATCAAAGATTGCTGTCTTTTTGCACTTTGGACTCTTCAGGGATATCGTCGATACAATGTAGCTCCGACTGTTTCGACATGTTTGGGTGAGAAATAGGACCATGCCTAGCATAAATGTACCCATTTGGACGCATTGGAACAGTCAGTTTGGTCGCATTAGGAGTAGGATGAAAGTTACACCCCTTTGCAACTTTACACTGCCTCCTTCTGACGATTTTTGGGGCAACAGAAAACCTTTCACCACGGGCAAATGCCTAAGAGCTATAAAAAACTGAGAGAGGTTATTGTAGAGGCACTCTACGTGATCAAGTTGCCTCAAACGAAATGTTTCTAAGTGACACGGTTTTCGAGTAACATCTCGTCAAAGATTGCAGCCTTTTTGCACTTTGGACTCTTCAAGGATATCGTTGGTACAATGTAGCTCCGACTGTTTCGACATGTTTGGGTGAGAAATAGGACCATGCCTAGCATAAATGTACCCATTCAGACGCGTTGGAATAGTCAGTTTGGTCGCATCAGGAGCAGGACGAAAGTTACACCCCTTTGCAACTTTACACTGCCTCCTTCTGACGATTTTTGGGGCAACAGAAAACCTTTCACCATGGGCAAATGCCTCAGAGCTATAAAAAACTGAGAGAGGTTATTGTAGAGGCACTCTACATGATCACGTTGCCTCAGATGGAATGTTTCTAAGTGACATGATTTCTGAGTAACATCTCGTCAAAGATTGCTGCCTTTTTGCACTTTGGACTCTTCAGGGATATCGTCGGTACAATGTAGCTCCGACTGTTTTGACATGTTTGGGTGAGAAATAGGACCATGCCTAGCATAAATGTACCCATTCAGATGCGTTGGAATAGTCATTTTGGTCACATCAGGAGCAGGACGAAAGTTACACCCCTTTGCAACTTTATACTGCCTCCTTCTGACGATTTTTGGGGCAATAGAAAACCTTTCACCACAGGCAAATGCCTAAGAGCTATAAAAAACTGAGAGAGGTTATTGTAGAGGCACTCTATGTGATCACTTTGCCTTAGACGGAATGTTTCTAAGTGACACAGTTTTTGAGTAACATCTCGTCAAAAATTGCTGCCTTTTTGCACTTTGGACTCTTCAAGGATATTGTCGGTACAATGCAGCTCCGACTGTTTCGACATGTTTGGGTGAGAAATAGGACCATGCCTAGCATAAATGTACCCATTTGAACGCGTTGGAATAGTCAGTTTGGTCGCATCAGGAGCAGGACGAAAGTTACACCCCTTTGCAACTTTACACTGCCTCCTTCTGACAATTTTTGGGGCAACAGAAAACTTTTCACCACGGGCAAATGCCTCAGAGCTATAAAAAACTGAGAGAGGTTATTGTAGAGGCACTCTACATGATCACGTTGCCTTAGACAGAATGTTTCTAAGTGACACGATTTCTGAGTAACATCTCGTCAAAGATTGCTGCCTTTTTGCACTTTGGACTCTTTAGGGATATCGTCGGTACAATGTAGCTCTGACTGTTTCGACATGTTTGGGTGAGAAATAGGACCATGCCTAGCATAAATGTACCCATTCGGACGCGTTGGAACAGTCAGTTTGGTCACATCAGGAGCAGGATGAAAGTTACACCCCTCTGCAACTTTACACTGCCTCCTTCTGACGATTTTTGGGGCAACAGAAAACCTTTCACCACGGGCAAATGCCTCAGAGCTATAAAAAATTGAGAGAGGTTATTGTAGAGGCACTCTATGTGATCACGTTGCCTTAGATGGAATGTTTTTAAGTGACATGATTTCCGAGTAACATCTCGTCAAAGATTGCTGCCTTTTTGCACTTTGGACTCTTCAGGGATATCGTCGGTACAATGTAGCTCCGACTGTTTCAACATGTTTGGGTGAGAAATAGGACCATGCCTAGCATAAATGTACCCATTCAGACGCGTTGGAATAGTTAGTTTGGTCGCATCAGGAGTAGGACAAAAATTACACCCCTTTGCAACTTTACACTGCCTCCTTCTGACGATTTTTGGGGCAGCAGAAAACCTTTCACCACGGGTAAATGCCTCAGAGCTATAAAAAACTGAGAGAGGTTATTGTAGAGGCACTCTACATGATAGCGTTGCCTTAGACGGAATGTTTCTAAGTGACACAATTTTCGAGTAACATATCGTCAAAGATTGCAGCCTTTTTGCACTTTGGACTCTTCAGGGATATCATTGGTACAATGTAGCTCAGACTGTTTCGACATGTTTGGGTGAAAAACAGGACCATGCCTAGCGTAAATGTACCCATCCGAATGCATTGGAACAGTCAGTTTAGTCACATCACGAGCAGGACACCAAAAATGCAAAAGTTGCTTTGTGCAACTTGACAACATTGACACTTTTTTGCAACATGACTGAAAGACTCAAACTGACCCCAAATGACTCAAAGTGACTTAAAATCACCTTGATTATAGAGGTCGAGGCACTCCTTATCATTCATTCATTATGAGCACCTTGGGAGAATGGTATATAGGTCATCATCATGATTGGGCGCCCTAGATCCAGAGTGTTGGAGAGATCATCAAATGGTGTCTAGTAGGGTGAGTTATGAGTTTGGTCGCATCAGGAGCAGGACACCAAAAATGCATAACATGATGATGTAAAAATGTGTACATATGTGTAAAAATGCAGGAGGAAATAAAAAAAGACAAACCTTACAAATTAATGTGCATACTTACAACTCAATGTAACATAACTTTACAAAATCAATGTGAATACTTACAAATTAATCCAATGAACCATCTAGATCTGCTCTACTCTTTATTGTGTCAAGTATTGCTTCATGGTCAGACTCACGCACCTTCCACAATATTTTGTTCAAAGGTCTACCCTGATACTTTATCAAATGAACATTGGATGCCACGACAAGGTTCGAGTAATGAAGAATCTTTCGATGCATGTCAAAGTCCTGAAATAGCCAAATATTAACACTCTTATGTGGGTACCTTCTAAGCCATGTTCCAGTAATAACCACTGATCCTGTAGGGTATTCGATGTTTTCTCTATCTGTAACAGGGGCCTCCAATTTCTTTTTGGCCTCAACACAACGACATAAGTAATAATCTGTTCCCTCTTCATTATCTTCATCTGCAATAACTGCATATACGTGTCCTACATTGATATGTGTAGCAAATTAGATGAAATTAGTCAACATTACAAAAACACTACAAAGTAAGATGACATTACCTGGTTGAACTAGATGAAATTAGATGCATATACGTGCCCTATATTACCTGGTTGAACTAAATCTGATATGTGGTCAAAGTCAACTGACGATTCCATCTGTGTTAGTTCCAGTGCCGTTGGGGGTCGATATGTGTCAAGTGGGCTAAGATAACTTAACTGCCATTCGTCAACCCACTCCTTTGACTCGCACTCATCCCAGACTTGAATTGTACAGGAAAAACAAAAGCATGACATCTTTCGTGTATGGATACTCCATGAACCTGCAATTGAGCTTCTGAAAGAGTGCATCTCATTTGATCCTGTCAGTGTACAACAATCCTCATATGGTGCAATGTTAGTATCATCTATCAACCAAAAAAATCTACGAACTAAAGACTTACCTTCATTACCTGGACCCATGGAAGTATTACACCACTCAACAATTGATTTTGCATCTGTCAACTTTACATTGTCTTTATACTTTAACTCTTCTCGTGCTATGGCTCTTTTAATACATGCTCCTGCACCATCATGCTCCCCCTTTCCATGCCCGGCCTCACAAAAGTTCCACATATGTTGAATACCTGTAAAATTATGCCTCCTACTCAGCTAATAGAAATTCCGCGAGTTCTTGAATTGTGATGCACAATTATCCGACCATATGATATGCTGACTGAACGATATGCCCCTTCTAGCCAAATCATTGTAGAACACCTGAAAGCAACCTTGCACGAACTCCGTAGAATGCGTATGATCATCACTAATATAGAAATTATACTCCCTTATGATCTTTATGTCATCCTCTGTACTATCATTCGCATGAATGAATGTGATGTGCACAAATATAGAAACCTGTGTGGAGTTGTAATATTGTGATTGCACCTCACGATGTAGCTGTAGACTGTAGTTCTCTGCAAAGTCGACAACTAAAACAATGCTACCAACCGGAAATGTGTCCTTGCATAACTTGAATTGCAAGTCCAACCATCGAGCTCTATGGGCATGTCTTGCATACTCATACACTATGCTGTCACAAAATATAGGCATAAACTGATACACTGGAATCTTTTCAATAACTAATTCACACCTCTTTGCTTCTTTACCATCTTTTGTATTGTATGCCACTGTTTTATACTTGCCAAACTCTACTAGTTCATTTCCAACCACATGTGTTATTTCCATATGTTCACATATTGGCAAATGTTGCAAGCCACCGCAACGATGACATGTGCCATCCAAGCATAATTTCTTGTAGAATATTTGACCTTCCTCTCTTTCACATAAAATTCTTGATATGAAGTCTCTTGAAGATGTTGGTGGGGCACATATGGCACAACCCTGCAAATCATTGTTAGTATGCATATCTAAACATATAGACCTATAAGCGTCAAAATGGTTAGAAAATTCAATATGTAATCTACAACAACAAGTAGTGCGTGTGTGATTTATCTTAACATAGAAAGGTTTTAGCATTTCAAAATATCTTTGACAAATTTTAATTTGAGGATACTTCTCTAGAAATTTACCATAAAACTGTGTTTGAGTCTCATCCAAAAAATGCTTTGGATGTGGCTCGTGGTTCTGACTACCAATTCTCCTTCTTACCACATCCCTTTGATTCAGAGATACCCTTGTGTAATTCTTCCAAAAGTCTTCAATTAGTGATCTCAATGCTTCAACAATTGGTTTATCTTTTCGTGGTAGTCTCCCCGAGAATGCCCATAATTCATTGGCATTAGTGTCCTCAATTCTTTGGCGTCTTCCAACGGCTCTTGATAAAGTTTTCCTATTAATTCTCAATTCTTGACTTGTCTTTCTAATGAGACGAGCTTTCCTTGTTTGACTACTTACTATAGTCGATGTAATCACACGCCGTGTTGCATTACTATCTTTTGTGCATGAGGTGTTACCCACACTCTCATACGCACTCATTAGATTCTTGACAATAGATTTTTCACTTGAAGCCTCTGATGTTCTCAACCCAAGAATCTTCATGATAGACCTATACTTTATACTTTGCATCATTTCAACGAATAGTTGACATCTTGTAGTCTCATTTAACTTTTCAAAGAACAATCTCCAAATCTTATTAGCATATCTTCTACAAGTGCGTTTTGGAATCTTACCTTCCATTGGCTGCAAAATATTCTCATCAATATCAATCAAATACTTTGGCTTTCTATGCAAAATTCTAGGTGGTGTCAAGTTAGGTAAATTCATCTCAACATTAGGAATTTCATCAATATTTAAATGAGATGGGTTAGATGGCATACCTTCGATCGAAGATGGAATAGATGGCATACCTTGAGGTTGAGGTGGGAATGATGGCGTACCTCCTTCATCACATGTGAGTGATGATGTACTCTCAACTTGAGATGTGGTAGATGGTGTCCCTACATGTTGACTTGCGGTAAAGGATGTGTCTCCAACTATGGTATTCAAATCTCTCGTACCATGAAGTTTTTGCATTCGTTCTCTTTGTGCCGCCAATACCATATCTCTTTGTGATGGTTGTGGTTCCTCTTCAATTGGTATGTCTTCATTTATCGTGTCCAATTTCCTCTTCTCACGAAGTTCCCTCATAGCCATTGCTTTCTTTGCATTCTTAGCTTCTATCTCTTCCTGTGTTGGTTTAATTCTTGATCGTTTCCTCGGCATGACGGAGAATTTGTCTGTAGCATGATAAAGAGACCAATATTAGTTCCTAAGAAATGAATACATGATAATAGTGGGATTGTATTTTTTTTATGTTGTAAGGATTTATTCTTGTATAGTTTGACATCATGGTATGAACTAAGGTTTGTTTATTACACATAATTATTAAAGAGCCCAAGTGTAGAAAATATACATGGCATCATGTGAGATTGTAGGTTGCTTTCTCGATTGGGAATGTGTCTATTTTAAACATGTATGATAAAACATGATAAAGTAATTCAATCTGAAATAAGGAAAATGTAAAGAACATGCATGTAAAGACTTGACATACCTAAAAAATGAAGATTTGAATGGAGACAGTACCCAATTATGTAGTGTTTTTATCTTCTTGCATCAAACTCCTCAACAATTTGAGTTTTTCACCACTGGCTTCCTTTTCAATGTTAAATTCTTAAAATTGAATCACAATTAACATTGAAATACTACAAAAATTGAAACTTGAATAGATATATATCAAACTTGGTTTGAAAACTATGTTATTTCCTCCTTCTCAAGTTGGCAAAGCAGAAAAGGTGGTGGAAAGATCATGCAAAGGTGGTACAATGTGTCAAATGTGCATGTGAACTTCCCAATAGCATGAAAGCACTTCTTTTTTGTCGGAGCACGTGCAGAATCAGTAAGAAAATAGAGCATGTGGGCCTGGATCACGGGGGTAACCACTTTTTTACCGTTTCAGTAGAAATACAAAATGCGAGCGCGTTATAACGCGCTCGTGCTATAACGCGCTCGCGTTTTGTCCTGCTATAGATCCCTAATCCCTAAACCCTCAACTCTAATCCCTTGACCCTCAACCCTCAATATCAAATCCTAATCCCTCAACCCTATCCCTAAACCCTTAACCCTTAATGTCAAATCCTAATCCCTCAACCCTCAACGTCAAATCCTAATCCCTCAACGTCAAATCCTAATCCGTCAACCCTCCAACCCTATCCCTAATCCTTACAACCCTCAACCCTTAACTCTGATCCATCAACCCTCAACACTATACCTTAAACCCTAATCCCTTCAACCTCAACCCTATCCCTAAACCCTTGACCCTCAAACCTCAGCCCTCGACGTCAAACCCTAATCCCTCAACCCTTAACTCTGATCCCTCATCTCTCAACCCTAACCCTAAACCCTCAACCCTCCACATCAAACCCTAATCCCTCAACCCTAATCTGTCATCCGTCATCCCTCAACTCTAATCCCTCATTCCTAAACCCTAAACGCTATCCCTATTCCTAGACCCTCAACAGGCTCGATACTATACCTTAAACCCTAATCCCTCTACCATCGACACTCTTATTTAACCCTAATCCCTTGACCATTAACCCTATCCCTCAACCTCAACCCTCAACCCTCAACCCTCAACTCTCAACATTAAACCCTAATTCATCAACCCTAAACCCTAATCCCTCAAACCTAAACCCTATCCCTAAACCATCAACCCTCAACACTATACCTTAAACCCTAATCCCTCAACCCTCAACCCTAAACCTTATCCCTAAACCCTAATCCCTCAACCCTTAACCCTAATCCCTCATCCCTCAACTCTAATCCCTCATCCCTAAACCCTAAATGCTATCCCTATTCCTAAACCCTCAACAGACTCGATACTATACCTTAAACTCTAATCCCTTATCCCTAAACCCTCCAACCCTATCCCTAATCCTTATACCCTCCACACTCTACTTTAACCCTAATTCCTCGACCCTCAACCCTATCCCTAAACCCTTGACCCTTGAACCTCAACCCTCAACCCTCAACATCAAACCCTAATCCCTCAACCCTTAACTCTGATCCCTCGACCTTCAACCCTAATCCTAAACCCTAAACCCTCAACGCCAAATTCTAATCCCTCAACCCTTCACTCTAATCCCTCAACCCTAAACCCTCAACACTATACCTTAAACCCTAATCCCTCAACCCTAACCCTAAACCTTGTCCCTCAACCCTCAACCCTAATCTGTCATCCATCATCCCTCAACTCTAATCCCTCATTCCTAAACCCTAAACGCTATCCCTATTCCTAGACCCTCAACAGGCTCGATACTATACCTTAAACCCTAATCCCTCTACCATCGACACTCTTATTTAACCCTAATCCCTTGACCATTAACCCTATCCCTCAACCTCAACCCTCAACCCTCAACCCTAAACCTTATCCCTAAACCCTAATCCCTCAACCCTCAACCCTAATCCCTCATCCCTCAACTCTAATCCCTCATCCCTAAACCCTAAATGCTATCCCTATTCCTAAACCCTCAACAGACTCGATACTATACCTTAAACTCTAATCCCTTATCCCTAAACCCTCCAACCCTATCCCTAATCCTTATACCCTCCACACTCTACTTTAACCCTAATTCCTCGACCCTCAACCCTATCCCTAAACCCTTGACCCTTGAACCTCAACCCTCAACCCTCAACATCAAACCCTAATCCCTCAACCCTTAACTCTGATCCCTCGACCTTCAACCCTAATCCTAAACCCTAAACCCTCAATGCCAAATTCTAATCCCTCAACCCTTCACTCTAATCCCTCAACCCTAAACCCTATCCCTAAACCCTCAACACTATACCTTAAACCCTAACCCTAAACCTTGTCCCTCAACCCTCAACCCTAATATGTCATCTGTCATCCCTCAACTCTAATCCCTCATTCCTAAACCCTAAATGCTATCCCTATTCCTAGACCCTCAACAGGCTTGATACTATACCTTAAACCCTAATCCCTCTACCATCGACACTCTTATTTAACCCTAATCCCTTGACCATTAACCCTATCCCTCAACCTCAACCCTCAACCCTCAACTCTCAACATTAAACCCTAATTCATCAACCCTAAACCCTAATCCCTCAAACCTAAACCCTATCCCTAAACCATCAACCCTCAACACTATACCTTAAACCCTAATCCCTCAACCCTCAACCCTAAACCTTATCCCTAAACCCTAATCCCTCAACCCTCAACCCTAATCCCTCATCCCTCAACTCTAATCCCTCATCCCTAAACCCTAAATGCTATCCATATTCCTAAACCCTCAACAGACTCGATACTATACCTTAAACTCTAATCCCTTATCCCTAAACCCTCTAACCCTATTCCTAATCCTTATACCCTCCACACTCTACTGTAATCCTAATTCCTTGACCCTCAACCCTATCCCTAAACCCTTGACCCTCGAACCTCAACCCTCAACCCTCAACATCAAACCCTAATCCCTCAACCCTTAACTCTGATCCCTCAACCTTCAACCCTGATCCTAAACCCTAAACCCTCAACGCCAAATTCTAATCCCTCAACCCTTCACTCTAATCCCTCAACCCTAAACCCTATCCCTAAACCCTCAACACTATACCTTAAACCCTAATCCCTCAACCCTAACCCTAAACTTTGTCCCTAAACCCTAATCCCTCAACCCTCAACCCTAATCTGTCATCCGTCATCCCTCAACTCTAATCCCTCATTCCTAAACCCTAAACGCTATCCCTATTCCTAGACCCTCAACAGGCTCGATACTATACCTTAAACCCTAATCCCTTTACCATCGACACTCTTATTTAACCCTAATCCCTTGACCATTAACCCTATCCCTCAACCTCAACCCTCAACCCTCAACCCTCAACTCTCAACATTAAACCCTAATTCATCAACCCTAAACCCTAATCCCTCAAACCTAAACCCTATCCCTAAACCATCAACCCTCAGCACTATACCTTAAACCCTAATCCCTCAACCCTCAACCCTAAACCTTATCCCTAAACCCTAATACCTCAACCCTCAACCCTAATCCCTCATCCCTCAACTCTAATCCCTCATCCCTAAACCCTAAATGCTATCTCTATTCCTAAACCCTCAACAGACTCGATACTATACCTTAAACTCTAATCCCTTATCCCTAAACCCTCCAACCCTATCCCTAATCCTTATACCCTCCACACTCTACTGTAATCCTAATTCCTCGACCCTCAACCCTATCCCTAAACCCTTGACCCTTGAACCTCAACCCTCAACCCTTAACATCAAACCCTAATCCTTCAACCCTTAACTCTGATCCCTCAACCTTCAACCCTGATCCTAAACCCTAAACCCTCAATGCCAAATTCTAATCCCTCAACCCTTCACTCTAATCCCTCAACCCTAAATGCTATCCCTAAACCCTAACCCTAAACCTTGTCCCTAAACCTTAATCCCTCAACCCTCAACCCTAATCTGTCATCCGTCATCCCTCAACTCTAATCCCTCATTCCTAAACCCTAAACGCTATCCCTATTCCTAGACCCTCAACAGGCTTGATACTATACCTTAAACCCTAATCCCTCTACCATCGACACTCTTATTTAACCCTAATCCCTTGACCATTAACCCTATCCCTCACCCTCAACCCTCAACCCTCAACTCTCAACATTAAACCCTAATTCATCAACCCTAAACCCTAATCCCTCAAACCTAAACCCTATCTCTAAACCATCAACCCTCAACACTATACCTTAAACCCTAATCCCTCAACCCTCAACCCTAAACCTTATCCCTAAACCCTAATCCCTCAACCCTCAACTCTAATCCCTCATCCCTAAACCCTAAATGCTATCCCTATTCCTAAACCCTCAACAGACTCGATACTATACCTTAAACTCTAATCCCTTATCCCTAAACCCTCCAACCCTATCCCTAAACCTTACACCCTCCACACTCTACTTTAACCCAAATCCCTTCAACCTCAACCCTATCCCTAAACCCTTGACCCTCGAACCTCAACCCTCAACCCTCGACATCAAACCCTATTCCCTCAACCCTTAACTCTGATCCCTCATCTCTCAACCCTAACCCTAAACCCTAAACCCTCAACCCTCAACGTCAAATCCTAATCCCTCAACCCTAAACCCTATCCCTAAACCCTCAACACTATACCTTAAACCCTAATCCCTTAGCCCTCAACCCTAAACCTTATCCCTAAACCCTAATCCCTCAACCCTCAACCCTAATCTGTCATCCCCCAACTCTAATCCTTCATCCCTAAACCCTAAATGCTATCCCTATTCCTACACCCTCAACAGAATTGATACTATACCTTAAACCCTAATCCCTTATCCCTAAACCCTCCAACCCTATCCCTAATCCTTATACCCTCCACACTCTACTTTAACCCTAATTCCTTGACCCTCAACCCTATCCCTAAATCCTTGACCCTCAAACCTCAACCCTCAACCCTCAACGTCAAACCCTAATCCCTCAACCCTTAACTCTGATCCCTCGACCCTCAACACTATACCTTAAACCCTAATCCATATCCCTCAACCCTTAACCCTTAAAACTTAAACCCTATCCCTACACCCTCAACACTTGACACTATATCTCAAGCCTTAAACCCTCATCCCTAAAGCCTCAACCCTCAATCCTTAAACCTTCAACCCTAAACCCTATCCCTAATCCCTCTACCCTCGACACTCTAACCCTAACCTCGACATTAAATGCTAATCCGTCAACCCTAAACCCTCAACCCTCAACCCTCAACACTATACCTTAAACCCTAATCCCTCAACCCTCAACCCTAAACCTTATCCCTAAACCCTAATCCCTCAACCCTCAACCCTAATCCATCATCCCTCAACTATAATCCCTCATCCCTAATCCCTAAATGCTATCCCTATTCCTAAACTCTCAACAGACTTGATACTATACCTTAAACCCTAATCCCTTATCCCTAAACCCTCCAACCCTATCCCTAATCCTTACACCCTCCACACTCTACTTTAACCCTAATCCCTCAACCCTAAACCCTATCCCTAAACCCTTGACCCTTGAACCTCAACCCTCAACCCTTAATGTCAAACCCTAATCCCTGAACCCTTAACTTTGATCCCTCGACCCTCAACCGTAATCTGTCATCCCTCATCCCTAAACCTTAAACGCTATCGCTATTCCTAGACCCTCAACGGGCTCGATACTATACTTTAAACGCTAATCCCTTATCCGTAAACCTTCCAACTCTATCCCTTATGCCTTAACCCTCATGATTAATAGCCTTGAACGTAAAAAAATTTGAGTGGTACATAACGCGCTCGCGTTATGTCAAACATGGCAAAAGACAGACTTACGGGAAAAAAATGCAAGGCGAAACATAACGCGAGCGTGTTATTTCTTGCTTTGGGAATCCCAAGCCTTGGGCTTGGGATTTGCTTTGGATTTCTAACCCAAAGGCTTGGAGTGCCTTATGAACAGTCACAAACGTGTTTTTCTATATTCTTTAAAATTTCACATAATTTCGTTCGTGCTAACCCTCAGATTTGCACGTGTTTCAAGGTTGAACAAATCAAACACATGGGTAATGTTAGGCTTTTTCTTAGCTATTTGACGATGTGATTTTTTTCACATTTTAACAATGTTAAGCCTTTCATCTTTAATTTCTTTTGTTTGTGTGTCCGTTTTTATGCAAAAACCACTGTTTGGTCTTTTTTTCATTGTAAAATAACTATTCATTCAAATTTCAAAAAAATTACATATTTAGAAACTAGACTCCATTCTACAAATATTAAAAAAAAAAAAATGATTTTCAATTAGTTTTCAAAATTTATAGGGGTAGCACAGCCAAAATTCTATTTTTTAGGATGTGTCCACTTTAAAAATTAGTAAAAAATCAAATATTCATCAAAAAATTATCAGAAAAATCGGGCATAAACTACATGCTATTAGCTAATTTCTCACTGAAGCGATTTTAAAAATACCAAAAAAAAGTTGACCTTTTGAGGGAGCCACAAAACATGCTATGTTATGTTTTTTTGACAGAAACAACACCAATTTCTGTGGCTCCCTCTTTTGAACCCCTTAATCTATGCCATTTTCAAAAAAAAATAGTAGTTTAGAAAGTAGACTCAGAGCACTATGAACATTGTTTTGGTTGCATCTCTAAATTTTGAGTGTAACTATGCTCAATTTCTCATCCAAGGCCAGTATTTCCTGATTTCAGAAAAAAAGTGGCCACTTAAGACCCCTTTTTGGCCCCCCATCTTCTTGCACTTACCCAGTGATAGTCAATCACTTTTGGTATATGAACAGGCATATGTTGATTTTCAGATTGGAGAATATCAGGATAGGGTTTTATGTGACATATTGCCCATGGAATGTTGTCAGCTACTTTTGGGTAGGCCATGGCAATTCGATAGGAGAGCATTGTATGATGGATATGCTAACACCTACACCTTCGAGAAGGACGGGAGAACTTTTGTGATGACACCATTGCAGGAGGATGTTGAAGCAAAGAAGGCAGCCAGAATCATTTTGGTAGGAAAGAAAGAGTTTGTGAATATGCATGAAGCAGAGACAACGAAAGTTGAGGATATCTCAAGGAGTGGAGATCAAATTTTGAAGATGATTTCAGTTCTAACTAATGGAGATCTGATGGATCAGCAGAAGGTCAAAGAGTAGGTTTACAAGCAGCCATAAGTTGATTGGAAAGAAGGTGATGTAGTCATAATTGGGACAATTGTTTGTCCTCTCGCACCAACAAGAGTTGAAAGACAAATAGATTCTGTCATAGCAACAGTACAAGAAGCATTACCCAAGGTTTATAATGCAGGTGTTCAGACAGAGATGACAGTAAGAAAGAAAGGTGTGAGTAGAACCTACAATGCTAGGCATGAGTTTTTGACTCCATGGAAGCAGGTTGCAGTTTAGAGATCATGGGGAAGACATGAGACAACAAAGAGTAAAGGTGGACTAAACCCAAGCATTAACTCATGGGGCATGAGTTCTTTTCGCGGTGGGGTGTATGGTGCAGGAGCACCCAATCCACGTTGGCCTCCATGATGCATTTAACTATTTTATGTTCATGTTTGTTGTTTCCAATAAGGTCCTAAAAGACCATTCAATGTAATAAGGTATGTTTGACCAATGCATGTTGAGTTAGTTTGTATTTAGGTTTATGTTGTAAGTCCCAAGGACTTTTGTCAAGCTATAATCTCGAAGGTTGTTAGATAGTTAGAAGTTGTTAGTCGGTTGTGATCTCCCAGCCGCTTGGAGCCAATTTAGTACTACCGAGGGTAAGTGAATAAATACCCCAGGATCAGATCGATTGTGATCAAGATAGCAGTAGTTGTGAAGTTGAGTTGTGCAATTGTGAGAATAGAGCATCTGTATACATTTCTGAAAGCATAAATAACAAGGTCATGTTTTGTGTCGTGCAACTTTCTGTTATTTGATCTCATTAGGTTTTCCTCTGTAATAATCAATTTGCTATTTTGGGATCGAGATGGATCATTTATCCATTCCACCGGTTAGATTTCTTCAAAATCGGTGGAATGGTTGTACAGTGTTTTTGTTTTGTTTTCTGTTTTGTTCAATTTCATGCTTGCAGGATTGGGTATGGGATGCATTGAAAGATCCTAGCATCCTCATGTGCTAGGTTGGGAAAGTCTCAAATCTATGTTAGATTGTTAAGGAAATGGATCTGAATAATCGCAAGTTTTGCAGCGGACCAAATCGATGAAATTCTGCTTTGTTTCATCAGACATATAATTTGTGTGTATATCACATTTGCATGTTAGATATACATTCTGTGAGTATATCGCTAATGTATGTCAGGTCCAGTTCCTGTGTATCCCGCAGTTGTAAGTCATGAGTATCTCACAAATGGTTATCGAGATTGTATGTAGTAAACATACATTGTAAATGTACAAGTATATCGGCATACAAAGAAGTCAACATTCGGTCTCATCAAATGCATATTTGAAATGCATGTTGTGAATGTACATCGCAAATGTACATCAGGTTTATATGCAAAGAAGGTCAACGGTCAACCCAATCGAAGGCATATTCTGCAAAGCATATTTTGACTGCATGTTTTGATTGTATCTTTCGAATGCATATTTGGGTTGCATGTTTCAAATGTATGTTGCGCATATGCATTGCGTAGATACATTGAGTCAGGTGCAAGAGGTGACTGGCAGCAGCGGTGGAGGAAACTAGCTATCTCAGGTCAACTGAAGTATATTGCAATTGCATATCGCAAATGTATATTCTGAATGTACATTGGGTAATGTATCTTGCGGCAAATACAAGCGTTGAAGACATACATTGGGGTGATCATTTGTAAGGTGGCTGTTAAGAATGTTTTGCCGATAAGCAAGAGGTGCAGGTATATACATCAGAGAATGTATGTTAAGTAAAGCATAGGCATACAATAAGGAATGTATGTTAGGGTGTAATGGTTTTTGGCTCCTCATCATAAATCAATCATGGAAACACAATGCAACAATTCAAGAGCAGAAACACATTAACACATATGACACCAAGATTTTAACGTGGAAAACCTGGTTAAGGGAAAAACCACGGGGTGACTAACCCAAGATTGTATTCTTTGTTAAAAGAATGAGAAGAACAAAATGGCACAAGCCAATTAGGGCTCACTGCCCAAGCACACTACTCACAAGAGGCCCACTGCCTACAAGAGACACACTGTCTACAGAATAATAAATATTACATACTTGAACTGAAGAATAGCATCTTCACCATGCTTGAGTTAGTTCCATTTAAGCTCAACACTTCTGCTCTGCCTTTCACTCTTCTCCTCTTTACCACACTCTCATCTCCGCCAAGATACATTTGAAATGACTTCACAACTCTTATTTATACAAGACATCGACTTTGGGATAATCATCAAAGTCTGCATACTTTACAGAGCAAATACACAAATACAACTTGACTTATTATAAAAGACTTCATACGAATCACCACACTGATGGCCACACAGATCTGGGACTTAAATCTTCTTTGAGGAACACGCCATCCTTCACAGAACATCTTCAAGATCATTCGCAAGATGTGTAAATCATCCGATCGGCCAAGTTTAGGAAGAACATCATCATCTAGAAGTAATTCTTCAATTACGAGCTCCATCTTCAATGCGGACCACCAACACAAACTGGACACAATCTAGAGACCCCCACAAGCTTGCCCGAATCACCAAGAACATCCACACTACTTCTGCTTATTGAAATCATTCTCTTCTTCATCTGAAACCTCAAGAACATAGTCTGTTATCACTGTCATATTGGAATAGATGCTTGTGGACCTCTAGACCATGAACGAATTGAGTTGTCAATTCACATTGACTTCCTAAACACTCCACCAAATTCGCAGAACAAGATATTGCATTTCTGGATCTCACCAGACCTATTTGTGTCACTATGTCACCTCTAAACATCTACCAAAATCAGTTTTACTCATATGGCCATAACTTCTTCAAATCTTCATGCAAACCTCTCAAATCTTTACTGAATCACCTTTAGACATATATCCACAAACCCTTAGATGTGCATCCTCTGATCTTCATCTTACCTGGGATCTTCACTTCATAGAGCTTCACTGTTCTTCTCTGTTTCTGATAGGACAAATTTTCTCAATATCCTCAGCACACAACTCATCCAATCCTTGACATTAATGCAATAGGAGTATGCTGACATTAATGACAACACCGGTTAGGCACATACTTGCAACATCTTCTTCATAAATACATTCAAGTTTGTTCCAGACATCCTAAACAGATGTATAACTCATTATCTTCACAAGTTCAGAATCAACTAGTCCACTCATGATACCACTCTTTATCAAGGCATTGTTCTCATACAACTTAAACTCATTTGCATCCTTAGGTTCACTATTGGGAGTAGTGTAGCTCTTCTTGACTGATTTCCAGATACCATACCCTAGAGAGGTCAGATAGTTTTCCATCCTTAGCTTCCAAAAGGAATAATTCATCCCATCAAACATGGGTACCTTGAGAGAACCATTTCGAGCCATCCCAAACCTTCCTCAAGCGGTTAATCTTCTTCTAATTGTTGAACACACTAGGATACTAAGAGGGAGAGGTGAATCAGTATCTAAACAAACTTCAACTTCTCTGGAGCAGATTAAAACTTAAGCATTACAACATCAACATAAACATGAAATATGAATACAATGCACATCAACACATAATAGCACATATACATTGAAAATTGAATAAGGGGAAAACCATGGTGAGGATTAACCCATAATATATGAAGCTCAAAATTACAACTTTGTTTTAGGGTTGTAACCCAAGGAAGCTACTACTCCCTGCTGACTTTGTTTTAGGGCTTCAACCCAAAGAAGCAACTACTCCCTGAAAAACTTTGCTTTATGGTCACTCCCAAATAAGCTACTACTCCTTGAAGGCTTTGTTTTAGGGTCACTCCCAAGGAAGAAACTACTCCCTAAATTGAGAACAAGCTCAAAAAGGATTATAGCATGGTAGTCCTTCTACTGCCTAAAAACTGACATTGAAGTTCACACCTTTGATGATTTTAATTCTACTTATTCACACTTCCTTCTAATGATCGGATCAGTTAGGCACATTCTACACTTTATCATTGTCATAGATATGTCTTCAAAATGAATCAGGATATCATCTACAACTTCTACCCTTTCTCCTTCAGTCGCACATCATAATGCATTCATTCTACTCCTTTTCTTGCTTACGAACCTTATCAATCACATTGCAATCACACCTCGCCTAACTCAATTCAATTTACAAATTATACATGATATTGATTACATTGCTTGTCGGTTAGAGACAACATGAAAAATACATTTACAAGTCAGCCAAACTACACGCAACATGAAACATGTAGAGGACAAGTCCTAAACAAGACCACACGCTACACCAGTAGAAGACCCATGCCTTGCAGACATCAAGACTTGCTTAACCAGGTCCAAAACATCATTCACAACATCAAACATCAAGGAATTACATATGCACATTTTTCTCATTTGAAAATAGGACAGCCTTAAGCAAAGACATATGAAACTTGAAGCATAACAACCACAACTTGAAAACCTTGTGTGGTACTGGAAACAAGAAAGATCTTCATGAAACTCTTCTAGATGAGTCTATAGGACTTATAAAACATCTCCAAACACTCCTTTACCTCTGCACATCAAAGATTTTGTGACACACATCTTCAACCATGAACTTTGGGAACAACAAGTCATCTAGAACAAATTGTAACATACTGTCATTGATAATATGAGCTTGCGAACCACCAAGAAATTTGAAACTGCAAGAAGGCATGTAATGTACATCCATAAACATGTCCACAAAACTGTAAAGGCAAACATTCACATCCAGAGGAATGCAGAACATTCCAACAGGCCTTCAACACCACCTTGCTCTGCCAAAACACATGCAAGTACTCTATCATGCATAACTTTCACAGCGAAAGGACATATGATCTGAAACTTTAAAATTATCACCTTCATAGCACCCTGAACATAGTTCCAAAACCGTATTGCCATAATTACAAATACGGAGCAATGCGGAGCATTCCATTACCGTATAGTAAATGTCTTCATTATAATCAATGTTGTCTTCAAAATGTCAACTGCAAAACACCCTTCCAGTAATCCAAACACCATGAAACTTGGAACATACATAATTTGACACTATATGAAGTTGTATTCCAATCCACAGAGGCACAACATCAAAAGAATGAAAATGCGGAGCAATCTCCCAGACAATCTTTAAAGCCAGTCATCTTGTAGCAGAAGCTTTCACCAACTTCCAGAGGCCAAACCTTCTTCGTATCAACACATGTATTTTTAGGAACAGTAAGAGAGATCATACAATATGCTTCAGGCCACCAATAACATCTTCCTAGCATTAGCAACACATCTGATCATTTTAGTGCTTCTAATTCCCATATAAATGTAACTTCATACTCAACTCTACATTGCTCAAGGAATGACATCCAACCATGAACTTCAGCAATCACATTATATTCAGCATGACATCATATCATGAACTAAATCTTCTTTGCTAAATAGGGCATGGCATCCAACCATGAACACCATCACACATCCATGATAGTCTTGACATCAGTGACAACCTTAGGAACCATATGTGTAACATTTTCTACCAAGGAAGATAGACGTTGAGTAAAATAGTTGATATATAAGGACTTGAGTTTGAGGATTGGACTAGATATGGATATACCAAGAGGTCTATCAATGGGTATGTGTTTACCCTATTATGTGGTGTGGTTAATTGGATGTGTGCAAGTAGTTGTGGTTATTGTTCTAGCTAGAGGTGAATATATGGCAAGTTCTTAGTCCTATTTTGGAGGAGATTCGACTTTGGTGATTGTGTTGAAAATCTAATTATGGTAGTGTTGTTATGGGTTACTTGCAACCAAATGGTAGTAGTGTTGTGAGTCACTAGCAACTAGGTGGTATTATTGTTATGAGTATCTTGGTGGATGTTGTAGATGCTTTGTTAAAGATCGAGAGCATAGTGGAGTTCAAGTGGTGCAACATGGTTATGGGTGTTTCAACCTTTAGCAAATAGTTCAAAGTTTGTTGCAATTTCCCTTTTGGTCTTACAAGGTATGTAAAAAATGAGAAAACATTGGAATTAGGTGTCATACACCTTCCAAGTTTGAATGTTGGATTATTTATTTAATTGTATTTATTTATTATGCATCCACATATTTAAGGCATCCTAATTGGAGTATCACTATGTGTTACTTGTAGTATGTAAATAGAAAATTTGTAAGTCTCACTTAGTGTCATGGAAGTTGTTAAATGCAACTTTAACAACTTGTAAGGTGTTTTAAGAGTTGTTGAAATGAAACTATTAAGAAGAGGGATAGTTAAATGTGGACTTGGAGAAAATCAAGGATGATCTTTAGTTCTCATTAGCAAGTTCCCAAAAGGTGAATAAAACCAAATAGAATGTTTAAGTTGGAAAAAAATTCTAATTAAATTTTAATTAACTTAAATGTATTTGAGATTTTGCATGCAGATTTGGGAACCACTTTTAGCCCATAGTGTTCTCCCATGGTTTTAGAAACCATTTGTGGTTTCTAGTTTTGGTCCTAGCTATATATTAGATGCTCAGTATAGAAGTTAACGAAAGACTTTATATTCTAGGGGGTTACACTACCAAATTTTCCTCAAAGGAGGAGGGTGTTGATCATGATGTTAAGGCTCTTAGCCTAGTATTATATTGCAACTATATTATTGTTGGAAGTACATTAATTTGATGCTTTGGATGCTGAATTTTCCCAAAAGGGTTTTCCTAGGATATATCTATCTCTTCTTTCGTATTGTTCTTCTTTCATTCTTGTTTATTTCTAAGTGATTATTTATATGCTACTAAAATTATTTTATATCTTATATCTTGCAACTCTCTCCTCATAAGATTAATGTAGTAAATGTCTATCTTGTTTCCACTTTATGGGCATAATTTCCTTTGTGCTTGTATCAGAGCCTTTATATTTGAAGTTTTGATACTGATTATGCATGATGGATTTTATTTCAATTTAGATTTATAAAAATTGCAATCTTTAAGTGAGGTGTTCTTCCCTTCTATAAAAAAGAAAACATAAATTTTTTTAATAAAACGATGTTGAACACACCAAGATATTGAGGGGGGGGGGGTGAATCAGTACTAAACAATCTTCAATTTTAACAATTTTAACTTGTCCAGAGCAGATTAAAACTTAAGCATCACAGTATTAACATAAGCATGAAAGATTAACACAATGCACATCAACACATGTAACACCAGATATATGTGGAAAACTCAATAAGAGAAAAACCACAGTGAGGATTAACTCACAATATATGAAGCTCAAATAAAAAATTTTATTTTAAGGCTACAACCCAAGGAAGCTACTACTCCTTGAAAACTTTGATTTAGGGTCACTCCCAAGGAAGCTACTACTCCATCAAGACTTTGTTTTAGGGTCACTGCAAAGGAAGCTGCTACTCTCTGAATTGAGAACACACAAAAGATTACAATATGACAGTCCTACTATCTAAAAACTGACATTGAAACTCACACCTTTGATGATTGCAATTCTGATTCTTCACACTTTCTTTTGATGATCACATTAGTTAGACACACTCTACACTTGATCACTATCACATATAAGTCTTCAAAATGAATCAGGACATCATCAACAACTTCTACTCTTTCTCCTTCAATCGCACACCATAATGCAATCATTCTGCTCTTTTTCTTGCTTGCGAACCTTATCAATCACTTTGCAATCACACATCACCTTGTTCAATTTGATTTACAATTTATACAAGATATTACATTGATTACATTACTTGTCAGCTAGATACAACATGAAAAATACATTTATAAGTTGATCAAACAACACACAACATGAAACATGTAGAGGACAAGTGCTAAACAAGACTACACACTACACCAGCAGAAGTCCCATGCCTTGTGGACATCAACACTTGCTTAATTAGGTTCAAAACATCCTTCACAACATCAACCACCAAGGAATTACATCTGCACACGCTGCTCATTTGGAAATAGGACAGCTTTGAGCAAAAACTCATGAACCTTGAAGCATAACGGCCACAACAACTTGAAAACCTTGTGCAGTACTGGAAACAAGAAAGATCTTCATGAAACTCTTCCAAATGAATCTACATGACTCATACAACATATCCAAATACTCCTTTACCTCCGCACATCAAGGATTTTGCATCACACATCTTCAATCATTAACTCTGAGAACAATATGTCATCCAGATCACACTACAACATACTGTCATTGAGAAACTGAGTTTGCAGACCACCAAGAACCTTAAAACTGCAAGAAAGCATGTAATGCACATCCATAAACATGTCCACAAAACCACAAAGGCAACCATTCACTTCTGAAGGAATGCGAAGCATTCCAACAGGCCTTCAATATCAGCTTACTCTGTCAGAACACATCGGTACTATCATGCATAACTTTCAAAGCGAAAGGATAAATAATCTGAAACTTTGGAATTATCACCTTCACTGCACCCTGAACATAGTTCCATAACCGCATAGCCATATATGCAAATGCGGAGGAATGCAGAGCATGCTATTGTCCTACTCAAAACATCTTCACAAAAATAACATTGTCTTCAATCTGTCAACAACAAAACACTCTTCTGGTAATCTAATCACCATGAAACTTGGAACACATGATTTAGGGCATCAATAACATTAGTAACACATTTGATCATCTTAGTGCTTCTAATTCCCATATTAATATGTCTTCATACTTAACTCTGCACTGATTAAGGCATGACATCCAACCATGAACTATATCTTCTCTCTTTTCTTATTGGATGGGACATGACATCCAACCATGAACACCATCACACCTCCATAATACAATGAACTATGTCTTCTTTGCACATGACATCCAACCATGAACACCATCACACCACCATGATAGTGTTGACATCAATGACAACCCTAAGAACCATATGTGTAACAAACAACTATTTGGGAGATCTCAAATCCAAGTTCATAAATCTTTATAGAATCACATAGAGACCAATTAAAGTCATATTCAATGCAAGTGTAATATCCCCTTCGAGTAAGCCAAAATTTTCCTTAACCTTGCACAAAATTTCAACTTACAAAAGAGAACATTAGTATTCAATTCTCCTTTCCATATCATAATTAGAGTTAATGAACAATAATTAAATCCATATACTTTCCACAATTGTACTTAAGGCTTGTAACCTTATAATCATAATCATGTCATTTCTCTTAACATAATAAACATATGCCTTATATATTCATATTATTACAAACATATACATTACACATTCATATTATTTCTCTTACATTATAAACATATGCATAACATATTCTATGCTTTCTCATAATCTATATCTGATTTAATGATGATATTTCTATATTCGATTTCTATGATTCTATAATCTTATTTTCATGTTAGAATAGTAAACAATATTATGAAATTGTATACATTTTGATATGATTGAATAACATACCTGATCGGGTCCCAATTTGCCTTACCTCTTCCTGGTTTTTCTACTTATTTCTACAGACTTAAACTTAAGAAATTCATGATATATTTTCCTTGCTTGCTGTTCCAATGCTTCCCTTGGACTGTTTATTTAATCTGCTTGATCTGGATATGATTGATGATTGATATTTTGAATGTTTCTTTTATATTGCAATCTGCATATATCCATATACGTGTATCTGCTGCCCCCTTCAAACACTCATCTCTCCTTAACTTTATACCCTTTGATTTATTCTAAGAAACATGTATTTTAATTAGATCGCCGCCCCTTCCCAATCAGATCGTGGCTTTTGGATGAGCATTGGTCTGTAGTTTAGTTTGCTGCATCTTTAATTATTATTTATTAACTTTTAGTTTAGAGTTGATGACTTTTAGTCATCGCTGAATTTAAACAATCTGTCCATAGTTTATTATTTATAATTGTATTTATTATTTATATTTATTTTTATAATAGTATTACTATTAATAATTGTATATTTTCATCTTTATATAATCATAATATATTTAATTATTAAATAAATATATTATATTTAATTATATCAGAATATTTATATAATAATATTATTTAATATTGTTTATTAGATATTATACATTAGTAGTTAAATATTACCACATTTTATAAAGGCGACTTAACCGTCTTTATCATAATGCTTAAATTTTTAATTTAAACAATGCCTTAATATCGGGACATGACAGCAAGCTAGGCATTGTTCCCTTAAACTAAAATATGTCAATATTGTTTTCACATCAGATAACCCTACCTAATCAACTAGCTATGTCTTTAAGGAAAGGCTTGAAACATGAGGTAATAAGACCAAGAAGGTCCCTTAGGATGGAGCTCAAAATTGCAACCTTATATATGACATATTTGAACACATATGATCTATGTGATGTAAAAAAAATATTTACTTGTTCAGGGATCTCAAACATCCCAGAATTATAACCTTTTCCCAACCCTCTAATTGATTTTATAACACATCCTTTGTTTTCAAATTTTGTTTTTACCATATGTAGAATTCTTGCTATAAAACAAAATTATTGTTATTGTTTACAAATAGCACTTAAAACAGGAATCTCTCCTAAATGATGGTATTCAAAATCTTACCTCTTTCATTGCTTTTTAATCAATTTTTGTTTTAATCAATTTTTGTGTTGAAGGGAGTCATCTAAGTTATGTTGGCATCGTAAAGATTTAACTCATCAGCATAAGCGCTGCACATAATACTTGGTAGGTTAACATTGGTGCAAGGTTTTCAACATGAGTGTCTTCCAAAGAAGAGGAGGGGAGGACTTCCATGTATGGAGTGGGGGAGGGCAAATGGGCTTAGGACAATGCCAAAACCCAAGGCGATGGGGCATAACACAGGACGAGGATAGAAATGAAGAGTGGAGGTGTAAGTTGAATTGACAAGTTGCAAATCATTTAGAATTGGCAGCGGGGTGCAAAGATATTATAGGTCATAGATTCGAAGCCAGGGAACTTTTATATTTAAGCAACAATAAACCTTTTCTCATGAAATTTAGATATCAAAATTTTGCCTCGTATCTTTAAAAAATCTAACTTCCACACAAGCCCTTTGTATTTTTTTTTTCATTTTGTTTAAGCCAAAAAAGTGTCTTGATAATTTTTTTTGGGAATTCTAAGTAAATTATATATAGACAAACGAGTTATTAAATAAATGAAGGCCTAAAGCAATATCGCAATGATCCATTCAAGTGGAGCCTTGAATAGACTTCTGGTTAACCTGATCAAAAATTGCAAAACCACTGCTTCACCAGGAAATAATCAATAAAGCAATTTGTTGAAGAAAAAATGGTGGTAGAGATGGATATGAGGCTTTTCCCACACCCCAAAAGAAAACAGTAGTTCAGTAGTCAAGCTCTGTATCATCACATGGAAAACCTGCCAATAAAGCTTCCAAAAAATGTCATCTTCTAGATGCTATTAACCCTTTTTTTAAATGGCACTGAAGAAAAGAATATTGTATATTGCATATCACCCTATAATAAACTATCTCCACGTCTTTGATTTTGTGTATCCGTTTGCTGAAAAACATTTCTTTTTATCTTTAATTTATAAGATCTGCACAAGTGTCAATACCAAGGGAAAAGAACTGCAATTATCCAAGAAGTTTGGTCCATGACAAATTCATCTACTTATGTGTTTAATAAACACTATTTACTTCGAATTTTACAAAATAACAGTGCAACATTTGGAAACATTGCTTACAGTTCCTATTATCAACATATATACTCTCTTACCAGTCCAGAAGGTTTCAAAATTTAGAAGCATGTCCAGAGCCACTAGTAACATAAATATATGTAAAATGCGTCGTCTGAGATACAATTTGCTTTCTATTATTAGCATTTATATTCTTAATGTAAAGATACAGCACATTATAGTCAATGTACCAATTGCTTACAGTAAATATACCAGCTCTTTAAGCTTTTATATCAGACTAGAAGGCTTCTAATTTAGATAATTTAGAAGCATGTCCAGATCCTTTAGTAACATAAATATATGTAAAGGGTGAGATACACTTTTGCTTCCTATTATTAGCATTTATATTCTTAATGTAAAGATACAGCACCTTGTAGTCAACGTACCAATTGTTTACAGTAAATATACCAGCTCTTTAGGCTCTTATATCAGACCAGAAGGCTTCTAAATTAGATAATTTACAAGCATGTCCAGATCCATTAGTAACATAAATATATGTGAAGGGCGTTCTCTGCAATACAATTTTGCTTCCTATTATTAGCATTTATATTTTTGATATAAAGAAACACACATTATAATCAATATATCAACTGTTCACAATAAACATACCAACTCTTTAACCTCTTATACCAGAGCAGAAGGCTTCTAAATTAGACAATTTACACTCATGTGCAGAGCCACTATTAAGATAAATATGTAAAAGGCATTCTCTGAGATACAATTTTGCTTATTCCCATCTCTGCAAGTTAATCTGAATCAAACAACCGTATAGAGTAAAGCTAAAAACGAAAAGCTCACGTCAACCTACAGAATTAACCGACTGGCCCCAGATGCTCCCTTAAAATAGAATGCGTCTGAGCTCAAGTTTGAAGGCGTAATTTAACACGTAAAAACTTAGTCTCAATTATATTGAAAATATAACTATCTTGTTGTAAGCCGCAACACTAGGCTTCCATGCTATTTTCTGGTGCAATAAGACACGTAAAGAAACTGATATCTTGAAACTTACAAATGTGTGCCACCTGACAGCACCGAATGAAGTTTCTTTTTAGCTTGAAACTCGTTATTCATTGAGTGCTGTCGTTCAGCTTTGTAAATACCCATTCTACTTAAATATCATCCATTTCAATAATCAAACAATCAATAGCCGTAAATAGCTATAAAACCTTCTAATCTGGTGGCCTCGCCACTGTAAACTAATGCATACGCCACACCATAAACTTCGAATCTATTATAAAGATATAGCAGTGATAATCAGATGAAAATTATCATATACTAAATAATTTATGAATCAGTCATTAGCTTAAATTAATATGTGAATGCACTTGAAGGCTATGGATTCTGTAGCTGTGGTTAATGAAGAATAAGCAGAGATTTTAATCTGACGCCTTTATTTGCAGACATGGCAATCAACGACAATAATGATAAAAAGTGGAGAGCAATAAGTTGGAAAAAGCAGTATTCATTCACTCTTACAAGCATTGGAATGTTCTAATTAATGTAATCTGCTTACTCTAGAACTTGAGTATATTACATGGCTTGATTCCATTCTCTCTATTAATTAATCTACAAGCATTGGAATGTTCTAATTAATGTAATCTGCTTACTCTAGAACTTGAGTATATTACATGGCTTGATTCCATTCTCTCTATTAATTAATCTACAGACTGTATATATAAAAAGGAAGAAATTCGAAAGAGAAGTGGGGATAAAAGAAAAAAAAACTCTTGCTCGACTGGTTTGTGGGTTCGTTAAACCTCAGAAGACCTGCTACAAGTAGCAGTGATAGAGAGTTATGAATAAAATTGAAGTGAAAGTTCATGGAAAAGATTTTTCATGGAAGAGGGATGTGACCAACCTCAGGCAGAGCATTGCCAAGCCGAAGCAGCGATAAGTGGGCGGCTGTGCCAACCTAGAGTTAAACACCCATTATTCTCCTCTACTCTGTAACCTTCCCCGCCTGGAAAAAGACTAAGCAACATACTGGCCTGCTTAAAAGCATTGGAACCCAAATGCATAGCTCTAAACCCAGCGTTATACAGTCGAACCCTCCATTGCATAAGAGGCTCATGTCTCTCCACTCTTTCTGATCCTTCACAAGCCACAATGTTGCAAATCTCTCGACCCAAGTAGATTTCAGACATAAACTGTTGTTCACTCTCTGGGGGCAATCTGCAAGCTTCAAGGGAATCGAAAATTGTTGAATAGTAATGCAAAGCAGGACACCAGAGCATTCCCAGGACTTGGGCGCTTGCTCTAGTGTCCTCTACAACTGCATTTCTGGAAATAGGAGCTACAGTGCTGATCAGTGTCGGAAGGAGGTCAGGATCCTGCAAAGAAACTGGCACCTTGAATTTGGGCGCCCGCTCCAGTGTCCCTGACTGTTCCACCTCGGAACCCCAAAAATAGGTAATCTGTGATTTAATATTTTACTCCAGTCTACAAGAGCTTTTTCCGTTATTCGTCAGTTTATTACCGTAATTGCATAATTAGGGTTTTAATGGTGTATTGAGCATAAGTGAAAAGAAATTGATAATTAAATTCCCTAATCTAAATTTCCCTACATCTCACAGCGATCTAGGGTATGATAGTGAATTGCCACTCGACCCTAGATCCTTGAATGTATAGGGTGAAAGGAGGATTCAAACATCTAAAACACTAAACATTAAACGAATCAAATTTCACCCTAAACAACATTGAAGAAGAGTAATTTCTTTTCTTTTAAAACTTGTCTTTGTCTGCTTTTCCATGTGACATTCTTTGCATATTACCAGTTTTCAGGCTTGGTTATCTTGGGCATATCTCTCACCGCATGAATAGAGTTGATCTTTATCATATTGTCAAAGTTGGTGTGTCCCATTCACTTGTACCATGGCCAACACTCACTAGATTGAGCCAATAAGCATGTTCTTCCATTTACCTCCTTTAAATGATAGATGTCACCATATGACTTGATGCTTTCTGCAACTAGTTTTCTAGACCATGTCTTTCTAATTTCACAACATTTGGCATGAAAGGTAAGATTGTATCTTTTACTACACATCTAACTAACATTGAGAAGATTATGTTTTAGTCATTTGACATAGAGAACATCTTCAGTTTTGTTCTTTCCATTAATAGTTATAGCACGCTTTCCACATATTTGTGCTGACTCATGACCACCAAACTTAACAACTCCACCATTCCACTTTTCAAGGCTGATAAACTTATCCTTGTCACCAGTCATGATTAGAACAACCACTGTCAATTCCCCAAGCTTTGGCTTCTTCTCTTGCATGAAAAGCAGTCCATACAACCATTGATCTATTATTGTTTTGGTCTATTTGCAAGTCATTGGTCTTCTCACATTTTCCAACATCATCATTTTTGTCACCAACATTCAAGGCCATGAAAAGTGTTTCATCATTTGAATCATCATGATCCTCATCTTCTGAAGAACTGCTCTCTATGGAATGCAAGCTTCTTTTGAACTCTTGTTACCACCCATTGATTCTTTAGGACATTTAGGAGCAAAATGACCAATCTTTCCACAATTAAAACATTTGAAAGGTAACTTACCTCTGTATTTGTTTGTGCCTTTCTTCAAATTTCTTACAAAATTTGCTTCTACCTCATCAATGCCATCGTCTTGATCAGTTGCTTCATTTTCTATCTTCTTATTGGCTTTGAATGTTGCTTCCTTCTTTGGGGCATCTTTGTCAAATTCTCTCATTTAAAGGCTGTGAGAGAGATGAACAACTAATCTACTATGTATTTATTTAGATCCTGAGTTTCTTTAATGGCAGACACCTTATGACTATAAGTTTTAGGAAGAGATCTCAAGACCTTTTTCAGATTCTCATCTTCTTTTACTTCTCCACCAAGACCTATGATGCCATTGACTATCTCATCCACCTGAAGTATGTGACCAGCAATGTCTTCATCTGCTGTCATCTTGAGGGTTTCAAATTTGCTCTTGAAAATTTGCATCTTAGCTTGTTTCATGTTACTATCTTCTTCATAAATACTTTCAAGTTTGTTCCAGACATCGTGAATAGATGTACAACTCATTATCTTCACAAGTTCATAATCAACTAGTCCACTCATGATAGCACTCTTTGCCAAGGCATTGTTCTCATACAACTTAAACTCATCTACATCCTTAAGTTCACTATTGGGAGTAATGTAGCTCTTCTTGACTGATTGCCAGATACCAAACCCTAGAGAGGTCAAATAGATTTCCATCCTTAGCTTCCAAAAGGAATAATTCATCCCATCAAACATGGGTACCTTGAGACAACCATTTTGAGCCATCCCAGACCTTCCTCAAGCAGTTAATCTTCTTCTAATTGTTGAACACACTAGGATACTGAGAGGGAGAGGTGAATCAGTATCTAAACAAACTTCAACTTCTCCGAAGTAGATTAAAACTTAAGCATTACAGCATCAATATAAACATGAAATATTAATACAATGCACATCAACACATAACACCAGATATACATGGAAAATTAAGTAAGGAAAAAACCACGGTGAGGATTAACCCATAATATATGAAGCTCAAAATTACAACTTTGTTTTAGGGTTGCAACCCAAGGAAACTACTACTCCCTGCTAACTTTGTTTTAGGGCTACAACCCAAGGAAGCAACTACTCCCTGAAAAACTTTGCTTTATGGTCACTCCCAAGTAAGCTACTACTCCCTGAAGACTTTGTTTTAAGGTCACTCCCAAGGAAGAAACTACTCCCTAAATTGAGAACAAGCTCAAAAAAGATTACAGCATGGTAGTCCTTCTACTGCCTAAAAACTAACATTGAAGTTCACACCTTTGATGATTGTAATTCTGCTTCTTCACACTTCCTTCTAATGATCGGATCAGTTAGACACATTCTACACTTTATCATTGTCACAGATATGTTTTCAAGATGAATCAGGATATCATCTACAACTTCTACCCTTTCTCCTACAGTCGTACATCATAATGCATTCATTCTACTCCTTTTCTTGCTTGCGAACCTTATCAATCACTTTGCAATCACACCTTGCCTAACTCAATTCGATTTAAAATTTATACATGATATTGATTACATTACTTGTCAACCAGAGACAACATGAAAAATATATTTACAAGTCAACCAAACTACACACAACATGAAATGTGTAGAGGACAAGTCCTAAACAAGACCACACGCTACACCAGTAGAAGACCCATGCCTTGCAGACATCAACACTTGCTTAACCAAGTCCAAAACATCATTCACAACATCAAACATCAAGGAATTACATATGCACATTTTTCTCATTTGAAAATAGGACAGCCTTAAGCAAAGACATGAAACTTGAAGCATAACGACCACAACTTGAAAACCTTGTGTGGTACTAGAAACAAGAAAGATCTTCATGAAACTCTACCAGATGAGTCTATAGGACTTATAAAACATCTCCAAACACTCCTTTACCTCTGCACATCAAAGATTTTGTGCCACACATCTTCAACCATGAACTCTGAGAACAACAAGTCATTTAGAACAAATTGTAACATACTGTCATTGAAAATCTGAGCTTCCGAACCACCAAGAAATTTGAAACTGCAAAAAGGCATGTAATGCAACTGTCATGGGGCCAGCTTCGCGGCCCAAAACACCGGACTAAAATGCCAAGCCAACCACATGCGGCACCACCAATTCCCTTTGAGTCCCTCCACTGGGAATAGAACTCTCCACGAACTTCGGACTACGCCTTCTCCCTTCTAGTCAAGTCCATGCTATACGCAACTTAACCACCACAATGCACACGGCGGAACACTCATGCATTGCCCCAGCTCACTAGGTCGTGCAAACACACACTACACTGAAGTAAACCAACTCTGATACACTTCCCTCACTTCTCAAGAGACAGACCTACCATCGAACCGATGTAGACCAGGAGCACCAAGGAACCCATAACTCCTCAGACTCAACACTCGTTGAGTACACCATGTCTTCACACTGAATCCATGTCTACGCTCTTCATCCTGAACTCGTGCCACAGTATTACATTGCACTGCCCTCTGAAACCTACAACACCAGTTGTCACCCTGACTGCTTGCCTTCATGTCCCAACCCTGCCCTGTTCCACTCGGACTCGCAACATACTGCCACCCTCTCAGCATATCCATATGACTCAACTCTACTCAAGCTGCCACCATACCAAACACTTCTATGTCCCTGACCTCCAGTCACTCAGCCCCTCATGCCACAACCTAATTCAGGGTTGCCATCCTTCAAGCCCTCAACAAGTCTCCAACATCATAACCCTGTTCATCCTGTCTTCGCCATCCAGCTAGATGGGCACCAATGCAACAACCCAACTCCGGGTTGACATTCCATCTACCATCATCAACATCCAACATTCAAACAACCATCCAAACTAGGATGCCATGTATCCAACCTCCCATCAGAGCTCTCGCGAATACCCGCTCGACCTGTCATCCTCTCATCTACATGCCTCGCCTCTCATGAGCTCTGTCATGATCCCCCGCATTCCAAATCTCTGACCATGCGGCTCGGCACCTTACTCCTTTAGCTACAGACTGCCAAGTCCACACAATGTAACCTAGACCCAAACCAGCACCCTAGACTCATCCTACGTGGACTCCTCTACAAGTACCCAGATCCAAGACTACACCGACTTGCATCCTACACTGCTGCGTCCATATCAACATCCCAAGCAACACTTGTCCAAACATCAACAAACATGAACCCAACAACTCAACAGTGCTAGTCACATTGAGTTGCCCAAACCCAATCGATCGTCCATCCAGTCTACTCGCCTGGAAAGCTGGACTCACACTTCCAACTCGGCAATGCTCTACTGAGCCTTGCCTCGAGACCATCTTCTTACCTGACCACTACACTACGTTATCCATCCAGCTCACCTCATGACTCTTCAGCTTCCTGGATCTCAACAGTCATCAACCTGACTCCAACACTGAGATACCACTCCACAAAGTCACCTCGCCCTAACAATAGGACTCGGGATCCTGCATCCCTCGTCGGCATACACCTTCAAGACAACACTAAGGGAACTACCATACCATCCCCTAGCTGCTCACCCAGAAACCTCGCCCGCACAAACAAAGAGTATACCTAATCTAACTAGAATGGCACCGATCAGGTAGCGACCCTCGTCCCTGTGACGAAACCACACTTTATAACAGTATGGCGAGGTTACTCTTATTCAGCTCTAAGATTCCATGTAGCACACTCATCCAGCCCAGGACGACCTGTCCTGTGCATGAGTGTCGAGACTACTCTTCTTCGTCTCTAAGGGGTGGACCCGTGCTTGTCTTGATATCACTTGAAGCTTCAAACACATCCCCTACATAGTAGTCATAAGTCTGAACGTGGCACAACGGAAGGATGAGCAGATATCCAACAATCAACTCACTTCCCGTCCTCAGCAAATACCTCACAACCCGACATGGAAACCTACCACACAACCTGGTATTGTGACTTTGCCACTTGACGCTAAACTTATGACGAGGTATCCATCCAACACTATCCAGAGCAACCTCACTCTACTATGCATGCCTTGATCCGAACCTGGGGTATCAAAGTTTGTTTGGCTTCTGTGGTGTGCGTCAGTTTGGCGACATGATACCGTGGCCGGTGTTGTTTGTTATACCTGGATTCTGGTATGTGGAATGATGTCCAAGGGGTTGGTTTTGACATCGTATCAGTGGGTATTGGATCCTGTCTTGGATCTTCTTTGTGAATGCTTGTATTCTGGAAAGTCATGAAGGCTCGTTTCTGGACGTAGTGTTCCGGCGTTGGAAGTTAGTTTCTAATGCAGTGACTAGTTGGTGTTGGAGTGATACTTGGAGCTAATCGTGTTGAAAAGTGTTCTGCTTGCATCAGTCGGGTGTCAGGTAGGAATGTGGTTCCTTGACTTGTAGAGGTTGTCTAAAGTCTGGAGAAGGATCAGGAAATGGGCAGAGAATGTCAAGACTTCGCAGGCTTGGTTATGCACCTGGAAGGCCAATGTTTTGGAGTCAAAGTTATTCAACAGTGTTCCTTAGTAGCCGAAGTGGATGTTGTTGAGTTGAACACCATCTTGGTTGGACTTATTTCATGTGTTCCATCTTGGAACAGTGGTAGGTTTCTGGAGCTGAGGTCTCTTTGCTGTTGTTACCCCGTTTGGCTAGGACTGGGTAGAGATAAGGTGTTGGTGACGGAATGTTACGGTAAGTTAATCCAGTTGAGACTGGAGTAAGTCTTGTTGACAAATTGGACAGTCTGTTCGAGTAGGCATACTTGACAGACAAGCAAGTCTGTGGATTTGTTAATGATCTTATGCAGAAAGAAGGCTGGAGATCCATAAACATGTCCACAAAACCACAAAGGCAAACATTTCACATTCGGACGAATGCAGAACATTCCAACAGGCATTCAACACCACCTTGCTCTGCCAAAACACATGCCAGTACTCTATCATGCATAACTTTCACAGCGAAAGGACATATGATCTGAAACTTTGAAATTATCACCTTCACAACACCCTGAACATAGTTCCAAAACCGCATTGCCATAATTGCAAATGCAGAGCATTCCATTACCGTATAGTAAATGTTTTCGTTATAATCAACACCGTCTTCAAAATATCAATTGCAAAACACCCTTCTAGTAATCCAAACACCATGAAACTTGGAACATACATAATTTGACACTATATGAAGTTGTATTCCAATCCACAGAGGCATAATATCAAAAGAATGAAAATGCGGAGCAATCTCCCAGACAATCTTCAAAGGCAGTCATCCTATAGCAGAAGCTTTCACCAACTTCCAAAGGCCAAACCTTCTTTGTATCAACACATGCATTTTTAGGAATAGTAAGAGAGATCATACAATATGCTTCAGGCCACCAGTAACATCTTCCCAGCATCAACAACACATCTGATCATCTTAGTGCTTCTAATTCCCATATTAATGTAACTTCATACTCAACTCTACATTGATCAAAGCATGACATCCAACCATGAACTTCAGTAATCACATTATATTCAGCATGACATCCAATCATGAACTAAATCTTCTTTGCTAGATAGGGCATGACATCCAACCATGAACACCATCACACATCCATGATAGTGTTGACATCAGTGACAACCTTAGGAACAATATGTGTAACATTTTCTACCAAGGAAGATAGATGTTGAGTAGGATAGTGGATATATAAGGACTTGAGTTTGAGGATTGGACTAGATATGTAGATAGCAAGAGGTCTATCAATGGGTATGTGTTTACCATATTCTGTGGTGTGGTTAATTGGATGTATGCAAGTAGTTGTGGTTGTTGTTCTAGCTAGAGGTGAATATATGGCAAGTACTTAGTCCTATTTTGGAGGAGATTGGACTTTGGTGATTGTGTTGAAAATCTAATTATGGTAGTGTTGTTATGGGTTACTTGCAACCAAATGGTAGTAGTGTTGAGTCACTTGCAACTAGGTGGTATTATTGTTATGAGTATCTTGGTGGATGTTGCAGATGCTTTGTTAAAGATCGAGAGCATAGTGGAGTTCAAGTGGTGCAACATGGTTACGGGTGTTTCAACCTTTAGCAAATAGTTCATAGTTTGTTGCAATTTCCCTTTTGGTCTTACAAGGTATGTAAAAAATGAGAAAACATTGGAATTAGGTGCCATACACCTTCCAAGTCTGAATGTTGGATTATTTATTTAATTGTATTTATTTATTCTACATCCACATATTTAAGGCATCCTAATTGGAGTGTCACTAGATGTGTTACTTGTAGTATGTAAATAGAAAATTTGTAAGTCTCACTTAGTGTCATGGAAGTTGTTAAATGCAACTATAACAACTTGTAAGGTGTTTTAAGAGTTGTTGAAATGAAACGATTAAGAAGAGCGATAGTTAAATGTGGACTTGGAGAAAATCAAGGACGATCTTTAGTTCTCATTAGCAAGTTCCCAAAAGGTGAATAAAACCAAATAGAATGTTTAAGTTGGAAAAAAATTCCAATTAAATTTTAATTAACTTAAATGTATTTGAGATTTTGCATGCAGATTTGGGCACCACTTTTAGCCCATGGTGTTCTCCCATGGTTTTAGAAACCATTTGTGGTTTCTAGTTTTGGTCTTGGCTATATATTAGATGCTCAGTATGGAAGTTAACGAAAGACTTTATATTCTAGGGGGTTACACTACCAAATTTTCCTCAAAGGAGGAGGGTGTTGATCATGATGTTAAGGCTCTTAGCCTAGTATTATATTGCAACTATATTATTGTTGGAAGCACATTAATTTGACGCTTTGGACGCTAAATTTTCCCAAAAGGGTTTCCCTAGGATATATCTATCTCTTCTTTTGTATTGTTCTTCTTTCATTCTTGTTTATTTCTAAGTGATTATTTATATGCTACTAAAATTATTTAATATCTAATATCTGTCAACTCTCTCCTCATAAGATTAATGTAGTAAATGTCTATCCTGTTTCCACTTTATGGGCATAATTTCCTTTGTGCTTGTATTAGAGCCTTTATATTTGAAGTTTCGATACTAATTATGCATGATGGATTTTATTTCAATTTAGATTTATAAAAATTGCAATCTTTAAGTGAGGTGTTCTTCCCTTCTATAAAAAAAAGAAAACATTAAATTTTTTCAATAAAACGATGTTGAACACACCAAGATACAAAGGGGAGGGGAGGGGAGGGGAGGGCGGGGGGGGGGGGGGGGGGGGGGGGGGGGGGGGTGAATCAGTACTGAACAATCTTCAATTTTAACAATTTTAACTTGTTCGGAGCATATTAAAACTTAAGCATCATAATATTAATATAAGCATAAAATATTAACATAATGCAGATCAACACATGTAACACCAAATATATGTGGAAAACCCAATAAGAGAAAAACCACGGTGAGGATTAACTCACAATATATGAAGCTCAAATAACAACTTTTAATGCTACAACCCAAGGAAGCTACTAATCCCTGAAAACTTTGATTTAAGGTCACTCCCAAGGAAGCTACTACTCCATCAAGACTTTGTTTTAGGGTCACTCCAAAGGACGCTGCTACTCTCTGAATTGAGAACACACAAAAGATTACAGTATGACAATCCTACTATCTAAAAACTGACATTGAAACTCACACCTTTGATGATTGCAATTCTGACTCTTCACACTTTCTATTGATGATCAGATTAGTTAGACACACTCTACACTTGATCACTGTCATATATAAGTCTTCAAGATGAATCAGGGCATCATCAACAACGTCTACTCTTTCTCCTTCAGTCGCACATCATAATGCAATCATTCTGCTCTTTTTCTTGCTTGCGAAACTGATCAATCACTTTGCAATCACACATCGCCTCATTCAATTTGATTTACAATTTATACAGATATTACATTGATTACATTACTTGTCGGCTAGATACAACATGAAAAATACATTTACAAGTCGATCAAACAACACACAACATGAAACGTGTAGAGGACAAGTCTTAAACAAGACTACACACTACACCAATAGAGGTCTCATGCCTTGTGGACATCAACACTTGCTTAATTAGGTCCAAAATATCCTTCACAACATCAACCACCAATAAATTACATCCACACACGCCGCTCATTTGGAAATAAGACAGCGTTAAACAAAAACTCATGAACCTTGAAGCATAACGACCACAACAACTTGAAAACCTTGTGCGGTACTGGACACAAGAAAGATCTTCATAAAACTCTTCCAGATGAATCTACAGGACTCATACAACATATCCAAATACTTCTTTACCTCCGCACATCAAAGATTTTGCATCGCACATCTTCAATCATGAACTCTGAGAACAACTTGTCATTCAGATCACACTGCAACATACTGTCATTGAGAAACTGAGTTTGTGAACCACCAAGAACCTTAAATCTGCAAGGAAGCATGTAATGCACATCCATAAACATGTCCACAAAACCACAAAGGAAACCATTCACTTCTGGAGGAATGCGGAGCATTCCAACAGGCCTTCTTTGTCAGAACACATGTCGGTACTATCATGCATAACTTTTAGAGCGGAAGGATAAATAATTTAAAACTTTTGAATTATCACCTTCACTGCACCCTGAACATTGTAGAACCGCATAGCCATATATGCAAATGCGGAGAAATGCAGAGCATTCCATTGTCCTACTCAAAAGATCTTCACAAAAACAACATTGTCTTCAATCTGTCAACAACACTCTTCCGGCAATCTAATCACCATGAAACTTGAAACACATGATTTAGGCCATCAGTAACATCAACAACACATTTGATCATCTTAGTGCTTCTAATTCCCATATTAGTATGTCTTCATACTTAACTCTGCACTGATCAAGGCATGCCATCCAACCATGAACTATATCTTCTCTCTTTTCTTATTGGATGGGACATGACATCTAACCATGAACAATGCCTTCTTTGCACATGACATCCAACCCTGAACACCGTCACCACCATAATACCATGAACTATGTTTTCTTTGCACATGACATCCAACCATGAACAGCATCACACCACCATGATAGTGTTGACATCAATGACAACCAAGTGACAATGTTGACATCAATGACAATCCTAAGAACCATATGTGTAACAAACAACTATTTGGGAGATCTCAAATCCGAGTTCATAAATCTTTATAGAACCACATAGAGACTAATTAAAGTCATATTCAATGCAAGCTAGGCATTGTTCCCTTAAACTAAAATATGTCAATATTGTTTTCGCACCAGATAACCCTACCTAATCAACTAGCTATGTCTTTAAGGAAAGGCTTGAAACATGAGGTAATAAGACCAAGAAGGTCCCTTAGGATGGAGCTCAAAATTGCAACCTTGTATATGACATATTTGAACACATATGATCTATCTGATGTCGTAAAAAAAATATTTACTTGTTCAGGGATCTCAAACATCCTAGAATTATAACCTTTCCCAACCCTCTAATTGATTTTATAGCACATCCTTTGTTTTCAAATTTTGTTTTTACCATATGTAGAATTCTTGCTATAAAACAAAATTATTGTTATTGTTTACAAATAGCACTTAAAACAGGAATCTCTCCTAAATGATGGTATTCAAAATCTTACCTCTTTCATTGCTTTTTAATCAATTTTTGTGTTGAAGGGAGTCATCTAAGTTATGTTGGCATCGTAAAGATTTAACTCATCAGCATAAGCGCTGCACATAATACTTGGTAGGTTAACATTGGTGCAAGGTTTTCAACATGAGTGTCTTCCAAAGAAGAGGAGGGGAGGACTTCCATGTATGGAGTGGGGGAGGGCAAATGGGCTTAGGACAATGCCAAAACCTAAGGCGATGGGGCATAACACAAGACGAGGATAGAAATGAAGAGTGGAGGTGTAAGTTGAATTGACAAGTTGCAAATCATTTAGAATTGGCAGCGGGGTACAAAGATATTATAGGTCATAGATTCCAAGCCAGGGAACTTCTATATTTAAGCAACAATAAACCTTTTCTCATGAAATTCATATATCAAAATTTTGCCTCGTATCTTTAAAAGATCTAACTTCCACACAAGCCCTTTGTATTTTTTTTTTCATTTTGTTTAAGCCAAAAAAGTGTCTTGATAAAAATTTTTTGGAATTCTAAGTAAATTATATATAGACAAACGAGTTATTAAATAAATGAAGGCCTAAAGCAATATCGCAATGATCCATTCAAGTGGAGCCTTGAATAGACTTCTGGTTAACCTGATCAAAAATTGCAAAACCACTGAGTCACCAGGAAATAATCAATAAGGCAATTTGTTGAAGAAAAAATGGTGGTAGAGATGGATATGAGGCTTTTCCCACACCCCAAAAGAAAACAGTAGTTCAGTAGTCAAGCTCTGTATCATCACATGGAAAACCTGCCAAATAAAGCTTCCAAAAAATGTCATCTTCTAGATGCTATTAACCCTTTTTTTTAATGGCACTGAAGAAAAGAATATTGTATATTGCATATCACCCTATAATAAACTATCTCCACCTCTTTGATTTTGTGTATCCATTTGCTGAAAAACATTTCTTTTTATCTTAATTTATAAGATCTGCACAAGTGTCAATACCAAGGGAAAAGAACTGCAATTATCCAAGAAGTTTGAACCATGAAAAATTCATCTACTTATGTGTTTAATAAACACTATTTACTTCGAATTTTACAAAATAACAGTGCAACATTTAGAAACATTGCTTACAGTTCCTATTATCAACATATATACTCTCTCTTACCAGTCCAGAAGGTTTCAAAATTTAGAAGCATGTCCAGAGCCACTAGTAACATAAATATATGTAAAAGGCGTCGTCTGAGATATAATTTTGCTTTCTATTATTAGCATTTATATTCTTAATGTAAAGATACAGCACATTGTAGTCAATGTACCAATTGTTTACAGTAAATATACCAGCTCTTTATGCTCTTATAGCAGACTAGAAGGCTTCTAATTTAGATAATTTAGAAGCATGTCTAAATCCATTAGTAACATAAATATTTGTAAAGGGCGTTCTCTGAGATATACTTTTGCTTCCTATTATTAGCATTTATATTCTTAATGTAAAGATACAGCACCATGTAGTCAACGTACCAATTGTTTACAGTAAATATACCAGCTCTTTAAGCTCTTATATTAGACCAGAAGGCTTCTAAATTAGATAATTTACAAGAATGTCCAGATCCATTAGTAACATAAATATATGTGAAGGGTGTTCTCTGCGATACAATTTTGCTTCCTAATATTAACATTTATATTTTTAATATAAAGAAACACACATTATAGTCAATATATCAACTGTTCACAATAAATATACCAAACTCTTTAAGCTCTTATACCAGAGCAGAAAGGCTTCTAAATTAGATAATTTAGACTCATGTGCAGAGCCACTATTAAGAGAAATATATAAAAAGCATTCTCTGAGATACAATTTTGCTTATTCCCATCTCTACTAATTAATCTGAATCACACAACTCTATAGAGTAAAGCTAAAAACAAAAAGCTCACGTCAACCTACAGAATTAACCGACTGGCCCCAAATACTCCCTTAAAATAGAATGCGTCTGAGCTCAAGTTTGAAGGCGTAATTTAACACGTAAAAACTTAGTCTCAATTATATTGAAAATATAAATATCTTGTTGTAAGCCGCAACACTAGGCTTCCATGCTATTTTCTGGTGCAATAAGACACGTAAAGAAACTGATATCTTGAAACTTACAAATGTGTGCCACCTGACAGCACCGAATGAAGTTTCTTTTTAGCTTGAAACTCGTTAATCATTGAGTGCTGTCATTCAGCTTTGTAATTGGATATAAATACCCACTCTACTTAAATATCATTCATTTCAATAATCAAACAATCAATAACCGTAAATAGCTATAAAACCCTCTAATCTAAACTAATGCATACGCCACACCATAAACTTCCAATCTATTGTAAAGATATAACAGTGATAATCAGATGAAAATTATCATATACTAAATAATTTATAAAATCAATCATTAGCTTAAATTAATATATGTGAATGCACTTGAAGGCTATGGATTCTGGAGCTGTGGTTAATGAAGAATAAGCAGAGATTTTAATCTGACGCCTTTATTCGCAGACATGGCAATCAACGACAATTATGATAAAAAGTGGAGAGCAGTAAGTTGGAAAGAGCAGTATTCATTCACTCTTACAAGCATTGGAATGTTCTAATTAATGTAATCTGCTTACTCTAGAACTTGAGTATATTACATGGCTTGATTCCATTCTCTCTATTAATTAATCTACAAACTGCATATATAAAAAGGAAGAAATTCGAAAGAGCAGTGGGGGAAAAAGAAAAAAAAACTCTTGCTCGACTGGTTTGTGGGTTCGTTATACCTCAGAAGACCTGCTACAAGTAGCAGTGATAGAGAGTTATGAATAAAATTGAAGTGAAAGTTCATGGAAAAGATTTTTCATGGAAGAGGGATGTGACCAACCTCAGGCAGAGCATTGCCAAGCCGAAGCAGCGATAAGTGGGCGGCTGTGCCAACCTAGAGTTAAACACCCATTATTCTCCTCTACTCTGTAACCTTCCCCGCCTGGAAAAAGAGTAAGCAACATACTGGCCTGCTTAAAAGCATTTGACCCCAAATGCATAGCTCTAAACCCTGCGTTATACAGTCGAACCCTCCACTGCATAAGAGGCTCATGTCTCTCCTCTCTTTCTGCTCCTTCACAAGCCACAATGTTGCAAATCTCTCGACCCAAGTAGATTTCAGACATTACCTGCTGTTCACTCTCTGGTGGAAGTCTACAAGCTTCAAGGGAATCGAAAATTGTTGAATAGTAATGCAGAGCCTCTGTGAAACGATCCAGAAAGATGGGTCTGTTGTGATCGGCTTCCTGTTCTATGACTGTTACTATTTTGGGGTTAAGGCTTCTTACCATGGAGAGAACCTGGTCTATTGAAGATGATTGCTGTGATGGGTCATCATCAATAAGGCGGTGGAGTTGGAGAATGGAGTTAACCGCTACGACTTCAACTCCAGGCTTGATATCCAGCATCCATGGCTTTAGGTTACTGAGATTTGAAGCCACATAACCCCTGAAGGAGAATTCGACATTGATGGATTCAGCGAGATGGGCTAATTTCATCCCCACTTCTTGTAGCACATCCGACCCGTCGGCCTGTGGCGGGCCGATTCCGGTCAGTCGAAATGCCGGCGCGCCGCCCGGACGGAGAGCCAGGGCTTGAATCAGTGCCGGCCATTGCATTCCCTGCTTGAGATTAAAGTCTATGACATGCACCCGTTTGTGATCCGCAAAAGCTTCAAGAATCGCCTGATTTGCTGTAAAATGGGCGAATTTCAGATAAGGGCAAGTCTCATAGAAATGGAACTGGAGAATCTCCGACAATGGGTCATTGTGATTCAGCAAAGCGTCCTGTGGAAGGAATCCGTAAATTCTCCGGGCCAGCGCCTCGGCGAAATAGGTCGCAACCTTTCCCATGGCGCCGCCCTGATTGCAGGCCATGATGCGAATTTCTTTCACCATTTTGCCCGCCACGGGTAGACGGTTTTCCTGAACGGCTTCTGCGCAGGCCATGAGCATATGCACGAGCCGTACGCCCGATTCTTGTGGATCCGCGCCCATTACCATCGGACGGTCTGAAGGGAGAAGACGCTCAAGTTCCACATCTGGGTCGCTGCGGAGCCTTTTTTTCTGTCGCCGACTTCCCGTCACGTCCAGATCGTCTTGTACCTGTGGCGCCTTTTGGTTCTGCAGCTGTTGCTGTTGTTGGTCTCGGGATTGGACTTCCAGGGAAGAGTTGCTCGAGCTCGGGATCAGGACTGTTGAATGGGGAGACTGTTCGTCTCGAGAAACCAGAGCCTGATGATGATGATGTTGTTGTTGTTCTTGTGGTTCCATGAGGCTACTTGTTCCTGGATTGATGAGTAGAGCTTCTGAGGGATCGGAGTTCTGGGAGAAGAGTCCGACCATCTGATCCATGTATTCCTGCAGAAATTCTGACCCGTCTAATCCGTCATAGAGCCCGGGTCCGTCTCCGTTCCCGAAGTGGTCAATCCTGTTCTGGTTCTGGTTCTGCTGCAGAGATCTGTCCGGCCGCGAGGTTGAGGTCGATGACTCGGGGACCGAATTGCTCGCTTCTCGAGCCGTGGAGGATTGATCGAGGGGCTGATCGGCGCAGTTGGGGACGTTTAGCTCCGTGAGCATGCTTTCGATCCACCCGGCGAGGTCTGATGGGTTGTAGTGAACTGCTTCGGATGATAAGTGCGAGATTCCGTCTTCCTGTGCGCTGCACATCACCATCTCCAGCTGCTCCAACCTCTGTGCAACCTGCAGTAGGTCAGAGGATTTGACACTGTAGCCCATGGAAGCCAGCTCTTTGTCCACACCCATTCCGCCGTTGCTGCTGTCCTTGTTGCTGTACACGACTGCCTCTTTTCCCTTTGACCCGGATGCTGCTGCCATGGCTGCCGGATTGCGCAAACCATGACTGCTCTGCTGCTGTTGCTGCTGCTGCTGCTGGGGATGCTGCTGGAACTGATAGTGTTGTCGCTTCATAGTGGGGATCTTGGATCTTGAATTGAAAGATTTTTGAGGCGAAGCAGTCTAAGGGATTCAGGAAACAACTTCTCAAGATACTTTCAGTTTCCTTTCTGAAATGAAATGAAAGATTTTCGAGGCCTTTCTGAAATGAAATGAAAGATTTTCGAGGCCAAGCAGTCTAAGGGATCCAGGAATCGACTCCTGAAAATATTTTCAGTCTCCTTTCAAAATCAGATCTTTTTAGTCTCTTTTCAAAATCAGATCTTCTGCTATGAATCTTGATCAATAAAGCAGCCGTACTGAGAATCTGAACTTCCTCAAATAACTCACTAAGACTGTCCTCTCCGCATTCCAACTATGGAAGTCTCAACTGCTCACAGGATTCCTCACTTTCTCATATCATTTATACCTAGGCTAAGTAGGTATTCGGTTTCCTCAACTACAGAAGAACAAAAACCTTAAAAAAAAAAAAAAAAAAAACCAGCACAGAAAAATTTCCTACCAGTCACAGTAAAGCTCTTCTGCGGCATTCCACAGCTCACTGTGATAAGAAATACCCCAAACCAACCCTTGACCTTGTATGATTATCACTGAAACAAATTCAGGAAATGACTCAAGATATTTTCAGTCTCCTTTCAAGATCAGATCTTCTGCTATGGATCTTGATCAATTTGAGAATCCAAACTTATTCAAATAACTCACTAAGGTTGTCCTGTCCGCGTTCCAACTATGAAAGTCTCAACTGCTCACAGGATTTCTCACTTTCTCATATCATTTCAGCTAGGCTAGGTATTCTGTTTCCTCAACTACAGAAGAACAAAAACCAAGAAAAAAAAAACACCAGCACAGGAAAAATTCCTACCAGTCACAGTAAAGCTCTTCTGTTGGCATTCCACAGCTCACTGTGAAAAGGGATACACCAAACCAATCCTTGACCTTGACCTATTACCACTGAAACAAACCCACCGACCAGCTCCTTCTTCGTTTCCCTGCAACAATCCATCTGCTTCCAAAACAATTAAAACGGATTGGTGGCTTACTAATCTTTTTTTTTTTCAGTCGGACCTATTTTTTTCCTTCTCTAACCAGAGAGGAGCCAAAGCATCTGCAATACTAGGGGTAGTTGTTCGTGTCCAGCCATGAAAAGCCCAATCGCCGGCTACCTAAAAAGAGACGTAACAAAACCGGAACCGCAGACCCGGAGCATCCGATCGACTTTTTAATATACGCCCACCTCAAAAAAGGTAAAGTCTCAAAAAAAAAAAAAAAGTTTACTATTTTACACAGTCACAGAGCCCTAGTTGAAACCAAGCGTAACAATATGATAGGAACAAGTCTCCACGGTAGGCCCGTGAAATGCAGCACAAGACGACCACATTCAGAGGAGGACGTTGAAAAGCTCAAATAATCAAACCGACTTCTCTCATCACTCACTGCTGCGCATCCCTATCATATCCACTTCACGTCAATTGACAGAAAAGGGAAAACAACCATGATTAATCCTAGACTCATTATTCTCCACATATTGGAGTCACACTCCATTGGTTTCCACTGGATTGCTCACTGTACGGCGCTCACGTGGTCCACACTGTTCATTTATACCCTCTCTCACTCTCTACGAGGTCACGAGATCGAACCCCTCCGCCCTCACCTCAACTAGTTTTTTCCCAACATCTACAGTAACAGCGCCTCAAACCAATTGTACATCCCCCCTTTTCCTTTCCTTTTCAATTCTTCTTAATTCTGAAAAGTTTCCGTAGGAATCTCCTAAATATTTTACCATGCCTCTCCCTCGTACGCCATGAATTAAAATTCCCGTCAGTCATGACATCATGCCAGAAATTCCTCGCCCTTTCTATCATGTAACGCCAGGCCACTAAACCGTATATGGTGAGCAGCGATGACGAACACACATTGTAAGATCCGTATGTATTCTGTACCTTCCACGTGTAACGCCATCCTGCCATGTGAAAGGCTGAGTTTTTTATGCAGATTACCAATACAAAATCCAAATCACTGTGTTTAACATTAAATTATCCCCAATTTTTTTCGAAAGGCTGAGTTTTTTTATGGAACTTACCACTACAAAATCCAAATCACTGTGTTTAACATTAAATTAACCAGAAATCCCTTCTTCCAAGGCATTTTTCCCCAATTTTTTTTTATGGTTGAAGTCATATAATGTTGGCCACATGCAGCTGTCTCGATCCTTGCGAAGGTCTGAGTAATAATGTTCTAGAAAATGTTGCAATTTTAACATGATGGACAAGTTGGGGCTCAAAGTTTTATGCTATTTTCTTTCCAACGTCATTGTCATGATAGACTTGTTGAATTTCTGCCATTTTATGACCGTCTCTTGTTGAGGTCAAGGCAGGCCATCGAATATCCAAATGGCTGAGTGACAGAAATCTTGGGCATTGTCTTCGAAAAAACGAAACTTTTTTCTGAAAAGTAGATGGAAGAAAGTATGTTGCTCCACTCACTCACTCAATCAGTGGTTTGCCTATTTTCAGGTCACAAGTTCAATAATGAATTGAATTGAAAAAATTCAGTGGTATTTTGAGTTTTGTCTAGTTAACAATGGAGTATGAGAAGAAAAATATTGTTGTTTTCAAGTACCTACAATGATACAGCTTTTCAAGTGATTATTATTTGGGTATTTGAATGTGTGCTATGGGAGTTTGAGCATGAAATCTGAAAAGATAGAAAGGTAATGTACAGTATGTCATTATCGTAAGGACTTCCTGTAGGCATAGGATTTTCATGGGCCGCTCTTATCCAGTACACTTCTAAGTAATTTTTTTGGTTTTTTTAAATAAATTGAGTATTTAATATTTTTGGTGTGTATGAGGTGATAGATGGGTTGGTAAGTTGCCACGTTGGCAGTAGGTATGCCATAGGTTTAAGTCATGATAGAGTGTTTTGAAATTTGTTTAGAATGTGTTGTCTATTGAGTAAGGTGTGGAGATAAAAACGTAGAAGTGAGACTCAAGAATTGTAGTTCAATTGGTTGAGCTTACTTGGTGAGGATGATGATATGTTCCTTGATTATGTCACTTGTCAAGGTTCAAATCCTCCAGAGGTATGATTGGGCCAAGTTCAATCTTTGGGACTTTGACAAACTAATTCCCCCTACTTTATGGAGCATATTTATTAAGTAGGTCCTAGAGATAAAAATGTAGAAGTGAGACTAAAGAGTTCTAATTTAATTGATTGAGCTTAATTGGTGAGGATGATGATTTGTTCCTTGATTACGCCACTTGTCAAGGTTCAAATCCTCGAGAGGTATGATTGAGCCAAGTTCAATCTTTGGGGACTTTGACAAACTAATTCCTCCTATTTTATGGAGCATCTTTATTGAGTAGGTCTTAGAGATAAAAATGTAGAAGTGAGACTAAAGAGTTGTAGTTCAATTGGTTGAGCTTAATTTGGTGAGGATAATGATATGTTCATTGATTACACCACTTACCAAGGTTTAAATCCTCTAGAGGTATGATTAGGCCAAGTTCAATCTTCGGGGACTTTGACAACTAATTTCCCCCTACTTTATGGAGCATCTTTATTGAGTAGGTCCTCGAGATAGAAATGTAAAAGTGAGACTAAAGAGTCGTAGTTCAATCGATTGAGCTTAATTAGCGAGGATGATGATATGTTACTTAATTACGTCATCCACCAAGGTTCAAATCCCTAGAGGTGCAATTTGGTCAAGTTCGACTTCTATGTAACTTTGACACACTAGTTTCTCTTACTCATGACACCTTAGTAAAAAAATGACTTTTGATTTAGATGTATACTTACTCATTTATTTATATTACTTATTCTACTTCTTTTAAATAGTAGTTTGACTATTATATTTTTCAAGATTTATCCTCTTCATAATCTATAGATGATACTTATTCTTTGAAATAACTTTGTTCAATACCACAAAATCTACCGAAAGTTAACATACCATATCCGATATAATCCAATTATTTTTATTAATTCTTTTTTTTAAAAGTGAGATAGTTATTGAAGTCCTTGATGTCGTAATTGTCCATATGTTGTATGGACGAATCATTAATGTTCTTCATGATTATCCTCTATTTCAAGATAAGAGGGAGAGATGAACATTATTAATAAAGGTCTACATAGTTCTAGATCATATATTTTTAATTGAAAAGGTATCATTATATTTTATAATTGGATAAACGATAATATTTATTAATAAAAATTATGTAGGAAGGCATTGCATCAAGTCTTAATTAGGAATAATTTTTTTTTAATAAAAAGAATAGGTTGTAAGTACTTTAAAAAAAGTTATAAAAAGAATAGGTTATAAGTACTTTAAAAAAATGTACATGGTAAAATTTAAATTTAATGATAGATTAAATGTTTTCAAAGGTTTGATTAGTAGAAAAGATGATAATTAGTATTGGTCATTAACATAAATTTCTTATGTCTCTTTAAGTTTATCTCGTAGTTCTTTCTGGTCCTTCAACATCTTTTCATATATATTTATTTTCTTCTCTCCTAAATATTTCAATCTCCCTCTTAGTAGTTATATAAACAAATGGTTGTGTTAATATGTATATAATAGAATCTTTTTTCTTAAGACTTGTTAATACTTATGGTCTTAAGTTGAGGACTAAACCTCTTCCCTAGATCATTCATGCATGCACTCAATCAATCCTAAATAAATAAGGATTACACACCAAAGATAGTTCTTGGACAAGCATCTTTAGGTTGAGGAGGACTTTAGTTCCCTCCTACCTAATTCAAATCACCTTCATAGTTTTTATCCATGGATGTCCTAATTTGTTCTTAAATGCATGATAGTCCATGTTGCCTTTGAAATAGTATGGTCCATGCATGATTGGTAATCCTAAATGCATGTTGTTATCTTACCATGTAGAGGAGCGGACCACTTTCATTCTCATTCAAGCTAGAGCTAGATTCATTTCCTTCAAGCTAGCCATATAGAGAGGTGATCAACCTACACGGGTGGATCAAGAAGACATGGTGGTACTGAGGGAGGTATCAAGGAGTTTTGGAGACATTTTCCTTTGAGAGGGTGACATGATAGTTTGGGTGCATTCAGGTTGAGCCACTTGCTTACCCTGGTTATAGATGTACTTTCAAGAGTGCATTAATGGAGAGAGAGGTCTAGACACCTAAGTTAAAGGATTAGGCTGCTACTAGTGATGATGAGAAGGATGAGGTGGTGGTTGTGATGCATATAAATGATTTAGGGATTACTCCTGGATATGCCACATGGTGGACCTGAGAGAGACTAGCAACAATGTTCCCAACACCACTAGCAATAGTAGGAGGGGGAAGAGATGGGGGAGGAGTAGGAGCAAATGGGTGGGTAGAGATAGAGGTAGATATAACAGTAGGTGAGGTAGTATGGGGTTAGGATTTGATAGATCTAGGAAAGGATGCAAGATTGGGAGGGGAGAAGAGGGCATCTAGAGGTAGTTGAGGAAGAGGTTGTTGGAGAGGATAGAATAAGAGGAGAGAGAGAGGAGGAGTAAGATGAGGGAGAGATGGATGCTCGGCGAAAGAGGATAAAGTAGTTCTAGACAAGGACACCAATGACAAATAAGAGAGGACAAAGTAGTTGAGCAAAAAAAGAGCAATTAAGAGGAGGTATAATGTATATAGTTTCATTTCTAATTTTCATTCCCATCTCTTGCATTTATTGTTTAAATAAAAAAATATACTTTCATTTATGTATTTCATTAGTAATTTAGTTTATTTCTTAAGTGCAATAAGAAGAAAGTTAAACTATTTCTAAGTAAAACACTAATTACGTCAAAACATACTCTTTCACAAACTCCTAGACAAATTTCTATTGCAAGTACATAAGAGTCACACCTAACAGGTTCATTTCCATGGGTCTAGGTTCACTACTGTGCTCTAGGTCTAAATCTACATTCCTAAAGATCAATTTTATAGCCGTGCAAGTGTCATAGATTCACAAGCCATTTTAAGATTTTTCAAAGCTCAATTGTCTCAAATTGCTCATCTTTGATCTAACCCCAGAATTTAGCTAGTAGTGTTCTATCATGGTAAAATCCTTCTCTTTTTAAGCATCATGGTATACACTTATTATTTATTCTTTTATTCCTTTTCCAATCCATTCATATACACACAATCGATGCCAACTCTTATATTTACATTGATTACTTTATTAACCACTTTATTTATTTAATTAACCTAAACATTCATTTTGAAAAAGGTTATTGATTTTCCTTTTTAGATATTTATATGAGGTAAATAGATAAGAAAAAAATAACTTACAAATGACACAACAAGAGGAAATATAATGACAATTAAATAAGATATATAGAAATATGATTAGGTAAAGGAAAAATGCTTAGAATGCAAAGAAATAAAGGCAAACAATTTAGTGTTATTAATCACCCTTAATAAATAGAGAATACAAAATAGTGAAAAAAAGTGATAAAAGTAGCAATTGTACCACATGAATAGTCAATACATTATTGTATTACTATTTAAAAAATTAGGTTTCAAATTTGAACCCACAATCATGTTTGAATTATCTATTGACTTAACCAATTAACCTATATATACACAAATTATTTTGAATAAAGTAAATTTAAAACATACTTTTACTCTTTAAACTCTTCTCTCAAAAGCAACCAAAAAATTAATAAAGTTGAAATGAAGAAAACCCTTCACAAATGAAAAGGAGGTGAATGTTTGAGTGTGACACTATGTAACGATGCTTAAAAATATCACGTGTAAAGAGGGTAAGACATGGGCGAGGCCAAGTAATTGCACCCTTATCGAGGAAAGTTCTTTGTATGCTTAATAAAACATTCACCTATTATTATCGTGTTAAAGTCCTCAATTAATGTTATCACTCTTTAAATATGGAGTAGTTAATCTTCAAATCTCATATTTAAGAAAACATTTTGAAATGCAACTATTTAGTAACATGAGCTCCTAAAACATCTAGGGATTGTTGCACGTGTAAGAATCAATGGTTTGACTCCATATAAAATTAATAAAGATAAATATTGAGTTGGTGTAGAAAACTTTTCCATTTTCTCTTATTTATTATTATTATATTTATTTTGTTTGTGTGACTATTTGCTCACACAACAAACATTTAATTTTTGTGATTATTTGTGGGTCAAACGAAAATTATAAAATTAATTTTGGAGTGAATTATATGGACTTTTATTTAAGTGGATTAAAAAAAAATAAAAAATTGTAAAATAGATTTTGGAGCAAATCATATGGACTTTGACCTAAGTGGATATATACATTTTACTTGTGGACCAAAAGAAAATTGGAAACTAGATTTTGGAGCAAATCATATGAGTTTGGATCTAAGGGAGGTTCGATCTAATTCTTTTTAGTTAGACCCTCTCTGTTATATATAGAATAACTTAAACGATCCCCACTTATTAATCTAGAGATATGAATTTCTTCCATGTGGCAAGGGTTTTGATTTGACCCACCTTAGATTGAATCCCCTTATGTAGCACCTATTTGATAGCTTTTTATCTCCAAACCATATGGAAGCATTTTATTGAACTAAACTTACCACTTTGAATCATGTTTTTTTAGGGATAAATAAAGTCATAAAAACATGAAATTTTATAGGTAAATATCCCTCTTTGTAAACTTTCTACTTTTTAATCAACATAAGTTCGTTATAAAAATAATTACCTCAATTTGAGGCATTAGAAAAATAGGAAATGATGACAAAAAATACATGATTATTTGTATCATATCCTTGTTTCAATTAAATAATAATAATTTTTGTATATATGCAAGGAGTAATGCTTAATAGAAAAATATATTTATAGATTATAATTAGTATCTATTAAAAAATTAATAATTAAAATATTCAATTAAAAATTACAAAAATATATGTAAACCCTAGATATCAGTTTCAAGGATCTATGTTTCAAAAAAATGAAAAGATTTTATTTATAGCTCAAGTTATGTTTTAGGAAAATGTGGCATTAAAAAATAGTAAAAGTATAATAAACACTTTATTTAAAATTAACCAAATATGATAGAAATTATGTTTATTTTTATTTTTTAATTTTAAATAAAATTTACTTAGAAAATGTCACAAATCAGTAGTTTACATTATGATCAACAAAATGTGATGAATTTTGTAAAATACTAATTTTAATGATCCTTAAAGACAAAAAATAAGATACATGTTATGATGAAACCCATATATAGTACCGTACACAGGTACGTATGACTTCGCTACCAGCTTTGCCGCCAGCCACCGCAGGTCAGCCCAGGCATTGTCGCTGGGCCACCCACCTACCACCAAGGGGGGCATTTTTGGCCTCTCTACATGCCCTAATAGGGCATTTTTTTCTCAGAGCCATAACCTTTCACCACAAGATCAGATTTTTGCAAACGAACAGTTGACAGAAAGTTGGTTCCATGCATTTTTTTCTATTTTTTAATCAACATAAGTTCATTATAAAAATAATTACCTCAATTCGAGGCATTAGAAAAATAGGAAATGATGACAAAAAATACATGATTCTTTGTATCATATCCTTGTTTCAATTAAATAATAATAATTTTTGTATATATGCAAGGAGTAATGCTTAATAGAAAAATATATTTCTAGATTATAATTAGTATCCATTAAAAAATTAATAATTAAAATATTCAATTAAAAATTACAAAAATACATGTAAACCCTAGATATCAATTTCAAGGATCTATGTTTCAAAAAAATGAAAAGATTTTATTTATAGCTCAAGTTATGTTTTAGGAAAATGTAGCATTAAAAAATAGTAAAAGTATAATAAACACTTTATTTAAAATTAACCAAATATAATAGAAATTATGTTTATTTTTATTTTTTAATTTTAAATAAAATTTATTAGAAAATGTCACAAATCATTAGTTTACATCTTCTTTAAGTTATTGACTATTTCTTTGTTATGATCAACAAAATGTGATGAATTTTGTAAAATACTAATTTTAATGATCCTTGAAGACAAAAAAATAAGATACATGTTATGATGAAACCCATATATAGTACCGTACACACGTACGTATGACTCCGCCGCTAGCTTTGCCATCAACCACCGCAGGTCAGTCCAGGGACCGTCGCTTGTCCACCCACCTACCACCAAGGGGCATTTTTGGCCTATCTACATGCCCTGATAGGGCATTTTTTCTCGAAGCCATAATCTTTCACCACGAGATCGGATTTTTGCAAATGAACAGTTGACAAAAAGATGGTTCTATGCATTTCATAGTGGTCTAGGTATTTTTGGCTAATTTTGTTACAACTACTTGATTTTGTTGTTTGAAGCCTATATTTGCTATTAATCTTTGTCAAGTCATAACTTGCACCCACGGTGTTGAAATTTCAACTTCTTATAGGCATTGGAAAGGTACTTCTGAGCACTTCAGATCTATCCATGCCATTTTTCTAGATTTTGCCTTAGACATCAAATTTTTAATTTGAGGTCATATTGGGTACTTTTCACTCATTGCTTGTAAAAATTGTTGAAATTGTTAGAAAATGAAAGCATAACTACTCAGCGGAAATCTAATTTAAATATAAATTTCTACAATATTTAACTATGTATTATCAATGGATATTGTAACATGCAATTGAAACTATGCAACATAGAAACATCAAAACAGAAAACTAAACACACAACACATTGTTTACGTGAAGAAAACCCTTATGGGTAAAAAACTCCACCAGGAAAGACGCGCAAGCTTGTATTAATGTGTAAAAGATTGTACAATACATCAACTACACAACTCTCTCCATCAGTCTTCAACATGACAGCATTCTGGTAGCACCTGAGTACCTAAAATCTGTATTACAGCAACAAATACAATGGAAAATATTTATAGAAGAGTTTTCCCTCCATTCTAGGCGTCCACTTTCTCTCTCCTCTAATAACCCCACATGCAAGCATTAAATGTCGTCATACATGCAACCACCAAGTGGCAAAAACTTACCCATGCAAGGTGGGGTGCCTAGGTCTAAGAATATCATGTAAAAACATCTTATGATGCGTCATAACCATCATAGATACCACCAACAATAAATCTTCCCAATATGGGTGCCTGGGACTAATAATAGCAACCACAACTAATAATGGGTGTCATATGCATCAGACATGCATGGAATCTTATGACAACTTGTAGCTGCCATAAATCCACTTACACCGCATTATGACAAGTTGTCATACATGCCAAAAATAGTAGATTCCTCAAGGGGAATGCCTACCCTCATTTACCTCTGAGTTTTACATTTGCCAATAGTAAATATCACTCCATAACTTCTGCTGGTAACTCCAAAATTACCACTATCAATGAGATTACCTCATTCTCTTATGGGTAATTACAAATAACAAATAGTAATGGGATATATACAATATTGGAATTTACAAGGTTAATGGCACTTTATTCCAACAGAAATTAATGGTTGTTTTTTCTTGGGGGGCTTCGATTTAAATATTGATCTATTGGGGAGTTCATAATTTCATTTGAGGGTTTCATGTATTTGTAAAATTGGAGATCTATCTTAGTTCATTATAGGTGAAAAAATATCTTGTAATTAAATTTAGTGCTTCTATTTGGAGCACCCAAGTTTGCCTATTTGACTTTTTTAATGTACGAGTCAAGGAATTTCAAGTGGAACGTTGGAAGTGACTACATGGAGTTGGGCACCCAAATTGGGAGCATGATTTGGTTAAACTTAACCCTAATTTGTTGATTTACAATTTCTATAAGTATAAGGATTGAGATTGGACTTCATATGGTTTTGTGATAGATTTCCAAAGTGAGGTTATGTTGTCAAATTGATCACAGGTTGAAACTCATAAGTACATTGAGGACATGTTCTCTAAGTGCATATGGCTTTAGGAATAGGTTTTGTGAAGGCTATATTGTTGAATTTTACAATTGGTGAAGATCTCTTATTTACCATATTTTTTGAATCTTCTAGATATGTATTATAATCATTTCCTTTTAGTTGATAATATATTAGAGTGGTGATATTGTTTCTAATTTTCCTAAAAGGGCTTACAAGGGTAGATATGGTATTGTATTGTTGCATTATTTCCATTGTATTACTATTTTATTGAATTATTAGATTGTAAATATTCAGTAATACTCTCCTTATTTGAGATTATGAACATTTGATTTTCTACATTTGGTATTAGAGATATAGATTGTTTTAAATCTATTGGGAAGAGGGCATTTGGGCCTTGTGATAATCTTTGTTTGAGTGATAGATTTGCATAAGTGATCCAAGATTGTTTTCATAAGATAAATGGTAGGCACTAAAAGTGGGAGATTAAAAAAATTCAATGGCACAAACTTTTAGCTTTGGAAGCTCAAGATAGAGGATATATTGGTGGATAACAATCTGTAGCCCATGGTTGCAAGATAGAAACCATTTGGCATGTTTGAAAATGATTGGGAAATAATTGATAGGAAGGAAATAAGCTTGGTTTGAATTTTCCTTTTTGAGTTAGTGCTTTTGAGTTTATTGAGAGAAGATACCACCAAGAAACTCTAGATAAAATTAGGGAATTTGTATCAAACAAAGTCCCTTGTTAATAATTTTTTTCTTTGGAAGTAGTATTTGTCAAGGATGGGTGATGATGAATCCATGACAAAGCCCTTGAATTCCTTCAATGTTGTCATGAGCCAATTAGCTTCAATTGATGTTAAAATGGACAAAGAGGATAAGTGCATTACCGTGTTATGTTTGTTGCCAGATTCATGGGACAACCTTGTGATGGCAATCAATAGTACCATATATATGTTAATGCTTGAGAAGGTGGTTGAAGCCATGTTATCATAAGAAATTAGGTTGAAAAATTATGAATACTTTAAGGATGTGTTTATTGTTAGAGGCCATTTAAAGGAAAAAGGAAATAAGAATTCCAAAGGTAGATTTAAATCCTTTGGAAGGTCCAAGGCAAAGTTTTGGAATTGTGGAGAGAATAGACACATTAAAGAGATTTCAAGTCTAATGAGGTTAAAAAAAGAATGAAAATACATTTCATGAGACCCATATGGAATAAAATTTCTCTAGTGAAGAAGATGAAGACATGTTTATGTCATCATTATGTACACATGCATGTAATGATGCATGAATGATTGAGTTAGGAGCATCTTGTTACATGACTTATCCCAAGGAATGGTTCTTTGAATTTGAGAGCTTTGATGGAGGTGATGTCTTCTTAAGGGATAAACCTACTCATAAGATCATGGGTTGGGGTAGGGTGAAACTATGTTTGGGGATAGGAGAGTGAAATTAATCTTTGAAGTTTTGTATGTTCTTGGGTTAACTAGAAATTGCTTTTTTTTTTGGCAATATTAATGATGTAGGTGTAAATGTAGCTTTTGGGAAAAGAATTGAAAATTATGATCAAAGGAAGGAAAGTGTTGACATGAGGAGTTCATATGAGATTCTATACAAGTTTTATAATAACATTGTGGTTGGTCATGATTTTCTTGCTGAGAAGAAATTTTGTTGGTAAAAAATTGATGTCTCAGATTGAGTGCTAATCTAAGGGTATTAGGATGTGAACCATGGTGCAATGGATAAATTTAGTGTAGTGGATTTTTTGACAGTTACATCCAGTTGGTTGAGAATCTATTAGTTTCAAATAGATGTTTTGGGTTGATTATAAGGATCTTGATGTTGTTGAAGATGACAAAGTTTGATGCATTACATGGGATGCTAGTAATTACTAAGAGGTTTTCTTGGTAAAGAAATTTAAGTTTATTTATTGATGTTTCTCTTATGTTATTTTGCAATGTATACAACAAGTGGGAGAATGCTAGGATATGTTTGTTGTACACCTTACAATTCCATTCAATAATGTTTAGATATTATTGTAATGTTAGAAAGCTAGCTAGGCATAATAATATTTTAATATTATTATAAATGTTGGACCGTCTTAGAATGATATGCCAACCTTGGGGAAATCCATGAGAAACTTATATGCCACTAGGATTGTATTTTATGACACTTGTAAGAGGTGTGTAAGAGCACCTATGATTCATGAATTACATTGTAAGAGCATTCATAATGGAGTTACTAACAGACTTGGAAAATACATATTTGACTAGTCAATAATAGTCATAATAGCATCTTGTAAATGAATTTAGTGCTCCAAGTTAGAGTGCCCATGTTTACATGTTTTAATCCTTGACTACAGGAGCCAAGGAATCTCAAGTGGGATGTTGGAATTGATTTCATGGGGTTGGGTAACCAAATTGGGACCATGATTTTTGGCCTATGGTTTGGTTACCCAACCCGAGTTTATAGCTTATAAATTCTATAAGAAAAAGGCTTGGTATAGGACATCATATGGATTTGTGAAAGGTTTCCAAAGTGAGGTTATAATACAAGATTGATCATAGGTTGAAGCTTGAAACTCATAAGTGCATTGAAGATAAGTTCTCTAAGTGCATGTCTCATTCTAGGAAGAGGTTCTCTAGAGACTATGTTGCTAGATTCAGTAGTGGGTGAAGATATATTGTTTAGCACATAATAAATCTTCTTTATATATTGTAATTGTATGCTTTTAGTTGATAATATATTAGAGTGGTGCTATTGTTTCCATTATTTCCTAAAAGGGTTTCCCAAGGTAAATTTGGTGTTCTTGTGTTGTTTCATTATTTCCATTATGTTGCTATTTTGTTGCATTATTAGATATATAACTATTTGGCAATACTCTTTTTATTTAGATTATCAACATTTGATTTCCCAAATAAGTAACTTGGTGGGATTCTCTATCAAATCACAAAGGTTAAACCATGTCGCAAAGACCCTAATGGTACTGTAGTGATAGATACTTGTTGCAACAACTAAAATTAAACATTTCCTATAGAGACCTATGTTGTACTAATTGAGATGTCATGACAAAAGAGGAAGAATAATCACTTCCAAAAGATATGTCCCTTGAGTTGGTTTTTATTAAGGTGTAAATCATGTCATGGAGTGGAATATGATATAGATGAGAGAATGCAAGGGAGGTATATAGAGATAGATATATTGTATGAAGGAGAAAGGTGTACAAAGAGATTAAGTGAATAAAAATATTGTAATGCTATCTTGATATTATAGGAATAAAAAAAGGATTTAGAGTAGGAAAAAATTGTGTTCATGTGAATATATGTGGAATAATGTACCTTACTCTTCTATTTAATTATTGCTAGAGATATAATTAACTTTAATTCCTCTTTGAATAGTATTATAGATCCAACAAAGGTTTAAAACTCTAACATAAGATTGGTATCCCAAAGTTATTATATGTCAACATTTCATGGCACCATTTGAACCTTGGTTATCTAATACCATAAGGGAGGAATCGACAAGATTGTGAGGATAGGCCTTTTTTGACCAAAGTGACAAGAAAATTAAAACAACACTAGGTGATTTTTGGAAAAGTAGACTTGAAAGTTTATGCTATGTCCTCTCAGGGGCCTAAAAATCTAATGGGATGGTGTGTGTGAAAGGGACGATCTTGAAAAAAATATAATTGTAGAAACAAATCAGGTGTAATGGTTAGGTGAGATAAAATGGGGATGAATACATGTGAAAGAGAAAGGTAAAGAAAGAAATTAGTAGAATTGAGATGAAACTAGAGAAAAAAAATAGAAAATGTTAGTTTGAAAGAGTTAACATACATAAGAAAGAGTAAAATTACACAAAAATAAAGTTTAAAGAAAGATACAAAAGAAAAAAATAAAAATAAATAGAGAATAGAGAACCTGAAAGAAGATTCTACAAAATAATATACAAAATAACAACTATGAGACGTCGCTGACATGTAGATAATGTAAGTATGATGGAATTTTATGAAAGGACAATCATGGTGCCAAGATGCCAGATAAATGGTGTTGTTGTGTATCTATGCTATCGTAGGCACAATACAAATCATGATAGAAAGTATCGAATAATTTTGGTCAAGTGGGTCTTCAAGATATGGAGAGCATAAAGGAAGTAGAGACCACATATCATAATGTAAGCAAGGTATGCCACCAAATATTTGTAATGTGTATGCTATAATTTTAGTTATACCATCGAAATAGAGTAATTACCACAGCAAGTATTTTCATTTATCTTTGCATCAGACATGCCATGAATAGTGTCATATTGTTGTCCCATTTTATGGGCCTTCCATGTCTCACCTTCTTCATTTTCAGAGTTCTTTGTGTTTGCCTCTTAATCTTGTAATGGTTTGTCATTGTTGAGAAAAATTTTGAGCCGCATAAAAATTGTTCCCTAGTTGTATTGTTCCTTAGATAAGTAGAAATAGAAGAATAGATAATAGGTAGATTCCCCGTGCTGGCATTTGTATTCTTTCTAAATTGTTTCATTTCTATGACTACATGAACAACTTCAAGATCTAAGAATGTTTAGTAGTCTGTCTGTTCTCTACGATTGTACAGCTGTTTCTATTAGTCTTATGACCGTTTATCAGTGGTCTGTTATCTTGTAAGACTGTTCTTCAGTATTCTGTACACTGTAATCTCTGCATAAGCTTAATACAATTTTAAAAAAAATCTCTGACTTGGTGCTAATCACCATCTAAAAGTTCCATGGGTTAAGCTTGAGCACGAATATGTTGTATAAAAAATGTAGGGGTGATTCCAATAGCTTCCAAAATTGTTGCTAATGTTGAGTCTATCATAATAGGTGGTCCTTACACTATTTTTTTGTTCTAGATGTCATGAAGGAAATGTGTAACTAGTCTCTATATCTAATGTATATTTTGATTGATTTTTTGGACATTGTTTGGCTTAGGGAGGTTAGGGCAATATTATAAGAAGGTTTTAAACTACTACAAATTTTTGGTCAATGTGTCGGTGATATAGTGTGTCTAAGCTGTGGTCACATGTTTGATCAAACATATTTTGATCATACTCATCCTTGTTGTGCTGCACTAATCTACTCCTATTTTGGGATTTGCAAGGCTTGTAGTCTTGATGAAATGTGGCTAAAGAAGAGTTATGCTCATGTCTAATGTGTATCTTTCCTCTAAATATTTAATCATTATCTATTCATTATCATGAAGAATTCTTTCAGTTGTACCTATTTTTCTAGGTTGTTCAATTCAGAGTCCATATTTTTTTGTGCCACCAAATATCTCCTATTATTATACTCATAAATATTTAGTGTGAGTCAGGTGGAATAAGGCTTTTATTATATTTAAATGACTAAATGGTGATGAGGTATCTAGAGGTCTGTTAGGTAAGCATTTCATTTATATATTGATGATTGCTATGATATGTGATGCATCATTTAGCATGTTGATCCAAAGTTGATGATAGTGATCATTTTTTTAATATTTTGGTCAATTTATCTTCTAATTACTTAGATTTAAAACACCACAGTTCAAATTGGATTCTAGGATGAAGTTCAAATTGGATTCTAGGATGAAGGGAATTGATGAAATTAAAAAAGAATGATTGTTTATCAAAGTTATATATTGTTTTAATTTTTAAATTTTTCATCGAGTTTAATGAATGTACAAGTATATTAAGTATTAAATTTCTTGATTGTCATAAATACACGGGTGAATAAATTTGACTCAAAAACTATATAGTTGAATCTTGATAAAACATTATAATTTAACACACTGCAAAAAATACCTTCTACTTGTCAATGGACGAGCAAAAGGAGCTCTTTAATGAATGGTTCACAAGGCACAACACTTGAAAGTTTTGCAAATGGAATAAAAAGCTTAGTGGGCTTGATCTTCAGGGAAACTCCATGGTTAAGTGCACTTTAGTCAGAATAGCACTAGGATGGGTGACCTCTCGAGAAGTCCTAATGTTTCACCCCTATGAGCACCAACTAGATGCAATGAGTATTACATGGACCATTCATGATGAGTTCATGTCAACCACTACTCATAAAATATGAGGCAATGAGTTTGACTCAAAAACTACATAGTTGAATCTTGATAAAACATCATATCTTAAAGCATGTCATTGAAAATTTGTATTAAATTACTAGTAAAAGTTACATACCATTATCAAGATTTGTCCTTGAATACTTTTAATAAATAATTTACATGTGGCAAGGGGGTTAATGTGTAACAATTTGAAAATATCCGGTATGTGAAATGTGATCATCTTTTCCATTAAATGTGATGTTTGGTGTGTAATAGCCTCTATGTATGTATGAAATTTCTAGTGATAATTGTTAATTATAAAATCCAATAGCTCAGTGTAATGCTTTATCTAGGCTAGTTTTGGTGGGGAGGAGGGGGGAAACTGCTTGTGATAGGGTTAGGACAATAAATGTTGGCTAAAGAACATAATTGTTGTAGGTTAGTGGATTTTTTTTATTATCTATTTTTTCAAAAAATGTAGGATTTAATTATATGGAGGGTTGTGAGGGATTGTATTTGAAGAAGGGTGAGGTGGAGGAGGTGAATGGAGGTGTATGAGAGAGAAATTTGGAAACTAGATCTCTAAAAAATTCTCTCATGGATGTATGTTTTCATTCAAAGGAGATAATGTAAATAGAATTTTCTTAGTACCATGTATATCTAGTCATAAGGAAACATAATTACTTGGGATTGCTGAGGTGTAATGATGAAATGCACATATGATTTTAGAAGATCTAAGTAATCACTAGAATAATCATGGATTAAGATCAATTAGTAGTATAACATATTAGAATCTTGGCCAATCATGCTGATAAGAGGAGGTGGAATGGAAAATGGATCTAAAAATGAAACCAAATATAAAGGAGGGTTCATAGTGGGTACAACAAAATGCAAATAGATAAAAAAGCAATCTCGAGAGATATACTATCCTAATCATAATATCCACATATAATATATATAGAGTATGCACAATAATTAAATTGAAAAGAGAGGGTAAGAAACTATGTATTCATCCTTGGTTTGTTGATATTTATATGAATTTTCTATTTTTATTATGTTTGTTCTTGTGGTTATAATAAATCTACAAAATAGAGATAGGGTGTCTTAATGTATTGATCTTCACCTCAGTAGCTATGTATACCAAGATCCAAAGAGATAATGATAGTAGAGTTGAATTCTTAGGTGTTTCAAGTCATTTCTAACAAGGCATACTTACCTTGCGATTATAGTTACAAATGTTATCTAGTAGAGGCTTGTACTAGGAACGTGTGTGAACAATAGCAAGGATATTAGTGTGTCATTTAAATGTGATTTGAGTTCCTTATTTCAATAGGTTAATAGTTTTTTATTTATATGAATCCAATTTAGGTTGTGTGAGGTATGGGTTACAAAGTTAGCTAGGGCTAGAATGATAAAGTAGGTTGAAACATTGGTAAACATCCAAAAAATGATTTTCACTAGGGATGAAGTTGGATGGGGTATAATAGAAAGGATAAGGTTCTTTATTAGAAGGGTGTGCAAAGGTGAAAATGGGATAGGGGTTCAAACTAAGTGATCTTGGAATAAAGTTAGCCACTACCAACCCCTTTCTTGCAATGTAACATTCTCAAGAGAACAACATGTCAAGTAGAATAAGTTATTATTAGTACGCATAGTATAGATTTACTTCTTTATAATGTGATTATTTTAGGGATTTAGTTTTTGTATCTTTAATTTTTAAAACTTTGGTATTCTCTTTCATTAGATTTGGTATATTAATGAATTTAATTGGTTGCATAAGACATAGGATCAATATTCTCTTTGACCTTTATTACTTGAATGTTTTTCTAAACTTTGATCTACCTATTGATGTGGTGTTTAATGCTATCATGGGTATGTTTACTACACTTGGATTAAATGCTCTTCTAACTAAACATTATTATCCACATTAGGTTAGTGTTTGCATGAAATTTTATTTTCAAGTTATGATTTGATTCCCAAGTGGATTGGTGAACAAACTTGCAAATTAGCTAGTAATCTAAAAGACCGTGGAATATGAACACAAAACCCTAAGCTAGAATGTAAATGCACATTCAATATGTGAGGAAGACTTTGCAATGTAACTGTATTTAATTTTAAAAGATATATACAATGACATATATGTAGAAAAGTTGTTTGTTGGTTCTTCTCTACCTATACCTTGTATAGTGCATGTATTTATATAATGGGGCCATCAACTAAGCCTTCAATAATATGTTGATGGGTGTTGTACACATATGGTGCACTTTACATGTGGATAGTGTTGGCACGTGCCTAATTTTTTTTTCAAAAGGTCCATTGCTTTATGCCTCATTATAGTTTGGAAATTTTTTCACCCATTATTGATAATCGATCTAAGAAATCTTCAATGGGCCCGCATTGGTCGATTTTGTGTTGTGAATGATTATTTTACCTTCCCCATGCCATGGCCATGTCTTATTGTTGCTGAAAGTCCCATAAAATTCCTTTGTTTTGTGCTTTCCGTGTCTTTTTTTGACTTTTGGGTGCAGGGTTCCAAGTTCTAAATCCTGTCAGAACTTGAGATGTTTCTTGGTTCCAGTGTCCTTCCGGATCCCCTTGTTTTCGATGCTCAATTTGGAGGGTCAAAACTTGGAATTTTCAAATGATCTCAGAGATGGTGGCTGTGTCATCCAACATCAAGTGGACCTTTCATTTAGGAGTTTTGACCAATTTTTGGATTTCAAGTTTTCTAAGTACATCAGAATATTCCTAGTTCCAATGTCCTTCCTGTTGGGACCTGCAAAATTTTTGTTCCTAGATATGCCCATTTTGCCTCCAATTTCCATCTGAATCCCACTTTATGCCTTCAGTATTGAACCTATTGTTTATAACCGATCAGAGATGTCTTCCATAGGTTTTTATGTGTTTGCCACTTGAAAATGCAAGATAGGAAACCCAAAAAATGACTAAGTCTAAAAAACTCTAAGTGTTTCCTTGTATTTTCACCTCTGGCGGAGTTTCAGAGTTCGGGGTTTATGCCTTCAGCCTTGTGCTATCTATTGGCTCTGAGGTCTAGGGCTCAAAATTTGCCTAAGTGGTGAAATTTGTCTAAAAGAGTCAAAGGTCAAAGGTCAGAGTTTTGGTCTTCTGTCTTCTTCATGGCGGACATCGGTGGGAAGGCCCGAGGGCCAAGGTCCACTTTTGAGGCAATGAAAAATATTCTAAGTATGATGCAGGACTATGGAGTTTCGGAGGTCAAAGTTTTGGCCTTTCGTCTTCTTCAGTATTGCGGTTGGAAGGTGGGGGACCTGAGGGCTGAAGTCTAACGAGCTCTTTTTCTTCTAAGTGTTTCAGAGGTCAGACTTTAGGCCTTTAGCCTTCGTTCTTCATGGAAAGTGTTAAGGAGAAGCCCCGAAGTCTGAAGTCCACCTAAGGTTCCAAAATTTTCTAAATAAAGCAGACTTTCATAGGTTAGAGTTGTGGTGTTCTCTATTCTTCCAAGTAGGCGAAGCATCGAAGGCCTAAACTCTAAATTCTGTCGAACCTTTGTAAAAGTGACAAGTCTTCAAAATTTTGGGGCTTGGACTTTCTCTCTTCTTCTTTCTCTGGGAAGCGGTAAGGCTGAAGGCCTGAGGGCCGAAGTTTGATAGGGTAAACATTCTCATTTATAAGGCAGATTTCGGCAGACGGGAGTTCTCTCTTTTCTCTTCTTCCTTTTGGAAGGAGGAAGGGTGAAGGCCTGAAGCCCAACCCAAGACGCCTTCATAGCTATACATAGGTGGGGTCAGGGCTTCATATCCTTCTTCTTCTAGATAATATAAATTGCAAGGCGGAAGGTCAGAGCTCCAAAGTCTGATTTGTCAGAGCTTGACTTCATGGCCTTCCCCATTCATTCAAATGTGCCGATAATGTTTCAGATTTCCATAAATACAAAGTGGGTGGCACAATGAAATTCTTCAATGCATAGGTACACTTGGAGGACAAAGGTAGAAAAAATTAAATGTTGCAGGTGTCAAAGGAAGGTTCAAACCTTCCCTCTTTATTGTTCCAGGTACACTAATTGTGTAAGCAATCTTCTTTCTGACATTTTTAGAATTGCCAAAGAATGGGAAAGCCTCCAAACATGCATACTTCCTGACATTGTAGTGGGGTTGAGTTTAATGAGGTAGGTGTATACTTATTGACAAAAATGCAGTGCTGAAAATGGGTATAGGGTATTGTAATGTTATATATGCATTGGTTTTTGATGCATTAAGGGTTGGTCATTTTGGCAATTTCTCAGTAGGATTGTGAGCTCCAGGAGGCAGGATAATAAGATTATTTTTGCAGTCATTGTTTAACATGAATCAACTATGAAACGTATGTAATATACTTTGAAAATCTTTGTATTGAATCTTTGTTTTTCTCCAGCACTGTGGATGTTTTTTCTAGTGAACTTTGATCGCAGTCAAGGTTTTCTCTTGCCACGTTTTGTGGTATGAATGTAAGCAGTGATTTGAATGAATGCGACAGTTCTTAATTCATTTCCAAGGCTTTGTAAATGATCTTTTCAATATTACATGAGAAAGAGCATGGTATGATGTTGGATTGTTAAGTATTTTCAGTGATTTGGTATTGATTTCCTTGCATTTGATTTATCAAATAGGTAGTTATACATTTTTGTGTGGTTATTTTTCCTCTGTTTAACATTAGACTCTACAGCCCAATGGATAGGCACCAGTCTGAGTAGCCTTAGATCACCCATCTTCAAAACAAAAACAATACATCCTATCTTTAGAAGTAGAAGTAGTCTTAATGCATCCTTGTTGTGTAGGATTGCCAATATCAGCTATATAGGGGTTTTACAACAACCACCTTTCCTTTGTTCAATGACAAATTTGGGGATAAGAAAGCAATCTGGGTTTGGTTGTTAATATTTTTAGTTGTTCATCTGGTCTGATTTGAATATCTACTCAGGTATAATACTCCTTGGAATATCCCTCCAGAGTTTAAGCTAAGCTCGAAGAGAAGAGGAGTTTACCCACTCCTGTTAGTTGGCCAAAATCCCTAAAACTTGTTGATAAACCTCTTCCTATCACCCTAACGACAATCCCTGGCCTAGGTGATTTAGGAATGTTTTAGAGTTTTGTGTTGCCGTTATTTTGGGTGCAAAAAAATTGGTGACGTTGCCAGGGAGATAATATTTTGCTCAACATTCGAAATCCTTGGTAACAGTGAATCATTTTAGTTCTGGTTGTTGATATTAAAATACAGTTTTGTTCAAGTTTTGCTTCCTAGCAAGGGAAGTGGTGACTCTATTTTAATAAGCTAGAATTAATTTCAGTTTGAAGAAGTTTCATAATGGATAGAGGAAAGAACCAAGATCAACTTGGGCATGATGAATCCTCTAGCAGTGCAGGAAATAGGAGTAAATGGGGAACAAAAAATGCTAATGATGTGCCTCCATTGAATACTCGAGACTAGACTGGTACCTCTGACAGAAGTAATGTATCTGTTGATCTCAGAGGCTAGTATGAGTACACTTCTGAGGACTTTGCTGATAACATGCTTAGGACAAAATAGAAGAACAAATAGGAATGAGTATAATGTTAGAATAAATGAGAATGTTATTGGCAGAGGAGGTAAAGATAGACTGCATGATCCACACTTGAGAACATTTGGGATGCCCAGTGATAAGGAAGAGATATATCAGGATGTCAGGTATCCTGATTCTCCCACAGGATTACTTGGAAGTCGGCGTGACACTATCCCTAATGAGGATGATCAGCAACAACATCCTGATAATGATGAGGAAAGAGAAAGAAGAATCCAGGATGAACTGGATCTGCTTGATCATCTCAGAAATAGACAAAGGGAAGTGCAGGCCTTGCTTTATCAACAACAAGCTTAACTTGCCCAGCAGGCCCAACAAAATCAAAATGCCCAGAAGCATAGCCTGAATCGAAATGTACAACAGCAATGTGCACATACAATTAGCAGAATAACTAGAGACAACAACACCATCAAATGGGACAGCAAGGCATAAATCAAGGCTCTACTCAAAATATTAATACTCAGTCACCACAGAATCAAGCTAACCAATAACATGGCAACATTTAGAACGTTGGGCATGCACAGCGAAGACAAGCACAAAGGTTTATTATACAAAGGCAACCATTGGGAGCTAAAAGGTACAAGCAGCTTGATTTCATTTGTATTCCTGATTTTCCTAATCCCATTCCAACTGAGATTAGAGGGAAGATTCCAAGATTTCAAGGTATTAATGTTGTCGCTGGTGAGGAATACTTGAGACATTTTATTAATGTCACTGATGAGTATGAGATTGAATATGAAGATGTGATGATGAAGTTGTTTATGCACTCATTGGAAGAAAGTGCCAAAGAATGGTACAAGGCTCTCCTTGATAATAGCATTGATTCTTGGGAGGAATTCATGAGAGTGTTCAGATTGCAGTATGGGGATAGGATTGACCCCAAGTTTTCCATCCATGAGCTCACAACCATCAAAAAGGCCATCAATGAGACAGTAGCTGATTTCAACAGCCACTTCATCATGACTATGAGAAAGGTACCCCCTCACATGAGACCTAATGAATCAATGTGTTTAGTTTTATATTGTGGTGCATTTGATTTGAAGCTTGGTTATTGTTTGAGGGACAAGAATCCACAAACATTAAGAGAGGCATATGCCACAACTATAAATATAGAGACTAACACGAGAGCTTCAGGGAAGCACATTAAAAGGGTTGATGTGAAGTTATCCTAGCTAGACAAAGTTGTTTTCAATAAACCCCTTACTATTGATGATAAGTTAGACAAACTTATGGGGGTTGTGAAAGATTTGACTTATAAGGTTGCCAGAAATGACAAAGGGTTGCCACCTCAAGGTACTACAACACATTTTAATGAAGGTAAGAGGCTACATAACAAACCTTATAATACTGATTGGTCTAAGAGACCACAACAGAATGATAGACATGCTACTCACAGACATGTGAGTTTCAAATAGCATGAGAGGGATACCCTTGATCCTTTGAGAAAGGATCAAATTAATTCCCAAGATGAATTTTTGTGGTGCCAAGCTTGTTTTCTTCCCCATGATCCATCAAATTGTGCGATGGCTCATTCACTAAGCAAAGAAGTAGAATTCCCAAATGAGGAAGGTACAGTTGAGTACTATGAAGAAGAGATAAATCAGTTTGATGCAAAGGATTATGAACAAATAGATCAAGATGCTGATTGTAACAGCTATGAAGAGGATGATCATATTTTCTAATATGATTATGATGAAGGTCCAAAAAGGCATTAATTACCAACTCATGATTTTGGGCATTTAAGGGGCCTTATGCAGAAAAAATATCAGCAGTCCAAGCCTTCAAAAGAGGATATGAAAGCATTGACTGATGCAACCATCTTGCAAGTCCAAGGAGGCTATCAACTGAGAAATAGGACTATCCTTGTGTATAACACCCCTACCAAGGAATCAAAACAACAAAAATTGAATGGGGATAGGGACAAATGCAAGGGAAATGTGGAGCAGAAAAGTAATAGCACTCCAAAGAAGATTGCCTAAAAAGAAAAAGATTCTAGTGCAACCACTAGCAACAAAATAGAAGTATGTTCAAAAGAATCCAATGCCAAATGTACATCCTGTAGGTACTACACCCATTCTAGGGGTTCATTATCCAAAAGGAGGTTATAAGCGTGATTAGCCCTAGACACAAAAAGGATCAGAAAAGGAGAAGACAAAGGATGAAGGTAAGGATATTTCATCCAGTCAAATCATACCTTATATTCCTTCTGCAAATGATGTAACTATTTCATGTGATACTCCTTTGCCCAATTATCTCCCTATTGACATGGCTCAAGTTTTTAGCCAAATTAGAACTTTTGTGCCAATAGTGGAACTCCTTAGAATCCCTAAACATAGGGATAGAGTAGAGTCTCTTATTACTACTACAGATGAACAAAAACAACCTATTGTTGTTCCTGGCAGTTATTATGGAGACATAGGAAATGAGGAAACAATACAGGTTTACTTAGGATCCTCCATGGTTAATAGCAAGATGGGAGTAGATCCTTTTTATACAACACTGATCATAAATGGTTGGTTGTTACACAACTGTATGCTTGATTTAGGGGCATCTAGTAATGTCATGCCTCTTGAGATCATGAATGAATTGGGATTGAAGGTGTCCAAATGTTTCAACAAGTGCTTTGCCATGGATTCCAGGGAGGTTAATGTTATTGGTCTTGTCAAGGATGTGAGGTCCAACTAGCTGCATCTCCTGACAAGTCTTTCCTCATGGACATGATTATTGTGGACTGCCTAGCCAAATGGGGCATGCTATTATCTAGAAAGTGGGCAACATCTATGGGTGGAAGTATTCAAATGGACCTGTCATATGCCACCATTCTTGTCTAGGGCATGGAAGTGAAACTATACAAGGAGAAGAAGGTGGAAGATGAACACATAGAGGATAGATATAACACAGAAGAGAATCATATAAATTTCTTTGATGCTAAAATAGACCATTTTATGGCATATCAACATGTAGTGACGATGGTCCTTGTGTGAATGTTTCATCTTCTAACCCTGTTGCAGCTGTTTGTGATGCATTTGATTTGTGGACGCTCCACTTTAATGGTGCATTTTCAAAAGATGGTTCAGGTGCTAGGATTATTTAACATCCCCATATGGTAAGCGGTCCTACATGTCTTTCAAACTAGATTTTCAATGCACAAATAATGTGGTAGAATATGAAGCGATGTTGTTGGGTCTAAATGTGGCTCATAGACATGGTGTCCAGTGCTTGAGAATACATGGCAATTCTGAGTTGATTGTACAACAAATAAGAAAAACTTTTGCTGCCAAGGACAGTAGGATGAAAGCATATAGAAACATAGTATGGGATGCCATGGAGTTGTTTGACGTCGTTGGTATTGAGTCGATAAATAGAACAAAAAATGAAAGGCGGATGCCCTAGCTGTAGCTGCGTCTAGATATAATCCTCAGTCAAATTTTATTCATGACCATCAAGCTGTTGAAGTACTTACAAGGTCGACTATTCCAAACAATATATACAGTTGACAAGTATTTAATGATAGAAACCAGATTTTTAGTTTCCTAAACTGTATGGATGAGTCTGACAGTTAAGTAATTGACTGGCAACCTATGGTTGAAATGGATAATGGTAAGGAAACATTATTTTGCAGTGAGGTCACGCAATTGAAGACCAATACCATTCCCAAGGGATTGGTACCACCAACATTGGAGAGGATGTTTGACAACATCAACTGCTAAAAAAGCAATGGTAAACCAATTCAAGAAGACATTGTAGAAGGTGTTAATCTTGGAACCGAGGAGACACCAAAAATGGTTTACATAGGCAAGAAGCTAGAGCCTCATGAAAAGCAAATGCTGGTTGCTTTAATGAGGAAACTCAGAAAGTGTTTTGCATGGTCATACGATGAGATGAAATCTTATAGGGCCCCAACATACTATCCCCGTTCAACTTGATGCAAAACCATTTAGATAGAAACAAACACCTATAAATCCCACCATAGCTCCTAAGATGAAAAAGGAGTTGCTAAAAATGAAGGAGGGAGGTATCATCAAACCTATTAGGCACTTTGAGTGGGTGTCTAATCTTGTCCCAGTAAGAAAGAAGAATGGGGAGATTAGACTATGTGTTGACTTTAGAAATCTAAACATTAAATCCCTCAAGGATAACTATCCTCTTCTAAGAATGGATCATCTATTGCAGAGGGTGGTTGGTTCAGAATTGATGTCAATGATGGATGGATTCTCAGGGTATAATAAGGTGTTGGTCAACGAGTCAGAGCAATACAAAACAACATTCACAACTCCTTGGGGTACATATGTATATTTGAGAATGCCATTTGGACAAAAAAATGCAGGATCTATGTTTCAAACAGCAATGGATGTGGCCTTTGCTAGCCTCATTGATGAGATCATGGTTGTTTACCAAGATGATCTAACTACATTTTCAAAGAATAGAAATGATCATTGCAAGCATTTGCAATTGATTTTTGAGAGATGTTTAGAGTATGGGTTTTCTTTAAATCCCCAAAAATGTCAATTTGGAATTGAAGAAGGAAAGATGTTGGGACACATTATGTGAAGGTAGGGGGTCAGAATTGATCCAAATAGAGTTAAGTCCATTGACCTTATCCCTCAGCCCAAAACAATCAAAGGTATTCAGTCTTTCCTTGGGCAAATTAATTTTGTAAGGAGATTCATCCCTAACTTTGCTGAGAAGACCAAAGCCATCTCCAAGATGCTTAAAAGGGGACAATCCATCATATGGGACAAGGAATCAGCTGAAGCTTTTCTTGACATAAAGGAGGCTCTAAAAAATGCACCAGTGCTGGTAAGCCCAGACTATTCTAATCCTTTCCAACTCTTTTCCTTCACTTCATTTTATATTGTGGCTACTGTGTTATTACAAAAGAATGAAGATGGATTTGGTCAGCCTATAGGGGTTTTTAGTAAATCCTTATAGGCTACTGAGTTGAATTACTCCATTATAGAGAAGCATGCCTATGCATTAGTCAAGGCCACGAAAAACTTCAGATCTTATTTCACAGGGCCAAGATTATTGCATATGTGCCACACATAGTAGTGAAAGACATATTCATGCAACAAGAAGCTTTAGGTAAAAGTTACAGATGGATCAACAAGATCCAAGAATATGATATGAATACAACTCCTCATTGCTCACTAGCTGATAGTGCATGGTATAGGGATGTTTTATTTTATCTTGAAAACATGGATTGTCCACCAGGTATGGATGAGAGTTAGAAAATGACTCTCAAGCTAAAAACTCAAAAATATGTTCTGTTCCAGAATGAGATCATGTGGAGAAATCATGAAGGTATATTGCTCAAATGTTTGAATCAAGAGCAATCTGAAGATGTGATGAATGAATGTCATCATGGCATTTGTGGGGGACATTTTCAAGCTAAGACCACTACCCATAAAATCCTTAGGGCTGGATATTGGTGGCCCACCTTATTCAAAGATGTGGCTCAAAAGATTAGAAAGTGTGATGCTTGCCAACGTTTTGTTGGCAAGATGAAATTTGCTAGGGCATTACCCCTTTTGCCCCTTGTTGTTGATGCACCTTTTCAGTAGTGGGGAATTGATTTTATTGGGGAAATATAGGAAAAGTCCAGCAATGGTTTTAAGTGGATTCTTTTGGCCACTAATTACTTCACCAAGTGGGTAGAAGCAATACCCACTCGTAATACAACATCCAAAGTGGTTATTGACTTCATAATCAGCAATATAATCACTAGATTTGGGGTGCCATCCAAGATTTTGGCTAATAATTCCATGTGTTTCAGGTCACAAGAGATGCTGGACATGTGTTCTAAGTTTGGCATAAATCTAGTGCATTCATCCCTTTATCATCCCCAAACAAATGGATAGGTTGAATCTAATAATAAAAGCCTGATGAAGATCATAAAGAGGACATTGGATCAAAATAAAAAGAGATCAGATGATAAACTGAAGTATGCTCTATGGGTTGATAGGATAACCTTCAAAATATCTATTGGAAGGAGCCCATTTGAGCTAGTGTATGGAGTAGAGGTGAAAATGCCGATCAACATGGAGTTACCAATATACCAGTTGCTATGTGATATAGAAGAGGACTAGTTTGATGCCATGTCCCAAAGGATATTGCAGTTGACTGAATTAGAAGAACAAAGGAGAGTTGCACATGATAAGGTGCTAAATCACAACTAGAAAATGAAGCTCTTGTTTGATAAGAATACTATATCAAGAGACTTCTAGGTTGGTGACTTGGTGCTTCTTTGGGATGCCAAATCTAAAGATAAGGGGGAACATGGTAAATTTGACCCATTATGGCTTGGGCCATATGATGTAGCTGAGAAGTTGGAGTTGAATGTCTACCGCTTGATGACTCTAGAAGGAGTGCTTCTAGAGATGCCCATTCATGGACATCTGAAGCATTATTTTTCATAGGTAACACTTCCCCTGAATTTTGAATACAGTCAATAGTATTCTATGCTCTAACGTTTATGACTGTATTTTGCCTTGTATATAGGCCTTGTTATAAATATGTTTGTGTTTTCCCTTTTTGTGTGTCTTTTTGGTCTGCCCAGAGATCTGGATCCCCACTGTGACACTGCTTGTCACATGTCCCCAACCAGAACCATTGTTGGGACCTGCAAAAATTTTGTTCCCAGATATGCCCATTTTGCACCCAATTTCCATATGAATCCCACTTTATGCCTTCGGTGTTGAACCTATTATTTATAACTGATCGGAGATATCTTCCATAGGTTTTTATAAGTTTGCCATTTGAAAATGCAAGATAGGAAACCCAAAAATTGACTAAGTCCAAAAAGCTCTAAGTGTTTCCTTGTATTTTCACCTCTAGCAGAGTTTCAGAGTTCGGGGTTTATGCCTTCAGCCTTGTGTTATCTATTGGCTCTGAGGCTCAAAATTTTCCTAAGTGTTGAAATTTGTCTAAAAGAGTCAGAGGTCAGAGGTTGGAGTTTCAGTCTTCTGTTTTCTTCATGGCGGACGTCGGTGGGAAGGCTCGAGAGCCAAGGTCCACTTGAGGCAATGAAAAATATTCTAAGTATGATGTAGGATTGCAGAGTTTCAGAGGTCAGAGTTTTGGACTTTCATCTTTTTCAGTATTGTAGTTGGAAGGTGGTGGACCTGAGGGTCAAAGTTTGATGAGCTCATTTTCTTCTAAGTGTTTTGGAGGTCAAACTTTGGGCCTTTGGCCTTCGGTCTTCTTCATGGCAAGTGTCAGGGAGAAGCCTCGAAGTTTGAAGTCCGCCTAAGGTTCCAAAATTTTCTAAGTAAAGAGGGCTTTCAAAGCTTGGAGTTGTGGTGTTCTATATTCTTCCAAGCAGGTGAAACACCAAAGGCCCGAACTCCAAACTCCGCTGAACCTTTGCAAAAGTGACTAAGTCTTCAAAATTGTGGGGCTCAGACTTTCTCTCTTCTTCTCTCTTTGGGAAGTGGAAAGGCCAAAGTCTAACAGGGTAAACATTCTTATTTGTAAGGTAGATTTTGGCATGTGGGAGTTCTCTCTTTTCTCTTCTTCCTTTTGGAAGATGGAAGGGTGAAGGCCTGAAGCCTAACCCCTGACGCCTTCATAGCTATACATAGGTGGGGTTGAGGCTTCATATCCTTCTTCCATATAATATAAATTGCAAGGTGGAAGGTTAGAGCTTCAAAGTCCAATTTGTCAGAGCTTGACTTCCTGGCCTTCCCCATTCATTCAAACATGCCGATAATGTTCTAGATTATCATAAATGTGAAGTGGGTGGCACAGTAAAATTCTTCAATGCACAGGTACACTTGGAGGACAAAGGTTGATAAAATCAAATGTTGCAAGTGTCAGAGGAAGGTTCAAACCTTCCCTCTTTATTGTTCCAGGTACACTAAGTGTGCAATCAATCTTCTTTTTGACATTTTTAGAATTGCCAGAGAATGGGCAAGCCTCCAAATGTGCATACTTCCTAACATTGCAGTGGGGTTGAATTTAATGAGGTAGGTGTATACTCATTGACAAAAATGCAGCGCTGAAAATGGGTACAGGGTATTGTAATGCTATATATGCGTTGCTTTTTGATGCATCAAGGGTTGGTCATTTTCAAAAGTTGGTGCAATCATGGTAGGAGGGTTCACAGAATGAATTGTCTAGACTGTGCAACTAGAGTAAATGCAATGGAAACAACTCAAAGATATGAACAAACATAAATTCAGTCATTCAGTATATCATAGAATTCAAATACAATCTGATTGGCATCATGCGGACTTATAATTAGGGCCCAAAAGCCTGGTTACAGAATATCAAAATATGCAAAAGATATAGCTTTGAAGTTCCCTTTTCGAAAGAGCTAAACTATCCACTATCACTATTATCCTAAACTTGATAACTACTTTCCTAAGGATCTATTACATCAATATATATCATCCTTGGTACAAAAGATTCCTCCACGTCAGCCAAGGAAGATCACAAACTCCAATGAAGAGTTGTAACATGTGTACATGGATAGGTCGGACCTAAATGCATAGAACACCTCCGCAAATGAATGGATTATATGCGGATCTCGGGGAAGGTCAGCCATGAACCAAAGATCATTGAATGATGTGTCATTAGGCTCCATAAGTCAAGGAATGCTCCACAACTCTTCTCCTTTAGCTGATTATTAGAGATTGTCAGGATGCTCTATTCTGAGAAAATAGTCAATCTTTCGATAGCGATATCTTTCCAGTAACTGATTCAAATACTCTGAATTCTAGATATGATGTAGATGAATAAATTTGGCTATTAAGTCTAGCTTTGCAAGATCTGAAATGCAACTGTGGTAGAATGGACCAAAATGCAGAAACTGCTACTGGCTGAACTACCTGAACTGAACTAGAAAATGAAAAGAAACAAATTAAACTGCAAACAAACTGAAATGCAAATGTTTTTGGTTGATGCAAGATTGCTCTTGAACTAGGGATTCTCCTACATCAAACATCCATGGTTATTGAAAAAAGTGAGTCCTTCACTTTGCTAGGGCTAGAGGAGAACCAAGACGGTCCACCTCAGCCTGAGAAATCCATGATGAATCTTCTTTCGGTCTGCCTTTCCACTTCACAAGGTATTCTCTGTATTGTCTTCCTCTGGTGCTGTGTCCAACTTTGTTGTCCAAAATGTCTTGAATCTACTCCGGTGCTTGTTGTGGTAACTACTTCTTCAAGTCCTCTGTCATGCTGTCACTGAACTCTGCTTCATAATACTGATATAGGTCTGCAATGTTGAAAATAGGTGATATACCCAATGTCTCTGGTAACTCTACTTCATATGCATTTCCTGAATCAAATTTCCTGAGTATCATACAAGGTCCAAACTTCTTCATCTTCAACTTATTATATGTCCCAACTGGAAATCTTTCTTTTCTCAAGTATACCATCACTTCATCTCCAACTTCAAATTCTTTGTGTCTTCTCTTCTCATCTGCCTTTTCTTTATACTTACTGTTCATATCATCCAAATGCTTCTTCACGTGATTATGCACTGTCTTCATGTGATCTACAAATTCTTCTGCTTCTACACTTCTCTTTTCTTCTGCACTGATATCTATCAATTCTGAAACTCCTCTAGGATTTACTCTGGTAACAATCTCAAAAGGTGTTCTTCTAGTACTCCTATTCACTGAATTATTGTATGCAAACTCTGCTTGTGAAAGAATCAAGTCCCAACTTCTCGCCTTTTCTCCAACCAAACATCTCAACAAGTTTCCCAAACTTCTATTCACTACCTCTGTCTATCCCTCAGTCTATGGATGAAATGCTAAACTGAACTTCAAATCTGTCTTCATCTTCTTCCAAAGTGTCTCCCAAAAATATCTAAGAAATCTAGTGTCTCTGTCTGAAATTATGCTCTTAGGTAATCCATGCAATCTCGCAATCTCACAATCTCCTTAAAAAATAGGTCAGCTACATGTACTGCATCAGTTGTCTTCTTACAAGGTATAATGAGCCATCTTTGAAAATCTATCTACCACTACAAATATAGAATCGTGTCCTCTCTGTGTCCTAGGCAATCCCATCACAAAATCCATGCTTATATATTCCCAAGGTCTCTCTGATACTGTCAAAGGTTTGTACAATCTAGTATTCTGACTACTCCCTTTTGCAACTTGACAAACTCTACAACTCTGCACAAATCTCTAAACATCCTTATGCATCTGAGGCCAAAAGTAATTTTCACTCACCAATGCCACTGTCTTGTCAATGCCAAAATGTCCTGCCAATCCTCCACTATGTTTCTCCTTGATCAAATTATCTCTCATTGAACTTCTAGGTATGCACAATTGATTTCCTCTAAACAACATATCTTCCTAAATGAAATAGTCCAACCATTTGCTCCTATCTATCACATCAGGTTCCTTACAGGCTTTCCAAGGTTCTACAAAATTAGTATCTCCCTCATACATGTTCTTTAATTCATCAAATCCCAACACTTCAAATCTCATCTCTGTCAACAAGTTTCTTCTCCTACTTAATGCATTAGTAACTTTGTTTGATTTTCCACTCCTATGCTTTAACACACATGTATAACTCTGCATGAACTCTACTCATCTCATATGTCTCTGATTTAACTTTCCTTGACTATTCAAATATTGTAAATCTTGATGATCTGTATACAACACAAACTCCTTAGGCAACAAGTAATGTCTCCACTTCTTCAAGGCTTGAATTATGGCATAGAACTCTTGATCATAAACTGAATATCTTCTCTTTGAATCATTCAACTTCTCACTGAAATATGCAACAAGTCTACCTTCTTGACTTAACACTTCTCCAATTGCATTTCCACTTGCATCACAATCAATTTGAAATACCTTATTGAAATTCGGTAATGCCAAAATAGGTTGCTCTGTCACCTTTTGCTTCAATAGTTCAAAACTTTTATCTACTCCTAATGTCCACTTGAAATCTTTTTTGTCACCTCTCATTGTCTCTGTCATAGGGTTGCATACTGAACTAAAATTTCTAATGAACTTCTGGTAGAAACTAGCCAATCCATGAAATGATATAACTTCTCCAATGCTCTCCGGTGTAGGCCATTCAACAATTTCTCTTACCTTCTCAGGGTCCATCTTCAATCCTTCCTTAGAAATCACAAATCCCAAATATAGCAATTCTTCCTTCATGAAACTGCACTTTTTGATGTTTATCAGCAATTTCTCTTCTCTCAATCTCTGAAAAACTTGTCTAATATGCCACAAATGTTCTTCTTTTGTCTTATTGAAAATTAGAATGTCATCCAAATATACAATAACAAACTTACCCAAGAATTTCTTCAAGACTTCATTCATCAATCTCATGAAAGTACTAGGTTCATTTGTCAATCCAAAAGGCATCACTAACCACTCATACAATCCTTCATTTGTCTTAAAAGTAGTCTTCCATTCATCACCTTCTCTGATCCTGATCTGATGGTATCCACTTTTTAAATCTATCTTTGTGAAAATCTTGCTCCAATCAAACAATCCATAATATCATCCATCCTAGGTAAAGGGAATCTATACTTAACTGTGATTTTGTTTATTGCTCTATATTCAGTACACATTCTCCACTCTCCATCTTTCTTAGGTGCTAACACTGTAGGTACTGCACAAGGACTCAAACTTTCTCTAAACAAACCTTTCCTCAACAATTCTTGTATCTACCTATTCAGTTCTTCATTCTCTGTCAGTGTCATTCTATGTGTTGTTTTATTAGGCAAACTATCTCTCGGTATGAGATCTATGTGATGACTAATACTTCTGATTGGTGGTAATCCTTCAGGTACATTGTCTGATCTTCATACTCTGTCAGCAACTCTGTTATCTCCTCTTGTTGTGATTCTTCAATCTCCTTCTTCAATGTTTCATGCTTCTTAGGAATCAAGGCAAAACACATGTTCTCATGTCTCAAACCATCTAGAAATTTTCTTCCATCTACCAAATAGATTCTAGCATTCCCAAATACTTCACCCTTAGGATCATCTTCCAAAGGAATCAAAGTAATTCTCATCCCATTTGCTATTATCGTGTATGTATTCTTTCTCCCATAATGTATAGCTTTTCTATCATACTTCCAAGATATGACATACATCCATAGGCATAATATCACACAAGACTTCATCATGATAAGATCTAATAAGAAATTTCACCAAACATTGTTCGCTCACTAGTACCTTATGATCATCCTGAATACATGCTATCTGATAGGGCTTAGGGTGTTTCAATCTTTCCAACTTCATCTTAGTCACCATCTCCTCTGAAACTAGGCTATTAGAACTACCACTATCAATTACAACTTTACAACATTTACCTCCTAATTTGCATCTTGTCCTGAACAAACTCTTCCTCTGCGGTGGTTCTTCATTTATCTCTTCTTGAAATAGTGCTCTCCTCATCACAAGTGATTCTCCTTTCTCTGGTTTACCAACTAAACTAGGTGATCCAATAGGTTCTTCTTCAACATAGGCTGCTCTTCCACTATTCTCTATTCTCTTGTTTGTGCTCCTTTGATTACATTCAAATGGTCTATGTCCTTCACCTCCACACTTGAAACAAGTGCCTTTGAATGTTCTCTTATCAAATCCTCTTCCTTCTCTTCTGTAGCCTTCATTTCGGTATGCACTAGGGTTTCCTCTCCAGTAAAAATTTCTGTCATCTCTCTGATATGCACTATTATCTCCGTCATCCTTCTTAAATGGGCTGTTAAGCTTGTTCTGCTCCGGCTGTGACCTATCTCCTCTGGAAAATGTTCTTCCTCTGAAATTTACCTCTATCTCTCTGTCTCTGATCATGCCTCTTGTTCAACTTCTCTTTAACTTTTAGGGCAAACTGATATGCTTCCTCCAAAGATGTCATCCTCACCAAACTTAGTTCTTCTTGAATGTTCAATCTTAGTCCATTGATGTATCTAGCCACTTTCTCCTTACTTGCTTCACTATGTCCTATCCTTATAATCATCTTATGAAATTCTTCAGTATACTCCTTCACAGATTTCTCCTTTTGTCTTAGGTTCTGCAATCTTTTCAATAGTTCCAACTCATAGTCAACAGGTATAAACTGATTCTTCAATTTTGTCACCATCCTATCCCACTTTGTAATCGTTTCTTTTCCTCTTCTATTTCTATCCAACTGAACTTCTTTCCACCATATAGTAGCATGTCCTTTCAACTTTGTCTTTGCAAATTTCACCTTTAGATCTTCAACTTCTTCATATTCAAAGTATTCTTCCATGTCATTTATCCAGTCAATCAATTCTTCAGGGTTCAAATTGCCAGTGTAATTCGGTACATCAACTCTAGGTCTCTTTCCAATCTTTGAAATAGCTTGCAACATCTTGACTTGATCTGATTCTTCTTCTTCATTTTGTTTAACAAATTGAAATTCTTCCTCATCAGCACTTTCAACATTAGGTCTAGGTGTCAATCCTCTTTGCCTATCTTCTTCAACAACATCCAATCGAATTTGCATTGTCTTCATCATTTCCGTCATCTCATCCATTCTACCAGCCATTGTTCCAACAGAAACAATTCTCCTTGGCGGCATTCTTCCTAGGATCAAGTGTAAACTGCCTCAAGTTTGGCGATTGGGCTACAAGGTGACAACTACCTCACAATTGGCGATTGGGCTACAAGGTGACAACTACCTCACAATTAGCGATTGGTTGCAACACTAGTAACCTACCTCAATTTAGCGATCTGTCCCTAACAAGATCTTATGGAATTCCTTTGCCAACTTCACTCAATTTGCTTCCAGATATTCAAACTTTTACTCTAATACCACTTGGTGTAGTCATGGTAGGAGGGTTCGCAGAATGAACTGTCCAAACCATGTAGCTAGAGTAAACACAACGGAAACAACTCAAAGATATGAACAAACACAGATTCGGTCATTCAATATATCATAGAATTCAACTACAATATGGTCAGCATCATGCGGGCTTACATTTAGGGCTCAAAAGCCTAATTACATAATATCAGAATATGCACAAGATTTAGCTTTGAAGTTCCCTTTACGAAAGAGCTAAACTATCCACTATCACTATTATCCTGAACTTGATAACTACTTTCCTAAGGATCTATTACATCAATATATATCATCCCCGGTACAAAAGATTCCTCCACGTCAGCCAAGGAAGATCACAAACTCCAATGAAGAGTTGTAATATGTGTACACGGATAGGTCAGACCTAAATGCATAGAACACCTCTGCAAATGAATGGAATTATGTGTGGATCTTGGGGAAGGTTGGCCAGAACCAAAGATCATTTAATGATGTGTCATTAGGCTCCATAAGTCAAGGAATGCTCTGCAAGTCTTCTCCTTTAGCTGATTATCAGAGATTGTCAGGATGCTCTATTCTGAGAAAATAGTCGATCTTCCGATAGCGATATCTTTTCCGTAACTGATCCAAATGCTCTAAATTTTGGATATGATGTAGATGAATGAATCTAGCTATTAAGTCCAGCTCTGCAAGATCTGAAATGCAACAGTGGTAGAATGCGGACCAAAATACAGAAACTGCTACTGACTGGACTACCTGAACTGAACTAGAAAATGAAAAGAAACAAACTAAAATGCAAAGAAACTAAAATGCAAATGTTTTTGGTTGATGAAAGATTGCTCTTGAACCAGGGATGCTCCTGCATCAAAATTTCTTAGCAGGATTATGAGCTCTAGGAGGCAGGAAAATAAGATTATTTTTGTAGTCGTTGTTTAACATGAAATAGCTATGAAATGTATGTAATATACTTTGAGAATATTTGTACTAAATCTTTGTTTTTCTCCACTGTTTTGGGTGTTCTTTCTAGTTAACTTTGATTGTGGTTAGGGTTTTCTCTTGCCACGTTTTGTGGTATGAATGTATGCATTGATTTGAATGAATGTGATAGTTCTTAATTCATTTCCAAGGCTTTGTAAATGATCTTTTCAATATTACATGAGAAAGAGCATGGTATGGTGTTGGATTGTAAAATATTTTAAGTCATTTGGTATTGATTTCCTTGCATTTGATTTATCAAATAGGCAGTCATACATTTCTGTGTGGTTGTTTTTCCTCTGTTTAACATTAGACTCTGCAGCCTAATGGATATGCACCAATCTAAGTAGCCTTAGATCACCCATCTTCAAAACAAAAACAATACATCCTATCTTTAGAAGTAGAAGTAGTCTTAATGCATCCTCATTGTGTAGGATTGCCAATATCAACTATATAGGGGTTTTACAGCAACCAACTTTCCTTAGTTCAGTGATAGATTTGGGGCTAAGAAAGCAATCTGGGTTTGGTTGTTAATATTATTAGTTGTTCATCTGGTCTAATTTGAATATCTACTCAGGTATAATACCCTTTGGAATATCCCTCCAGAGTTTAAGCTGAGCTCAAAGAGAAGAGGAGTTTACCCACTCCTGTCAGTTGGCCAAAATCGCCTAAAACTTGTTGATAAACCTCTTCCTATCACCCTAACGACAATCCCTGACCTAGGTGATTTAGGAACATTTTAGAGTTTTGTGTTGCCATTATTTTGGGTCCCAACACTTCTAAGACCCCAATTCTCCTCACTCAATTTGGAGTGTCAAAACTTGGAATTTTCAAATGATCTCGAAGATGGTTGCTATGTTTGTCATCCAATATCAAGTGGACTTTTTCTTCAGGAGTTTTGACCAATTTGGGGATTTCAAGTTTTTCAGGCACATCAGAACATTCCCGGTTCTAATGACCTTCTAGGACCCCAATCTCCCTCGCTCAATTTGGAGGGTAAAAACTTGGAATTTTTAGATGATGGTGGCTATGTGTGTCATCTAGCATCAAGTGGACCTTTCATTTGGGAGTTTTGACCAATTTCAAGATTTCAGGTTTTTGGACACATTAGAACATTCTTGGTTCTAATGTCCTTCTAGGACCCCAATCCCCCTCACTCAATTTGGAGGGTCAAAACATGGAATTTTTAGATGATCTCTGAGATGGTGATTATGGATGTCATCCAACATCAAATGGACCTTTTGTTTAGAATTTTTTATCAATTCAAGATTTTAGGTTTTTTGGGCACATTGGAACATTCTTAGTTCCAATGTCCTTCCAGGACCCCAATCCCCCTCACTCAGTTTGGAGGGTCAAAACTTGGAATTTTCTAATGAAATCGAAGGCTATGGTTGTTGGCGCCCCCTTGCATCTATTTGGCCTTTTGTTTGGGCTTTTTTCTCATTTTGAGATTTTTGGGTTTTCGTGATCCTTTCGGACCCCCTTATTTTCTGTGCTTAATTTGAGGGGTCAGAACTTAATATTTTCAAATGATCTCAAAGATTTGGGCTATGTTCATCATATTGCATCATGTGGAACTTTCATTTGGGGATTTTGGTCACTATCGAGATTTCGGGTTTTCCGTGCACATCAAAACATTTTCAAAAATCCCTATGTTCCAAGTTCTTCTAGGTTCCCCATTCCCCTAAAGCTGGGCACCCAAGTCCTAGTGCCCTGATCCTTCCAAGATTTTGAAATTTGCACTTTTTCAAAATGTCCCGATCCTTCTTAAATTTTGAAATTTTCACCTTTTCAAAATGTTTCAAGGTTCCTGATTCTTCTAGGATTCTAGTTTCTGACCCAAATACTCATAATTTTACATTTTTCAACACATGACGGGATACTCCAGTGTCTCTCAGGGCCACCATTAATGATCATTTTGAAGCCCGATGACATGGTAGGTAAGCTCCATACAACCTAGGACTACTGTGGACCCTTCCATGATGGAATTTGTGTACCAGAGCATGGACACACTCCAAACATGTAGAGTTTTTTTGTACAACCCATATGGTCATGATGCAAGCAACATAGTCACCCAGTTTCATTTTCAAATGTCAAATCCTTCCTTCCAATGCTCCTTGATGGATTGAACAAAGTATTTAAGATATTTGCATTCATTTGTAAATGATGGAAAAAAATTGGTTTTAGAGTAGAACTAAAAAATAGAAAGAAAGTTTGTAAAAACAAGGGTTTTTTTCTAGTAACAGGTTATTGAACATTTTCATTGTAATATTTTATGGGTTTCTATCAAGGGTTATGAGAGGGCATTGTAACATTCAAAGAATGCATTCAATGTGCAGATTATTCATCTTTTCAATTGTCTCCATAAGCATTATATGAATTTTTGGTATCCTGGCAAGTTCCCTAATCACATTTGTTGATTTGATGTTGTCTATGATTAGTTAATTGATGTAAATTGTAAAACACCACTACAATACTTTGCAAGGTATCTTTTCATTAACAATGTCTAAAACTTATGTCTACTTATGGATGGTTAAAGAATGCTTGAATTGATGTTTTGCAAGTTTTATAGCTACTAATTTGTCTGTGTAGAGCCTAGCTTATGTAGTAAACTAGTTAGTTATAGTCTTTGCTAATATCTTGATTAGATATCAATCTTGGTTACTTAGTGTCCCCTTTGATTTGATATCCAGACTTTGTTGTCCAAACTAGATATAGGCACCCATTTGCTTTTTGGCTTAACCTTTATTTTCTTTCAATACACTCAAACACAACAAATATCTCAATCTTTTACCTTATTTGTGTTGTTTGTCTTGCCCACATCCATGTTTAGATGTATGCTACTGCATTAGGGGCTACCAAAGCATCATTTCAAACTCTTTGCATGGTTGTGTATCTGCTATATGAAGGTGTAATACCCTTGAACTCCTTAAACCAACACATAGACACTTAGTGACAAAAAAATAGAGTTTCTTGTGCATCGAGTATGGTTTGATTCGAGGTTTAGTTTCATGTTGTTATCAGTCCTTGTTTTCATACACCTTAGGGAATACCCTCCCTTGGTCTATCAGAGCCAAAGACGAAGAAGGTCTTACCCACATTATCAATGTTGTCCTTAGTTGCCTCATCCTAAGTATAAGTTTGTAATCTTTGTCTTGAGTTTGACATCCTTGTCACTCAAGAACTAATTGGATTTAGGGATTAGAGGAATCTCAACTTTGAGCACCAATAGATAGGATGACACCTAGTGTTGAACCCATATTGTGCTAGTTGTATCATAGTCTAGAATGGAACCTGGTGCCAAATGCATATGGTGCTAGTTGTATTCTAGGTTGTTAATTATATCCTAGTTGAAATACAAGAGTATGTAACATAGAGGTTCTCGTGTGCTAGATGCTCATGGTTTTGATTGATCAATAACTAGGTGAAAGCATGTGTGCCTATGCAAAAGGATGTGTTATGCAAGTATGCATGAAACAATTGTATATAAAGTTATGTTGGTAATGTGTGGTGTGTGTTGAGAAAAGATGAGTGTACAAATGATGTTTCTAAATGGAATAGAGGTTACATGATCATATGAGATGCTAAATCGAATAGAGGCTCCATGTATATATGATCTACTAAATGGAATAGAGGTTGTGGAAATGTATGAGATTGAGGCTATACTTAGATCATTTTCCCTTTCTTGAGAAGAAATGGTCTCCATTATGTTAGTTTTGAGTTGAGGGAACTGCACACGAAGTTGCTGTAGGTCACACACTTAGATTGATTAGCATACTACCCAATCTTCACTATACAAAATAGTCAATGAGAACTTGAATGAGTATGAGTTATCTTCTTGTCAACAAGTTCATCATAGCTATATTAATATAATTAGGATCTAAGTTGGTGGGATGTTGAGATTGCATTAGCTTTAGAAGTGGAGGAAAGTATGGATTGAGTAGATCCATGTTGGAAATGGGATGCAAACCCATATACTATGGTAGGTCAGGAATGAAGCATTTTCATTAGCTACATGCAAAATGGTGTAAGGACCATATTGTAGTGACTTAATCTTTTAGTGAAGACCCTTGAAGCATTATTTCTCTAGATGTAGCCAAAATTTGTCACTAACTTGAAAGGTGTGTGGTTCATGAGGGCATCATGGTGCACTTTGTATTTCTATTTTTGGAATAGAAGGATTTGTTGGACTTGTTGATGAAGGTCCTAAATGTGTTAGATGAAGCTCTGCTCTTTATCCACTTCCTATTCTTGTGCACATCTTGGATATCAATGGAGCATGATAATAAATGTTAAGGGGTGCCACTAGATGGAACCCAAGACATGTTTGGAAAGGGTTATGCCCTTTAGAGTTGTGTAGAGATTTTGTTGTAGGCATGTTGTATGTATGGTAGGCTATCATCCCAAGTGCATGGATACACAATATTGTGAATTCTCAAAAGTTAAAAGTGTGATTGACCACATCTGTTTGACCATTGGTCTATAGGTGGAAGGCTATGGGATGGTTCAATTGTGTGTTCAAAATGGTCTTAGACAATTTGTTAAAAAGTGCTTGGCTTGTAGTTAGACAATGGATGTTAGAAGCATGAAGTGGCTCCAAACATGGTTAAATATGTGTGTGATATTTGACTTTGTGATGGTCTTTTTGCATGAAATCATGATGGCCATTTTGGAGAATCTATTAACCAAAATAAACATAGAGTCATTCTAGCACTTGGTGGTTAGTAGGCCATTGAGAAAATCTATGTTGATTAAATCACATGAGTGTTGAGATAATGGTAATGAAATGTAAAGCCCAAATTCTTGTTTATAGGCTTGGAAATGCAATAGAGTATGCAAGACTTGTGTGACACTTAATGCTAGTGCACATGTGAGGCCAGTAAATATTCTAATGAATCCTAAAAAGAATTTTGGTGATGATAAGGTGACCTACCATTTTGGAACAATGTGCTTCCCATATCAAGTGTTATCGAGGCATCCCAGAAGGAACACAAAGATGTCTAAGCTTGTTGAGAAGCTCATTAGACATTTACAGATATCTAGGAGGTGTATCTTACATGAGCACAATGAGTGGCTATGCAAAATATTTGTTTTTTAAGTATAGTGAACCCTAGTTAGAGAAGTTATGGCCACACAATTCTAGTATGTTGGTGAGTGCATAGATTAGTGGTCAACTAAGGTAGTTTGAAACATTGTTGTCATGCCCCTTCTTGTGCTTGATCACTAGGTGGAATTGTTATAGGTAATTCATCCACTTAATGTGTACATTTTCTAATTTGTTCTATGTGTCTTGGAATTGAAGTGACTAATGGTTAGATGAATGATAGTTTCCTTGCTAAGGATGTAAAGGTGTTATTGCTTAATATCTTAAACAATGGCATAGAGCTCTGTATCATAAGTGGATCAATGCCACATGATATTATTACATGGCTCTGAGTGATAGGTGATGGAATGACCATGCTGGACTAGCAGAATGTTGAACACATAGCCTAATGAATCAATTTAAATTTTAAAAGAGTGAGCAATGTTTGGAAAGGCCATCACTAGTGTAGAACAAAGGTGTTGTTTGAGATTGTCAAAGGTGTGCTCTTGCACAAGCATCCATAAAATTGTTTCTTTGGCATGCTTAATCTAATTAAGGGGTCAAGTAAATTGTGAGAACCTAAGGATGAACCTTCAATAGAAATTGGTGAGTCTAAGGAAATTGTGCAATTATTTGAGAATGCACATAATAGGTTGGTCTTGAATCATTTTTATCTTTTTTGAATCAACACAAATGCTAGAGTTGTTTTTGATGTAGCTAAGGTACTAGATCTACATAGTGCTAAAAGTTCATTTTAGTGCCACAAAGGAGATCTTAACAACAATAAATTTATTGATGTATAATTATGAATTGAGCTATCTGTTGATGGTGCTTTTAGCACATAGCAACATAGGTGAAATATAAGGTATCTCACCTCCCTTGAAAGATATCTTACCCTAGATAGGACTACCCCAAGGTTTATACAACTAGGTCTTAGCTTGCAGGAATAACTTCAGTGGAATGTTTCAGCTGTACCAACAAAGGGGACTTACATGTAATGCAAACAAATTTTAGTGCATTAGGGTTTGATTACACATGACTTTGATTAGTTTTAACAATGCATAAACAAACTGATATAAACTCAGATTGCTATAAGATACGTGTTTTCAGCATGCATCCAACAATCTGCCAACTTGCATTTATTAAACATGAATTCTATGAGAACACTAAGCAAGTTTATGAAACCTAATCTAATGAGATCTGATAAAGAAAATGCAAAAGGAAAGGAAGAGAGAGAAGGGATAGAGAGATCCTATAGATATCTACAAGGAGTATTAACACATAGATAGACAGATTCCCAATAATAAACAGATCTTTGTTTAACCAAGTAGCCCACAATGCCACAGAGATTGTGCAATCTTCTAAGGAAATGTAAAGACATTCAAATTGTGGAGGGTTCATCAAACACCCAATCTTTGGCACAGCTCAATGAAATCACATAATTGAACTCAGCTCATATGAAATATGCCCAGACTAACCATGCACAATGACATACAATCAGCAAACCATTAATGGTATTGACAGGAAATCCATCAAATATCTGAATAATTAACCACAAATGCAACTGAATAACTAATTGGAAAGGTGAAGAAGAACTATGCAAACCATATCCAATCAATAAAATGAACTCAAATGGCAGTGGAAAATGAAAATTTGTTTGTATTGATTCAGAAAAATGGTAGAGTTTCAACAATCCTTTCTTCAGTGCTTTCTCATCTCTTTTACAATGAGAGATTTGCTACCTTTATATAGGGAGGCAAGCATACCGAGTTTTTCAATGGACGGTGGAGATTAACTCAACACCAAGGGTCCATATTACATGGCATTTAATTTGGTCAATGGGTAGTTACAATCTCGGATTTGTTTTTGTCTTGTAGGGAAAAAGATGAAATTATAACTTTTTAGCTCATGAGAACAAGACGAAATAACAACTTTTTGAGTTGTCTAATGGGACAAATGAATTTTCCAAGGTGTTGACTTATCAAGAAGAGTATGTAGCACATTTTTTATGAAGGCATATTCAACTAGATGCTTGTTGGATCAATTCTTGATGACTGGACTGTTGGAACATATGTAGGCAGCTATGAACATATGTGCAATGAACAAGATCTGCAAGAACATCAGGATGTAGGCATGATCCCTTATGTCTTCTAGCTCCTGGGACTTATTTGTATCATCTTGGACATCATACTGACTTCCTCTTGTAGGTGCAATAGTGATTTGGTTGATAAAATGAAGATTCTACATTTCTGGGCCAGCATCGTATCTCTAGGTGTTCATCCTTCCAAGATAGCTCCAACTAGCTCCGATGTCTTCTCAGACCTACAATTCACAATGCCAAGCATCAATTTCATCATAAACAATTATGTTTCATCAATTTAGATCACGATGTGTCCATTTGTAGCCATGAATCACTCAGGGACAGCTCAATGTCAATGCCACCTTCTTATGAACAACCTTATAAATCCAGTGATTTTTACGTGATTTTCTACGTTTTCCATCATTTTCAAGTACCCTTTTGGCCAATATAATGATCTAGGAATTTTTTGTGGCCATTAGGATCCATTTGGAGCCTTTTATTTCATGTTTTTATAGCCTTTTTTTGCAAAAAGCGAAATTTTTGAGGGGTATTGCACATTTAGGTGTAGTGACATTAATTGATGCCAAACACGCTCAAAATCCTCATAAACTTGATAAAAATGTCCATAATGATGTAATAGATGGATGTGCAATTCAAATTCACCATTAAAATCCAGTTTGCACCTTGAAAAAATCAGGTTTTGGCCCAAATTGGCAAAAAGTGGTGATTTTGAGGGTTACTGCACATATGTAGTAGAGGTCAATTTTAACGATGGCCTTCCTTCATGTGTTTGGCGGTGATTTCATGGGATACTACACAAGCAGGGATTTTGGTGGGTACTACACTTGTGCAATAGAAGTAAATTTCAGTGCAAAACATAACAAGGTTCTTGGCAGGGAAAATGATTAGCACTGTACCAGCAGGGTTTTTGGATGCTACCGGATATGTTCAGTAGAGGTCGAAATTAGCATTGATCTGGTCATGTAAGAAATGCCTACTTTTTGGTTAAAATGCCTTAGCGGAGGTTTTTAAGGGTGCCAGATATGTGCAGTAGGACCATTTTTAGCGCTATCATGTGCAGTGGGTTTTTAGCATTGTGTTGTGCGAATGGGGTCCAACGCTGATATATAGTGACACTGGATATTAGCGCAAAGTGCAATAGGGGGTGTTTTTTCCACCAGATTTGAAAGTGTCCTAGGTGACAATATATTTCAATATATATATAATTTCCTATACTTTAAATATTTTGAAATATACTATCAGGATGTTTGAGATAGGTTCCAGATCCATCAGATTTGATATGCAGATTCTAGATTTTTGAGGATCCACCAGATTTCAGAATTAGCCAAATTTTTAGGGCTTTCAGGGTCTCAGACTTAGCCATATTAGGGTGCCAGGAACATGCATTAGGATGAAAATATATGGACCCTTAGTGAAAACTTGTGGAATTTGACATGATTTTGCAACTCTAAGACCTGGAAACTAGGAACTTCAACATGACACATCCTGCAAAAGTAATTTCAAGGACAATATCCAGTGACATAGGATTTTAGAGCAAAATGTGGTAACACCCAGTTTCAGTGCAAAAGGCAACAAATTTCCATTACTTAAGCACAAACCCAATCAAGACTCCTCCAAATCAATCATGAAAGGCCTAAAATGACTCCAAACATGCCAAATACTCAAATTTGAAACAAATTTTGCATTCTAAGCACAATTTCACTATCTTTATCATAAAGAGTAAAGGTTGAGACTCTAAGCCAAAGCAAAAAAGGGGGTCTCCATTTGATAAAAGGGGGTCTCCATTTGATAAAATGGGGCATGTGTGCAAGACACAACACTATCCAATTTAGTAGTCCAACACTATGGCATTGATCTTTCCTTTAAGCTTAGGATTCATAGTTGACTTGAACCTTAAAAAGAGATTGTGGTTGTGCACTATAACTTGTTGTTTAGGATGCGGTGGCATCGGTCAAAGTTGATTCATGAAATTGCATAACTATTCAAGGAGTTCTTAGTGTTGTGTTTCTAAGGTGTCATTGATTAGGCATTGAATGTTTGCTAAAACCCTAGGTGTGTGCTCATATACCATTATACCCTATTCTTGGTTTTTGTGTGAATGTTCAAATGTTAAATTGGGAGTATGATCCTTTTGTAGATTCTATGAGCACATTTGAATGGGCATGAAAAGAAAATTTTAAGCTTTGATACCAATGATTTGATTCCTAGGTGGGTCAATGGAAGAAACTACACATTAGCTAGTAATCTACAAGATTGTGGAATATGCTTATGAAACCCTAGTTGGATTGCAAATGCACTTTCAATATGCATGCGAGACTTTGCAATGTGAATGTATTGCATTGGAGAAGATATGTATCATGACATATATGTAGTAGAGTTGCTGGTTGGTTCTTCTCTACCTATACCTTGTATAGTGCATGTATATTCAATGACCCATTAGCTAAGCCTTCAACAATATGTTGACAGGTGTCATGTGTGTATGGTGCACTTTACATGTGGGTAGGATGACACCAACTATCAAACCTGTATGGTTCCAATTGTAGTGTGGGTTGCTAGTTGTATGCTAGTTCAAATGTAGGAACATGTGGCATATAGGTCACCATATAAGAGATGCTTATGGTTCTAAACTAATCAATAAGTAGGTGAAAGCATGTGTACCATGTGGACGGATCTGTTATGTGGGTGAGCACTGTTACACAAGTGCTCATGAGAACTATGTGTAGAACAATGGTGTGTGGAGTTCCAGACTAGTACTAGGTGGCAAACATTATGTGGAGATGAGAACACATGTGATGTTGCTTAATGGAATAGAGGCTATGCAAATGTATGAAAATGAGGTTGTGTGCAAGGCTACATTCAGATCAAATTATTTCATGTTAGGCAATGATGATTATTGCAATGGTATATGGCATATCAAATTGAATTAATTATATTTTAGTTTTGAAGCAAGGACAATCTATAGTGTGATTCAAAGGGAAATCATGAACAATTCATTTTAATTCATCATGTGCAATTTTTTTTATAGATTCCAATAAATATTTGATATTTCAACACACCATGGTGTTCCTATAGGTGAAAGAGTGCTTTACCAATTATAAACCATGAATGTTATTTGATTTCTATACTTTACAGTCTAGCACCTCCACTCTATGAAATTATTATTTGCCCCATATAGTAAATAAGTACACAATTTTTTTATCTTTCTAAACATGGGTGAGTTCAAGATCGTGATGGGCCAAACATTGAGTGGTGATGAAAATGCTTTAAAACTAAACTTAAGTAACTTCATGTAACAAATTGAATGAGTTTTCTACAAAATCTAGAAAAAAAGGTAGTAATAAAGTTGTAGGAAATTGAATTTAGTTCATGGGCTAGTTTTTTGAATAATTACAAATTAATTTGGTGAAAATTAGATATTTCAAAAAGACACTACTAAAATTTGTAGAAAAAATAAGAGCTGTCATTCCATCCAACCTAATTTTTGAGCCAAAAAAAAAAAAATTCATCAAACCTTGTATATAAGTAAAGGACACGTGTGGATGTAACATATTTTTGTGATTTTTTTGTAAATAAGTATTTATTTATTAATTTTTTAATGCAACTTTTCAAAAACTACTTTTTTTTTGCTATCCTAACTTGGTTAAAAAAGAAATTCATTTTTTAAAACTATAGCCAACGAAGTCTAGAGTGTGACTCAACTTTCAATTTCAAAAAATAACACATAGTTGGAAAGTTATGAGCATTTTTCAATATATATCTATCATCAATTTATACATAGTATATGTATAAAATAAACACTAAATAAGTATTAAATTTGTAATAAGGAATAATTATATATAGAATCCCAAGAATTTCTTCTACAAACCTTTTTGTTTATTAATTTTGGTTTTAAAAAGTATATCATCTTCAAGGGCAAAGTTGAGGAAACCTCATGAAGAACTCTTAGCCCATGATTTGTTTCTTTTATATATATATAAACCAAATTTGAGTTAGAAATTAGATTCTAACAAAAGTTTCATTATTTTGGCTATCTTTGAGATGTGTTTTCCCATTGACGATATTTGGCCCATCATGATCTTGTATTCAAGTGCAACTATTTTTTTTAAATTATTACTGATAATAATTTCTAGACTTGTAAACATTAAAAAACATATTTTGTCTCTTGGCCCTATTCAACTAATTCATTGCTTGTTCAACCACTTGTACTATTTTATCTCACATTGGTTAAACTTTTTATATTTTATGCAAGGATAGTTGTGTAACCATCCCTAAACCAAAAGATAATTTATACAACTACCATGCAAGTTTCATTACTACCCTAACAGTTGTGTTAAAATGTAGTAGTTTCATTACCATTATTCTATATCAACCTATTATTTCATTAAAGGGAGAGGTTTAAAATATGAAATTAAAAATTTTTATTTTTCCTTATGTTTGCATCCCCAATTTATTCCATATGCATTAAAAATATTTCACTCCTATATCTTCTTATAAGTAAATCCATACAAGTCATTCTCTATCATTTCAGGCTCACAACCAAATTATTGTTATTTTTGTAATTAGGACAATATCTTATATTTAATCATCTCTTTTGAATATCCGTTTCTTTCCATTATGAGATTCCCCAAATATGTATGCACATAAAATCAAATCATTGGAGGGTATAATCTAAAGACACCCCAACATAGACACATGAATGGGAGGGGTTTCAAAAATGAAACTCTTAGTTTACTATTTCCTTTGCATTTCCATCTCCACATGTACCAAAAAAATGTTCAATCCCCCTCTTTGATTACAAGTGCATCCATCAATGTTGCTCCCAAGCATTCGAAGATTCATTAATGTAACCCAATATTTGTCATTTTGTGATTCACAACCACGGCAGCGGCTACGGGGCATTCACGATTCACCTCCCCCATCCATGGGGCCATAGACACCATCCATGCCCATCCTTCTGTTCGTACTCCTCGCCGCCCCCCTGTACCTGCCGATAGCTGCCGTAGCTGTCAGATCAATCACAAACATCAAAATCGCCCCGGCCGTTGAGTTCTTAAATAGCAATCATGTCCTGATCATTCACGACCATCGGTTGTTCTTTCACCGATCATTCATGGCCATCGGTTGTTCTTTCGCTGATGCCCACCGATGAAGGAAGCAAAGGCAGCGGCTACGGGAAAGCAAAGTGGGCTAAGATAAAAAAATTCCTTTTCTCGCGTGGCTAAGATAAAAAAAATTCCTTTTCTCGTGAAGGTCAATTGAGGTATGTTTTTTAAAGTGGAATCTTTTCCCTTCCTTTAAAAACAACAAAAACTATAGGCTTATATAACAAATTGACCCTTCACATAGGGATTACTCTTAATTAAATTAAAGTATTTCGTTTTTATTGAAAAGTAGACTATTTTAATGATACTTAATAATTAATTTATTGTTTTAAGAAAAGAAATAAGGATGAAATACCTAGCTTTATAATTGAAGAATGGGTGTAGGTATAAATCTAAATAGTGAGATTTGATAATAAGGTTTCAATGTGACAAGAGGGAAGGTGTGATGCCCCTAATACATAAGATCAATACAAGATCTTGGTATAATAATGATAATATAGGCACAACATAAGACCAAGACGAAATTAAGATATAAATGATATAGCAATGTAGGCACAATATAGAATAGGATCAAGACATGTGATATTACAATATAAGATCCATATAGGATAAGATCAAGATTTATGATATGACAATATAAGCTCAATATATGATAGGGTCAAGATATATGATATGACAATATAAGCTTAAGACATGTATGCTCCATGAAGTAGATATGGCATGTAGAGTCATATAAGCCTCACAAAGTAAGATATAACAATATAGGATCTCATATAAAAACTATAAGACATAATATGGTGGAATAATGTAAAATCAAAGTATTCTAGATAGCATGATGTCATAGTACAAGATCATAGATAAAAATGCTTAAGATAATGATATATCATAGATATAACAATAATGTATCATAGATAAAATAAGAGTAGATTATAGACAAGAATGCTTAAGGTAGCTAGATAGATCATAGGCAAGAATGCTCAAGGTAGCTAGTTCAATCAATGTAGGAATACATTATAGTTATGTGTCATGTCCCGACATTAAATTACGATTTCATAGGAGACAAAAATTAAAGACAAACCATCGAATTATTCAGGAGGTGACGGTGGAAAGATTAAAGTAATTATTTTAGTGATTACCATGAAACAAATCCTTAGTCAGCATAATAGCTAATGAAGATTCCATCAAGAGAGACGTCAGTTAAGGGAAGACAATCGAGCTTCTAGTTTAAACTGTGTCAATGTTTCAAATCACACTCTGTAATTCATCATCAGGATGTAGAGAGCTATTAGGAGAAAATGAACCTACCAATAGTCTCCCAAAAAGAACCTACCAAGTAAGTTACTATGTTATCAATTGGCCTATTGCATACTTGTTTGTCCATTACCAATGGTATTTGTCACACATTGATTTAAAATTTCTCATGGTAAATCATGACCCTTGGCTCACACACATAATTTGAATTCGATATATTTAGATTATGTTTACAATGATACATTTATTGTTAAATTACTTGAATAAATCTTCAAAGATTGCACACCTCATTTGTTTTACTATACCTTACAGGACTTGGCCAATTCGTTCATTGACCATTTCCAACATAACATTGGGCTCAAAGTCTCATTTTTTAAATTAGCAAAATGTAATGGAGGTGAAAATGAGAAGACTAATGATTATGTGCCTAGACTCTAAACTTTGCTTTTTTACATGAGTTATCAACAATCAAATAATGATTTTCAAGGTATATTTGTCTATAGTATCCTTCCTATCATTAGAGAAAATGTGGTTTTCAATACTTAAAATTTGTTTTTAGATTTGTGTGCTATTATAAGTTTCAATTGAAGTCAAATTTTAGAAATACAACAATAAAGGTGGATTTCGACATAACAATATGACTCCAAATAATTTTAATATAATCGGTTACTCTCATACTAATATTATCAACCTAAAATAAAAAGATCAAATAATGTTCATTAGGTTGGAGGATCTACTACATGTGGTATTACAACTACTTGTGTAACATCAATTTAACAACTCACCTCCCACGAAACCAATTGACGTATTTAAAAAGTGATGTACATAGTACTTCAATGGTAATTTTGTTTGGGACTATAATTGGATTGGTGAACATACTGAGGGAAGTTGCCTTATTGTATAACATTAAAACATAATTTTCAAGATCTTATTGATAACAATATAATTAAAGTAGATGGGATTAACTAAAATGGGACAAATGGGTACCATCTTTGAATCAAAATCTCAAAATATACATCCACCCATTCCCTACACATCAATGTGATTAACCTAATCAAATAGAAGTGGGTGAAGAGGGTCCATAAAAATCTATTAATGAAAATTATATTCATTTTTTGATAGAGTATTAGGGGTTCTATAGGGGTGCCCACCCTTGAAAATTAACACACACTACATAAGATTCAAATTCAAGGAAACAAAAAAAACAAAGGTATATCAATTATCCTCCCATAGAATCAAAGAGGGGTCATAAGAAACCATTAATTAAAAAACTATCCACCCTTTTCATATTTGTAAACCTCTTATAATAGAGGAAGTTTTATTTAATTTAGCATTTCTACTAACAACAACTTTCAAACCATCTAGATTTGGATTTATTACATCTAAATTAGTATCATTAACCATTTTGCTATATCTAGGTCCCTCCTAGAACATTAGTAATGTTAACTATGCTTCCTAATTGCCCTCCTCTTTATCCTTTTGTAAAGGAATCATATGTTTACCTTGATCATTAGGGGTTGTTTCTCTCTATTCTCTACAATATTATGTATGGAAGAATCAAAGTTTTTATAGGATTTCAAGGATAAGACTTGATGTACCTCTTGGTTTTTCCTCTATCCATGCATTGCCCTGCCTTTGTTCCATTGAACTACACTCTTCTCAATCTTCCTCAACTCTTGTAGGCATTTCCTCTTTATCTTTCAACTTTGCAAACATCTACACTATAAAATCCTTGTTTAATGGAAGCAACTACACTAAAGGGAGGCCCTCCATTGCATTGTCTTCATATGAAGGTTCCCACAATGCATCCAACCACGAGGATGCCTTGCCTACTTTTCTCTTTTCTTTAGGTATATTCCAACCAAATGCCTTACTCATGGTAGTTCTAACATCTAAAGGTACAATTTTCATAGTCCAAAGGTGGGTTCCAATTTGATTTGTCTAATTTTAACCATATTTCTTACTACTAGTTTGATAGAAAAATCCATCTCTACCAAGATTCAAGCATGTAGTGTACGGTGCATGTAAACGTCTTTAAAAAATAGATATAAATCCACCTAAAGAGTTACCAATAGTAGCTACTGAAGATGAAAACCAAAAATCATCAATGGGTTTGACATTCATAACCACATTAGCAAAACCTTGAAATTTCTAGTGTGTTAAACTATGAATACTGGGGTTTACCACAATATTTATATATAAAAAAAAAAGAATGTAGATAGCATTGATGATTTGTTTTTTTTTCAAATGAGTAACTTTTGTTCATAATATTTATATAATAAACAGTAAATATAGGAAAATATTGATATTTAAAAAATATAAAAAAACAATAAATTTATATTAAAAAATATATTAATTTATAAAAATAAAACATAATATTTAAGTTGAACGTATATTATTATTCTTATCATTAAAAAATGGATGAATAATTTTTTGATGACTATGTAAATTGTCATAAAATTCAAATATTATTAACCTTATCATTTAAACCCTATGGCATTTTTTATGTTAGAATAGGTGATGTGTCTTCAAATGAACCCTGTTTAAAGTATAAAAAGTTTTAACGGACACGGGATATTTCTTTGACGGCATCGCCAATTTCTACCCATTTAACCACTCGTCAGTTGTTTACGCCTAGCGCACCCTTTATTAACTTTTGTTCATAAGAATAATAGTTAACTTAAATATATTAATTTTTCCAGGCCGAATTAAATTTTGGCAGTGATTTTCGCGACCTGATTTACAGATATGAGATAATTTGCTGGCTGGAAGTGATCAAAGTATTCACGTTTTGCACTATTTTTGAAACTTAAATGGTCTTGTTTTTTCTTGAAATTATGTGGACGAATACACAAATTCTAGTGGTAATGAGGCCATCAAAGAAACAGTCATAATGAAGCAAACAAAAAGTCATAATCAGCGGTGAAACTTGGATATTGGAGCGTCGAAGGAGTCTAGAGATCTTCTCTGAAATCCTCAACAGCGATCTTCAATGGCTACGTCTGGCAGGGTGGGAACTGAATAGTCATGGGTGGCCTGTGCTAAAATAAACAACAATCTAGTTCCTCTACCCAGATCTGGAATCCATTGGAAGGTTTATTACAACATTTCTAAAGTTGGGCGGGCAAAATGTAGAATTCTGAGTTGGGCGGGCAAATTTGAAGTGAGGTGTAATGGCTGTGGATGAAAATAAATTGGTAGATGTTGGCCACCTGTAATGACGTCGGGACGTGATTGCTATTTAAGAACGCAGCGGCTCTGGCGATTTTGACAGCTACGGCAGCTACCCGGCAGGTACAGGGGGCGGCGAGGAGTACGGACAGAAGGATGGGCATGGATGGTGTCTATGGCCCCATGGATGGGGGAGGTGAATCGTGAATGCCCCATAGCCGTTGCCCACAACCACATCATTGTTGTTTTTTTCCCATCAAGACAATATCTTAGATTTAGTAAGCTCTTTGGAGCATAGCCTTATGTTCCTTGTGAAGTTCTTGGCATCCAAATAAAATTCTTAGAGTTTATGATGTGAGGACACACCAACAATCTTCTTCATTGACTTATTTTTCATATGCCTAAGGGTTTTGATTCTATTTATTAAGTTTTAGTGTTAGCTAGCATTTTATGATTTGTTTAGGTTTTTTTTGTTATCTTACATAATTGTTTTATCTATTTTTTATTTTGTCACATTTTCTTAAAATATAACTTTTACATAACTTGAACTATAAATAAAATCTTTTTATTTATCTAAAACAAAGATTTGAAATTGATATCTAGAATTTAGATATTTTTGTAAATTTTTATTATAAATTTTTTAATGGATAGTAATTATAATTTAGAAATATATATTTTCTATAATGCATTACTCGACATATATATAAAATTTGAAATATTTTTTTTATTGAAACAAGGATATGGATACAATCAATCATGTATTTTTTCAAAAATTTTCATCATCATTTCTTATTTTTCTAATGTCTTGAATTGAGATAATTATTTTTTTATAATGAATTTATGTTGATTAAAAATAGAAAATATATTTAAACACAATATTTTAGGAAGTTTTAAAAAATGAATATTTACCTATAAAATTTCATGTTTTTATGACTTTGTTTATCCCTAAAAAATATAATTGAAAGTGGTAAGTTTGGTCCATAAAATGCTTCCATATGATTTTGAGTGAAAAAGCTATCACATAGCTGCTACATAAGGGGATTCAATCTAAGGCCGGTCAAATCAAAATCCTTACCACATGTAAGAAAATCATAACTCTAGAATAACGAGTGGGAATTGTTTAAGTAATTTAATATATAATAGAAAGGGTTTAACTAAAAACAATTAGATATCACCTCCCTTAGATCGAAACACATATGAGTTGCTCCAAAATCTAGTTTGCAAATTTCTTTGGCCCATAAGTAAAATGTATATATCCATTTAGGTCAAAGTCCATATGATTTGCTCCAGGATCTATTTTGCAATTTTCCTCTGACCCACAAATTAAATAAACCCACTTAAATCAAAGTCCATATAATTTACTCCAAACTTTTTTTTTTTTTTCATTTGACCCATAAATAATCATAAAAATTAAATGTTTGTTGTGTAAGCAAATAATCACAAAGACAAAATAAATATAATAAAAAAATAAATAATCAAAAGAAAATTGAAAAGTTTTCTTTACACCAACTCAATATTTATCTTTATTAATTTTATATGGAGTCAAATCATTGATTCTTACACGTGCAACAATCCCTAGATGTTTTAGGAGCTCAAGTTACTAAATAGGTGCATTTCAAAATGTTTTCTTAAATATGAGATTTGAAGATTGAACACTCCATATCTAAAGAGTGATAACATTAATTAAGGACTTTAAAATGATAATATTAGGGGAATGTTTTAGTAAACATACAAAGAACTTTCTTGGATAAGGATGTAATTACTTGACCTCGCCTAAGTCTTATCCTCTTTACACATGATATTTTTAAGCATAATTTCTTAGGGTTTTCTTAATTTCATCTTTAATTTATTTATTTTTCTTTTTTACAAAAGAGTTTAAAGAGTTTGTTATTTTTAAAATTGACTTTAATCAAAATAATTTATGTATTTATATGTAGAATTTAGTATATGTAGTTAATTGGTTAAGTCAATAGACTATTCAAATAAGATTGTGGGTTTAAATTTGAAGCTTAATTTTTAAAATAGTAACATAACAATGTATCAACTATTCATGTGGTGCAATCTTATATTTTTATCACCTTTTTCACTCTTTTGTATTCCCTATTTATTAAGGGTGATTAATAACACTAAATTGTTTGCCTTTATTTCTTTGCATTCTAACCACTTTTCTTTACATAAGCATATTTCTATATATCTTATTTAATTGTCATTATATATCCTTTTGTGTCACTTGTAAGTTATTTTGTTCTTATCTATTTACCTCATATAAATATCTACAAAGGAAAATCAATAAACTTTTCAAAATTAATATTTAGGTTAATTAAATAAATGAGGTGGTTAATAAAGTAATGAATGTAAATATAAGAGTTGGGATAGATTGTGTGTATATGAATGGATCTAGAAATGGAATAAAATAATAAATAATAAAAGTGTACCTTGATTCTAAAAAAGAGAAGGATTTTACCATGATAGAACACTACTACGTAAATTCTAGTGCTAGATCGAAGATGAGTAATTTGAGACAACTTAGATTTGAAAATCTTAAAATAGCTTGTGAACCTATGACACTTGCATGATTGTAAAATTGTTCAATACGATTGCAAATTTAAACCTAGAGCATAAAAGTGAACTTAGACCCATGGAGATGAACTTGCTAGTTGTGACTCTTATGTACCTACAAATAGAACTTTGACTAGGTGTGTGTGACAATATGTTTTGACCTACTAAGTGTTTTACCTAGAAATAGTTAAACTTTCTTTTTATTACACTTAAGAAATAGACCAAATTACTAATGGATTATAAAAATGAAAGTATATGTTTTCTGATTTAAACAATAAATGCGAGAGCTAGGAATGAAACTAAGATTCAAAAAAGAAATTGTAAAATAAACTAGAAACACTTGTAAAATGTGAAATCAGACACTTTAAATAGAATCATGAGGTTAGAAAATTGGTCCTTGGCAATTTTCACACAATTTTGAGCACTATTCAAAATCCAACATTGTTGTTCAACAATGTCTAACATTGTTGCTCGATAGAAAGGGAAATTGTCGCTTGACATGGGCAATGCTACCTGCTAGAAACACCAATGACCTTCCTAGGCAATAGTGTCTAGGTATTTGAAGGCCTTCAAATTTTTAGGGAATGTTTTCCTAAATTTTTTATGCTTCTCCCTCTTATAGAGAGATCTAGCCAACTAAAGTATAGGATAGAAAAATGGGGTTTTGCTTTTAGGAGATTGTCTTAGTCAGGCCCCTATTCAACCTCAATAATATCATGTAGGAAAAGTTTGAGTATGTAGATCCTAGTGATGGTGATGGAAATGATGACATGTGTAGAGAAATAAATTCCTAGAATGCAAACCTTAGGGAGAAATCTAAGTTATTACGGTGTGTGAATGTAATGGAGGACAAGTGGGTGATGAAAATCATAGAAATAGGGAAATGGAGAGGGTAGGAATGGAAAAAGGTTCTAGATCTACAACATAAGGATTGTGACTAAGGGTTTTGGGATATGCCTTCATGAGGGGATGAGAAATAAGAAAATTATGGTTTCAAAGAGGGAAATAGGAAGATCAAAGGAGAGGATAATAAATAGAGGAGATAGATCACAAGAAAACTATGGTTTTTATGGCTCTATGGGCTTAATCTTCAAAGTTGTACCCTGTACAAATATGGAACTTCCTTGATCACTTAGAAGTGTTTAGATGCTTATGTGAGAGAGGATGTGCTTTGCAATGTTTAAACTAACAAAATAGGGGTAAAATTAAGGTTATAAGAAAAACTATGTGAGATGACAATTGATAACATA